>CM077099.1:1976562-1997329 GCA_039619505.1 Cimex hemipterus | reverse complement strand
TATATATATATATATATATATATAATTTTAATTTTTTTAATAAGAACTTGTTTGTGTGCAGTACAGTCGTAAAATTTTTAATTGAGGTCTGCAGATTGAAGAACTTGTCTGATCATTTCTAATCATTTTGGTCAGTCCATTCTCACTGCTTTTTGTTTTTGTTTTCTTAATGGATATCAGGAACTCCTGAGCACTGCAGTTGTACAGTTTATTGTACTTTATCCCTGGCTCCATTTTTGGGAGGCTTACAACACAAGTGTGAATTTGAGCCCCCGGCGGGCCGGTGTTCTTCATCAGAGAAACTCATTTTTGAAGGGAGTTCGACCAAATTCAGGGTTGCTGAGATATGATCTTGCTCCTTCCATTGATGAGTGCCGTGTCAATTTCTTTCAATTGCGGCCACCGTTCCCCTTAGGTGTCAGAAAAAGTCCAGAGGTGATGGTAGGGATTGAACCCACGACCACAGGATCTACTAGCTGAGAGTCTGACGCCTTAGCCACTCAGCTACCCCCCCCCCGCCCAACATTCTACGTTACTTCATGTGCTATTTTGTCAGTCTATTATAAAAAGCACATCACCCTCAAGAGGAAATCCCATAAGAAATTTAATTGCAAGACTCACTTGTTAAAAACTTCGGTTCCAGCAGCTAATGCATTAACAGTCACAGAGTTGAGCCTGATTTCATCAAGTAATTTTAAGCGCTTGGCTACTTTGCTATGGTAGAAGATGATGTCATAGACTCTTGGGTGGTTCCTGCATGCAGATAGAAACTCAAACTCATCCAAATCTAAGATCCTCTGACGGACTGTTTTGGCATTTAGTGTAAGCACACGTTTCAACCCAGTGGCTACCTTCTCGGGAATATTGAACTCCTGAGATTGTTCATTATTTAATAATTTTGTAAACAGTTAAATTGACAGAGGTGAGATCTTACTTTTAGGGTATCCTTTATGTCTTGCATATTTTCTGCACTCTCTGAAAGAATTTTTGGGTTGGATCTTAGCACTTCTCTAATGTCCACTCCTCCTATCTGCTTCACCTGGTTGATTATTTTGTGCGTGTTTTCTGTGTTCTGGTATAGAAGAAACATATTTGCAGCCACCTTGAATATAAATAATTAGAATTTATAATCTGGTGTTTCTTATAATTAATGAACCTTTTTTGTAGGCAAGCCAATATTATTTTCGCATAAATCAATGTTTTCCTTCAAAACCCTAAGGCTTTTATGCTTCATACGTTGCAAGTGATGCAATTGTGTGGGTTGCAAATTTTCCTCTTCAATTCCAAGCCTCTTTTGTAAATATTTTCTCACTATGAAATTCTGTGAAAAAATTTTATTTTAATAGAATACAAAATAGATCAATTTTGTCTGTGGTACTCTTGGATGTGGATACTTACTTTAGCTTCAATTATAGTCATGTTATCTGTGAAAGATGCACATACACTTTCGTCTAGATCTACATATTTTATCATGCTCTTTATCACATTGTTGTCCATGCTCATAAATTGATTTTTTTTCAAAATTCTTACAGAATGTTTTGCTAACTGCAAATACCTAGGAAAAAAATCTTTGCCACAAAAATGCTCAAGATTGCAAATTATAAATCAGGGTTACATTTTAAGTGTGGACACCGTTATCATATCTTTGTAAAACCCAGCTTCTTCCAATATCATAGCACGATTTTTGATAGTCACCTGGTGCATTTTCAACAGTGATATAATATCGAGACTGTCACAACCACCTATTTTTAATGCCTAAAAGAAATTGACATATAAACATTGACATATGCTTCTTAGCAGTGTACAAAATTATAAACTTCTAGTTTACCTTGAAATTGTTCAATCTTGATTTGATAACTTCTTCTGGTATATCTTCGAGGTATTTATACTTTGGCATCATCAGTTCATACAGAACTTCCTTTTTGCTCCTCCCTTCAATATTTATATTGTAATTCACTTTTCATAAGTTTATACAAATAGAAATATATTTAATTCTTATGTCCACAAGGAATGAAGAACCCGTATAGCTTGTGCAATTATATTCAGCAATATTCAATTTTCTGTTCAGCTTGATGAACCAGCACTTTTGCCATCTTTAGTGGTAATAATTAAACAAATAAGACAGTATGGTGAAATGGATATGACAGGCAAAATACTGTAATGATTGGAGAAGGCCAAATTCCAGTTTGTGTTCATACATAGAATAAGATAAATGACAGATAACAGTTGGTTTTGACCCTATTTATGTTACCTTTTGTAACCAGCTAGTAAATAACATGTATCAGTTCTTCTAGCCTCGCAGAGGGCCTTAAGTCTCCTAAGCATGAATATAAGCGCTCGTATTTTGTCTTGCAAACCAGCATCCCATTCAACGAAGGAAGCTATTCAATGATTGTGGGGATATGGCGAATGGGAGGTGGTTAACGACGGAAACTCGTATACCCACCAAGTAATGGGTGACAAGATGTTGAAAATTATAATGCATTAACACAAATTTGTCTCCAATAAATGAAGTAAATAGGGCCGCAACTTCCTGAAGAACTTCTTCAGCGTACTGTAATGAAGTCAAAGATTCGTTCTGTGTAGTGATCTGTTTGGTACTGGCATGGAGGCTGATTCCATTGCCATACCATAACTGCATGTTTTTGAAATGGCTACAACTCATGCAAGTCATGGAGCAAAGCATTCTCTAGGTTATTCCAATCCTGGTTATCTGATTTTCAAACCAAATTGGCCTCCAACCGTGAAGAGAACTGCACTCCCCCATTGTTCAAGTTCCAAGCAAGACGCGGATATGAGAGGAGTTGCCGTTTGCAAGCTGCTACTTCAGTAGTACAGAACTTGATGCAGACATTTTGGAGTTTCATACCTATCAAGCAAGTCATTAAATGACAAGTTCTGTAGTGTGGTAAGAGCAATAAAATGTTCATCTCTAGCCATCATACATTGCAGTCGATTACTACCTTATCTTCGATCAAAACACCCAATGGTCCCAAACCACTGTAGACAACCAAATACTGCATGAGCATTATCATCAATAACACAAAGTTGTCCCCAATAAATGGAGAAAATAGGACACAACTTACAGAAGAACGTCCTTGATGTACCTTAGTGCAATCAAATATTCAATCTGTTTGATAATCAGAATCAGAACCTGATGCTGAACTAAGGTATTCTCATGAAGCCTTCTGATGACTGTTTTAGCATATGGACAGTTTGGAATCGAGTACTTTTCAAGGAATTTGTTAAATGCTGGTTCAGTAGTACAGTAAAAGCAAAGAAATTTTCATCTCTAGCTGGACTACATCGTAGTCGATTACTACGTTATCTTCAATTAAAACCCCCAGTGGCCCTAAACCGCTATAGATCCAGCGCAGTGCATCCAGGACTTGGGCTTTGTTAACAAAGCATCTGCCTGGTCTTGGTCTAAATCTATGGGGCGTAAAGCCATGATTAAAACAAACAAAAAATAAGTTAATCAAATTTAATGCTTCATCAATTCTCTTGACAAGTTGAAGAGGATGAAATTGAACTTTTTCTTTCTTTTTTCTACCTAAAGGGTGTAAAATGATTACTCTAATATATAAAGGTAAACCACATGTTATTCAAAGTTTTAAATCTCCTATTATTCCTTACACTTTCTTCATTTGTTAATAAGGGTTTGTAACAGTAGAGATCATATCAACTGTCGGGTGCTAGGTTTTTTGTAAAAAGCCCATTGTATGTCGAGTGCAAATACAAAGCCGCAGGACTCAAACCTGGGACTTTTACCTTACAGCGATGAGCGCTGTGTCAACATCTAAACTGTTGCCCCTTTATACCTACTTATTCCGAAAAATAAATACAAGTGTCTGGATTTTAGTTTTTGAGTGTGTACGCCCATACACACATGCAACAAATTAAGCATGTTACATTTGTATAACACTACAGTGTTCGTTAGAGAAAAAAAATAGTTTATAATGATGATGTTTGACAAGCTAGATGTTGAAATAATCGAATGAATGTATAAATTCACTCATTTTATTTTTTGTGTATATATTTGAAAATACACTACTGCATGAATACTCAATTGTTTGAGGCAGCGGTTTAAATTTGTATATTTCAATTGATTTTATTTGTTCATCAAGTAAATGAGATATCCTAGTAGAAATGCAATGTAGAAAGTCACCTGTAAATTCTTTAAAGGTGTCTACATACTTCCAAACAAAAGGCCGCTTAACTTTGGTGCAGAAACAGCACTTCGCCTGTTTTATCTGCGTTAGCAGCGAACGGTCGCTGACAAGTCGTAAATATTTGAACAACAACATTTTTTTTTTAAATTATTATTATTGTTTATTTGTTATCACAGGTTACAGAATTGTTGTCACGTCGCATGTCATTAGTAAACCAGCAAATAGACAGTAGATCGCGTTCGAGACGATATTTCTTATCGAAAAGCTGCACCTCGATATTGTAGAACATGATAAAATCAATTCAGTACAATCGTTTTAACAATACAAAAATATAAAAAATTTTGACTACAAGTCTAGACTATATTTCACATTCAGACACTTATTCACACACCAGAAATACATAGAGAAATGAGAAGGAATGGTAAAATAATAATATATAATAAAATATAATATATGGACAATAAAGGAAAGTAAATTTTGTTTAATAATTATTTTTCTTACATTAATTTTAGTAACCTTTGTGTTATTTAATTATTTATATTTGCCTACTTTCTGTAAAGATGCCAAGCCGTATTGTGACAAAGTTTTTTGATAAATATATTTATATTAAGTTATATGCTCTATGAGGGAGTGAACTGATGGAATAGTGAGTCAGTGAATATAAGAATGTGATTGATTGTATTAGTAAATGAACAGGTAGTGTCTGAGTGTTTGAATGTGTTGTGTGAGCTAAGTGAGAGTTAAGACCAGTACAAGCTTCAGAAAAATCTGGACAAATTTAATCTTCTTTATAGGTATCTGAAAAACATTTTCTTTATCGTGCCAACGTTTCGATCTTTTATTGAGATCATCTTCAGGGCTCAAAGTGTTTGTCTTTTGTCGTGTTGAGAGTGTTTATGTTTAGCTATTAAGTTATAGTCTCTGTGAAGGAGTGAGCGAAAAGAGTAATAAATGGGTGAACATAAAGATGTGACTGAACAATAAGTGGCTGAGTGAACAGTAAGAGTTAAAACAAAAATCAACTCTGGCAAAACTTAACTACTTTATGTTTAGCTACTATGTTATATATGATCTGTCAGAAAGTGAACTGATGGAATAGTGAGCGACTGAGTGAGTGAATGTGTGTGTGTGAGTGAGAGTTGAGTTTATACATTTTTGATTATTTTTACAAGTTCTTGCAGCAAAGTGAATGAGCATACTAAAGCTAGAATTCACAGTAATATGAACGTAATGTTTGAAATTATGTCGTTTGGCGGCCGGTTGTCTTTGTCGGGCCTTGTTCTCGGCGTGGCGCCACAGTCGTCCTTGTCTTTAGGGGAAGGATTCGTTTTTGTCTGAACCGAAAGCCCGATGAGGACAGTTGGAGTCCGCTGCCTGCCAGCCCTGACGAACGGGCCGCCGGTGTAACATCGAGAACAGCATCCGTCAACGCGTCATCCCATAATTTTCCACCGTTTGTATGCTTTTCGACCCGAGGACGAGACGAGATGAGCGAGAGGAAGTTCTCTCGAGGCCTTTGCAGGCCGGGGATGGCAGCCCAGCTGCGGGAATCCGTCTCCCAGGTCGTGAGAGAGAGCGCTGTCCAAGTAGGTCCTTTAATTGGTGAATTTATTTGCATTTTCTGCTGCATGACTGCTACATTTGCAGCCTTGGTTTAACTCAGTAAGAGAAAAAAAGACCCGCCTTTCTCTTCCACTTGAATCTTATCATAGATGATGTTTGATATTCAAGTTCATCCTCTATGATGCCATATTTAACTATTGCACTTTATAGCCTTGTGTTTTGTAATTTTTGTTTATCTCATGTCTGATAAACTGTCATTGATAATCGTCTTTCCCCCGTTCTGCTTGAATAAAAGGGTTTATCTACCGGCGGAATGATATCTCTTGCACACACACAAATTCTGTCATTATTGAACAATCCTAGAATTTGAATATGTTCTCTATCTGGGCATTTGTCTATATCACGCTTAAGTTGTCATTGATGTTTCAATTAAATATTTCTTGGGGAATCAGTATTTAAAAAAAGTAAAATGTAAAGTTTGAGGCTAAGGCTTGTGATGTCGAAATTTGAAGTGTAGTAGAAAATATATACTTTAATAAAATAATACTTTATTCTGCTGTTGGTCTCCTCTGTCCAGGACGTTTATTCTTACGACACTGTAGTTCTTCATTGCTGATCTTTTCCGATCATCTTTGTCTGATTATTCTTGCTGATTTTGTTGGCCCAAAACTTTTTTCAAATGTACCACTGAGTGAAATGCTCTCTTTTAAGGCAAACCAGCTATCGGTATGATCTGATACATTTGAGTTACAAAAATGTTTACATCAGTACATGGTATCTTCCTTTTAGAATAATTTAATAAGAATCTTAGCCAATTTTTTCTTTAGTCTTATATGCTTGCTGTTTTTTTTTCTTTCTTTTCTTTTGTACAAATACAAATTGTATGTCTTTTTTTCATTAGCTCTCTGGGTATTTATTCATCTCACACTTTAATTGTCATTGATATTTCAATAAAATACAATTACTTGGGACCGATATACTTAGGATTTTTTTAAATTAACAATTTTGTCTGTCCTAAACTTTTGTCAAATTAACCAACCAGTATGATGATGTGGATCAGAATGTCGTGAAAAGTAGCATTGTCAAGCGAAACTAGATGACCAGGTTTTGATACAACCTAACTACAAAAGTGTTCATACCACTATATAATTTTCCATTTGATTAAGCCGTTTTTCCCTTTTTAACTAGTTGCCGCATGTGTTTTTACAAAAATTACAACAAACTGGCAATCCCAGTATTACATATTCATATTGTATGCATTGTTTTCCTCAATTAAGTCTCCATCCTGAGAGCTTCTTTTGTTTTGGAACTTGCATCAGTTCTTGAAAAGATGTCCCCAGAATTTTCAAACTTTAAATCTGAAGACCTAGTTGACCATTCCAACACGAGGTTTTTTTTAAATACAAATTATTCACTTGGTATTGTCTCTAGGTATCTTGTTAATTGATGTTCTATTAATTTCTATTCTATATTCTATTATAAACAAATATAATTTCTGTTTTCCTACTGTAATGTATATGCCACCTCATACAATTACAATTCTTGCACTTATTTGCCTTTTTGAAAATATCATTTGTTCTTTCAGTAGGTGGTGGAAATAACATACCCAACTATCAGGACCCTTAATGTTATTTATTATTTTATTGTTTTTACTTCTAAAGATAGTACCTTTCTCTATTCCTTCCACTAGATATGGTCAAGTCAAATATTTATTGAGTTCCTTGTGCATGGCATCATTTGTTACTCTCTTTACCTTTTTTGTTAGTTGACATTCCAATTCTCTGAGCAATTTGCCAAGATGTCAAACAGGAATTTAAAGCAATACTCAAAATTGCTTGTTTTTCCTCCTGCTGGTTAAGAAAGATGGCCTATCTGGTATGTTCTTCTTTCTGTAGTCTTCTGGGTGATTTAAAAGGTAGAAATGACTTTCCTACCGATCCTGGGTATCTCGATATTAACTAAATTGATATTCTATGATTTTCTTATCTGATTCTTAATGTAATTGCATATTCAGATTGCATCAAACAACTAGTAAGACCCATTTACAAATGTTTACCTAGATAGTAACAACAAGCTGAGTTTCATAACTTTATTCACAATTGGATTTGGGTATTATTTTTGTTTTGCAAACAACAAGGGAGGGCTATCTTTTTGCCTCGTACCTTATCTCATTGTTATAGAGGTCTTAGTCATTTCTAATCATCCTTGTCTGCCTACTGAGCTACGTTTGTCTGTCCATCGCTTTCACCAAATTAACACTGAATATTGTGAAGTGCCATGTTGTACAGCCAGACTAGCTGACCATGATCCGAGACAACCAAACTCCAAAAATGATAATACCAATTTTCTTTTTGAGTGAAGATCTTAGTAATTACCCCCCCCCCCTTAGTTGCATCTACTTGCTCCATGTGGTTTCTACAAACAACTACAGCAAACTGATAATTTGCTCTTTTGGCATTTTATCAATCCAAAACTTTCATCAAATTAACCATTGAATATTGTGAAATGCAATATCTGAAAGAGAAGCTGGCTGACCAGATTGATCTGATACGCCCCAACTATAAAAATGTTTATACTAGTACATAATACCTTCCTTTTTGAATAAGGACATCGGCCTTTTTTCTTTTTTTTTTCTTTGGTGCTACATACTTGCTAAAAAAATTTTTTATACAAATACAAATAGTCTGCCTTGCTTTGCTCGATTATTTGTCTATGAATTTGACAAATATAATTGTACTTGGGAAATCAAACCTTTTTTATTTCTTTAATTGCAAGGTTGCTGGATTTGAACTCGGTACGTTTACAACACCTAATTGTGGGCACTGACTCCTCATGCATGTTGTTCCTACAAAATACTGTCACCAAACGCTATAATTCTGATAACACCTATCAATAACCTATCAATTTTTTTCATCATATTCTTTTAGGCGTTCAATCATGTTTTGTAAATTTGTAATAGTAATAAATGTTCAATAAATTTTAATAAATCAGCATTAGGCTTGCACCATCTATGGTCCTACCACACGAGCAGACCAAAATGGCCTGAGATGGCCAGCTACACAAATTGTTGTCCTAGCAATATTTTCCCTTTTGAGTAACAATAACAATATTATTTATTAGACAGAAGAATGTTATTTAGCTATTATCATGATTAACCTTGTAACTTCCATCTTTGGAGTCCAGCTTTATGCAGCTATCAGAGCATGACCAAAAACATTTATAATCAAGTCTAAAAATTTTCTATTCAAATTAACAGCTCAGCATTATTTTTATTTAATAAAATTAATTTTACTCATTTTTTTATTAAAGCAGCATTGATCATATAAGAAAATAGTAATAATAAAGATGAATAGTATGTAAATAAATTTCGTTTTGCAATGGAAAAGAATGAAATAGAAGATGTTGTTTTATTAGCTTAATTTTCATACATGTAGTTTTCATACTCACAGTGAAGAAAGGTTTAATTGGTATCAGACTAATAGACAACTAACCCTGAAAGGGAGGAAAACATCTACAGTAAGTCTTTGTAAAGTTTAGTTTATATTTTGTCAAACTTGAACAACTTTGTTAATTTCATGTTGTTACATTATACAGCTGACATTCCTTTATATCCTGAGTATCAAACGTTTCTTGTTTTGTTTGTGCTCCTAGCATTTCAATAGCAATATATTACTTTACCCATACATCAATCGTATTACACTGATGAAAGTTGGTTGACAATTTTCAATTGTGAGTTATTGTTTGAGGTCTGCGAAGTGAATTTGTATTAGGTCATCTATGATCACAAAAATACTGACGATGACTAAAGGCAAGTTGGCTTGGATGATGGCATATAACAAAATTACTTCTTTTCCTCAACATCCTGCAAACTTAAAAAATTAACAAATTGTTGTTTTGATTATTATGGTCTGCCTATCTTTGCTGTATAATTAGGGTAATAAAAAAGAGAAAGGGAATTTGCCTTTTTCTTACTTGTTTTTAGGGACGTAATCCTTATTGATGATCTTGGTCTGCTTGCTGAGTTAGCCTTTCATATTTTGCCATCTTCAGTGCATCTGCAACAACCTTAAGACCTTCTTGCATAAGAGGTTTTCAACTTCAATTAAACCTTTTGACATATTAATCGTATTATTGCTCACAATGTTTACCTATAATGTTTAATATTTATTCATCATCAGGCATTGAGCTTTTGGACGTTGTTGTGAATCGCAATGACTTTAAAATCTAAGAAATGCCTCTCAACTTATACTCATTGCTAATGGGTGTTTTATGGCAATTTTCTTGGGATAACTTACCAAGAGGAAAGCCACATAATTTTTAAATCATTAATATTAGGCTTTTACCTGTCTTCAAAATAAAAAGATGATCAGCCAGCAGTTTTCAATTATATAGTAGTCATATCCTTGATCTACATCTATATTTCAAAATAAAAGGCCTAACAACAATGATTTAATATTTGTACAATTAAATTGATGCGAAAAATACCAATTGCACCACTGAAGCTGGCTTTGCCAGTGGCCATATGAGCACTATTGTATCGGCTATTGTTTACCTATGCACACCATGAAACCAAATTTAACAAAAAATTCGATTAGTAGGTCAATGGTTGCATTTCTTCTATGATTCCTGGTGGAGTTTTGTACAACCCAAAACACTCCTTCCAAGGTGAAATGTAGCTCCAAAGTTTGTTAGCAGGCGTGCTGTGCGTTGGCGTCTCCTCAGCTTCCTTGTAGAGTTTGTGAGTGCCATGTTGGATTATGCCAGTCTTCTTCGAATGCCCATGTCCTGTTTAGAATCCTGCAAGGATGTTTTTTTCTTCCTTCCTTTAAATGCATTCCATTGGGTCTTTCTTTCCAAAACTTGCCAACAGATTCTTGGATTGTTTGTATCGTGTAGAGTGAATTGCATGGTTTCTCATTTTTAAAAATTAATTAATTAATTATTTTTTTGGTCTGAGTATACTCATTGATAGTATGAATCCCTATGCCATAGAAGGGCTCAGGACCTGTCAACAATATAGCAGCCCCTTTTCTTGTATGAACTTCTGCTCTCACATGTCTTGGGACCCAAAACAAGTAACATTATTTCACATATTTAATTATTTTTGAAATTCATCACCATCTTTGACCTAATGAGGTTTGCTGGCTCTCTGTCTATCTAGCATGTTGCTTTTGATGATCTGCTTTTGGGTCCTTTGTACAAGTTGAACTGAACTCTTTCAAGTGCTTGGATTTTAGCCTGAAAGATACTAATGCACTTCTTATTCTTATTATTATTATTACTATTCTTTCTTCTTATTTGGTTTGAACCGAACCTTGTATTTGCCATGTTAGCGATTCTGGGTTTGAATACCAGCTCAGCCATTATTGGTATAATATGTAAAAAGGTGGTTTGACCACAGGTAGTTGGAGTATTGCAGAAATTTTTGAAATGGGTCAAGCAATAAATTGATTTTTTATTTTAAATAACCAAACCGAAAAATTGATTGCTTGTAAAACTACTATCCAATTACTTATTCTAGCAATATTATTTTGTTAATTTAGGCTATATCAATGGTACTATCTACTTTCTACTTAATGCACCCTCAACATAACTTTCTCACATTAGGACTAAATAGACCGCAGTAGGCCTCATAAAATATTCCTCTCTGAGTGGTTTTTGTAATAGATTTTTTTAACAATCTGTACTTACTTGTTCATTAATTGAAAGCACAGCTAGTCCATGGTAACTATTATGTGTGGTTAATGGTGTGAGGAAAGGGAAAAAAAATCGTAAGATTTATTATGAAATAAATACACTTGGTATGATATCGCCAATGGAATAAAAGGTCAAATTCCAAACCAGTGAACTTAAACAATGTTGTAATTGTCAACGATGTTTACATAATGAAATAGATTAACAAAACCAAGATAATAAATAGGCTGTAGTGGCCTGCGTAGGATAAAGTAACCTTACAACTATTTTTGCCTTTAATTTGTTTAAAAATAAATATGAAAAAGAAAAATATTTTTAATAAATCGGTAATGAGTAAGATTAATTTTATGTTATCTATTGTTATCTATTTATATATATATTTTTTAAATATAGAATAAACTACATCTGGTGGAACCTCTAGATTTTGAAAACTACATTTTGAAAAATAAAACAATACTGCAGAATGATCCACAACGAGAGTTACTGCTCTACCCTTCTGATGATATATCAGTAAGTGAACATGATACCATATTGTCATTACTTATAAGTAAATAACGGGGAAAATTTTACAGCAAACTGTTTGGCCTAAAAAAATCAGAACAGTACATCCAACTTCGCCGCCGTTGAACGAATTGCAAGATTGTTCCCTATTTTCAAAAGAATGCCTCAAAACTTACAATGCCAACTGGAATGCCATCCATTACAAGTACAGCGCATACTCCGGAAGCTATTTGGAGCTGCCAAAGTAAATTGTTTGTCGTTTTCTCATTTGAAATTTTCTATTCTGACATCATTGTTTGTTTTGAATTTTCAAGGATTTTAAAATCGGATGAATTAAAAGATGAAGTGTATGAAGTCGATACCGATTTAGACCAACTCGATGATGTATGTATTATTAATTTATTTTTATCTATTTATATCCTTTAAAATATTTTATATTTAAAAACAAATATTTTTTAGGATGAAAAAAGACCAACTGATGGTGTCAGCAAAGAGGGCTATCTTATGAAAGGGCCTGAAGTTGGGAGTGACAAAATGTTCCCTAATATTGGTTCTAAATCATTCAAACGGCGTTATTGTTATTTAAGGTAAGTTATAAATTTTCAAATTGCTCACTAAATGAAAATAAATTTAGTTCATCATATTTATTTATTTTTTAAAAGATCCTGAAATTAAATAAGATATAACCTGTCAAAAATATTTATAGTAAACTCTTTTTTTTAGGCGTGAGGTTGATGGGACTTATATTTTAGAATTGCACAAAGATGAAAAGAAAGGTGAAGCAAAGGATACCATAGTTATGGATTTCTGTTATGAAGTAGTGAAGGTACTTGCATAATTCTATAAATTATTTGAATACTTACTTTATTTTTGAATGTATAAACTTTTTAGAACAATAAAAAAGGGAAGTTGTGTTTTGAATTGCACATGACTGCTGGCCATAAATCGTTTTGTTTGGCAGCCGAATCTGAGCAAGATGTAAACGATTGGATAAGCAAGCTCCAGCTTGTTTTGCAACAGAACAGACTACAGGAGGAAAAACGTGCTGGCTCTTTGGAAAGAAGTAAGGTTTAAATTGTTTATCAATAAATCTATTTGGATTTATTTTGATGTTTAATTCAATTTATTAATTGTAAAGCTTGTTCAACATCGTCGCTTCCTCAAACGCCCAACTCTGAAACGATGCTTAACGTTTACGGAACACTCCGTGGCCTGGAACAAAGTGTGAATCCTCAATTGATGAAGTATGCAAGGGAAACAGACACCTCCATCTCACTGGCTAGAAAAGAAAATAGAAGGCGTTTATTTTCTGTCTATCCTTTTATGCCTGTAATTAAAAAAAAATTATATCTATAAAAATACCGACTTTTTATTTATTTATTTTTTTAAATAGTAAAATAGTGTTTTTATGGACACAAATAATAAAAAACAACATGAATTAAATCTAAGTTTATATATTATAATTTGTATTAAATATTTATTTTATTCACAGTTGCTACTGTCATTTGATGCATTTTTAGTGTTTCTTTTGCAAATTTTCAGCATACCAAAGTTGCGAATCCCAACGAAGTGGCTGAACCATTTCGTGAACACTTTGGGCAAAGGATCCTTGTAAAGTGTCTCAATCTGAGGTTCCGCCTCCAGGCTGCTATCACTTCCGAAAAAGACGCGTACTTTCAGATAGAACCATATTTTTTAGTCATAAGCTTGTTTGATGTGCGTGAGGGGCGCAAGCTCACCGAGGACTTCCATTGGGAGGTATCCTGTGATGCTGTCACAGGGATGATTCTGCCTCCTGACGGACCCACATTACCGGTTGGAATGCCTGATGGCAATCTCGACAACTGGCTCGAAAACCCAACACAGGTGGGCTGTTTAAAATAAAATATTTTTGTATAAATTAACTCACTTGAATATTTTGATTTTGTAGGCTATTTTCAGCGTGAGTAACGTTCATTCCGAGATTTATATTGTAGTGAGAATAGAAAAAATCCTTCAGGGAAGTATAGCCCAAGCAGCAGAGCCATACATGAGGACGGCGAAAGACCCAAAACTTGGCTTCAAAGTTCATAAAACTATACAAACATCTGCCCAAAGGTATACATTTATTGTTTTGTATTTGAGTTGGTGCAAATTTATGCAGGTTTTGAACATTTGTATTATTTTCACAGGTGCTTGTCGTGTAAAAAAAGATAAATCCACAAATCTAATTTATGGATTATAATAAATACTTTTTACTGTTACCTTTTATACAAAACATTTTAGTTTGTATTGAATTAGATAGTTAAATGTCTCCAAACTAGATTTTTGTTAAATTTTTAGTACAAATTTAAACTAAACTTTAAATCATACAATCTGAGAATTTGGGGGGTGGGCGCATTAGTGAATGTACAGTGCATTTAAGAGTTTTCGGAGATTTCAATCTCGAAGACAGGCAAGGTAGGCCTTCCATTGTGGACAACAACCAACTCAAAATGTTGATTGATGAAAATTCACCTTAGACAAATGGGAAATTGTGAAAGCGCTTAGTCATGTCCACTCAACCGTTGTTCGCCATCTGGAGCGAATGGTCAAGTAAAGAAATTCAACCAGTACTGCACAATCTAACCGAAGCCCAAAGAGATCGACGCTTTGAAATTTGAGCATCTCTTTTGTTGCGCCACCGAAACGATCTATTTATAGATCGAATCATCACGTGCGATGAGAAATGGATTTTGTACGATAACAGGAGGTAGGGTTGGACAAGGATGAATCGCCAAAACAACAAAAAGTTATGGTGAAGATTTGATGGTCTACTGCTGAGGTTGTTCACTATAATTTCCTGAATTATGGCGGAACTATCACAGCAGAGAAATATTGCCGAGAAATTGACAAAATCACGGGAACTGCAACCTCTTCGTCCTGCATTGGTACCGTGGGGCCAATTCTTCTTCGCGATAACGCCAGGGCACATGTCGCAATGCCAACCCTGCGGAAACTTAAGGACTTAGGAAATGAAACCTTACCGAACCCTCTCACCTAGAAACTTACACTTTTTTAAGCGCTTCT
This sequence comes from Cimex hemipterus, assembly GCA_039619505.1. NCBI lineage: Eukaryota > Metazoa > Arthropoda > Insecta > Hemiptera > Cimicidae > Cimex > Cimex hemipterus. The sequence continues at coordinate 1,982,351 of CM077099.1, read as the reverse complement.
TGCAGGATAGAATTTTTAGAGGACGCGCTGAAGCTGAAAACGCCTTCCAAGTCTTTATTCTGAGTTGAAATAAAGATTGTTATGTCAGCAGAGTAAAATGTTGTTAGTGGGATTATTGCATGTTGCAAAATGTGTAGATTGTGTTGGAAAATATTTTGAATAAAGTTTCTTTACTTTCTATAAATTAAAAATAGTATTGAAAGCCTTTTCAAAACCTGCATTATTTTTTGCATCAGCCCAATATTTTCTTGTAAGATTATGCTAGTACTTTAATTTAAGTTGGATATTTTACCTGTAATGTCTGATATACTGAGGAACTTTGTTCCGGAGCATTTTATAGAAACTGCTCAAAAGTGTTTCAAACCAGTCCTGACATGTAGTTCCCTGTATTGGTGATGTTTCTGAAACTGTTTTATCCCCCCCCCCCCCCCGAATTAATACAATATTAATAGTTATGATGAAGTTGTGAAAAAATCTAATCAGTAGGAGAGTGGTCTTCTTAACGCCAGAGAAGTCTGTTTCTGGCATCAAAAATGTTTCTTTCCTGATATATTTTGCTTTTATTTTTACTTCTTAATCAGTTAAAATAAAAGTACATAATGCATACAACTGTTGAGTGTTGTGGAGAGGGGCCAAACCATTTTACACTACATTTTTCTTAATTATCTTATTAAATGCCATTGGCTCTGCAGGGATTCCAACCTAGAACCACTAACACGGTTATATATAAATACAAGTCGTGCACTCTAACCACTCGGCCACCGTGGTTCTCTTGTTAGAGACTGACTGGTGATGATCATTTCGATACAGTAGATCATTATTGCCTTCACTTTACTCTTTGTCACTCAAAAATTTTCAGTTTTAAAATGTTCAATTATTACAGGTTTGTTTAACAAGTTTCTTTCATCTTGCGGACATTTAGACAATTTTCCCCTTTTACAGGCTTGGCAAGTACAGAATGCCGTTTGGCTGGACGGCCCGACCACTCTTCAGGCTTTACAGCAACGAACCCGATACTGTATCTGACTTCAGTGCCATTTACAGACAGGAGCCTGGCAAGCTTAAAGACGAGGAGCTCATCAAAACACTTGCTGAGTTCAGAAAGTGAGTTACAAATAATGAAATGAAAATAATGGAATTGCACTCTTTGCTTTTAAACGATTAGATGCATTTTTTAATTGTAATTTTTAGTGGTTGATTAAATCATATTATTGTATTGTACAATAAATAAACAAATGTCATTTTTGTAATAGACCAGATAAACTTGGCAAATTACCAGTGATTCCCGGATGGCTGCAGATCAAGGTCGAGCTTTTAAACGACATTCCACAAAGTGTGTATTTATTAATAATTTTATTATGATAGCAGTTGTTTTTAATAATAGAAAAATGATTGAATCATAGGCTTTATTAATGGATCAGTATAGTTTTTAATTGCATGTATTGAGGGCTGAAATGACCCATCGATAATTGAACCTAACTTCGGTGGGCAAAATGGAATAGATTAAGGTCTAATCCTGAACTGCCAAGACCAAAGTAGGTGATTTTCAGGGGCCTATGAAAAATCTAATTTTAATTTCAATATTGCTTTATTTTATCATTTTATAGATGAGGGGGAAATATTTTAGTACATTTCGATTTTGTGAATTTTTCAGACACACTCACAAGTGGCCTTAACCCCTTGAAGCCATTCCCACTTCCGCCAAGTTCCGAGCCAACCCTTGAAGTAGCCGAGTTGGCGCCAAAAATTTATCCTTATACTTATTTTTACAACCACCTGTACATTTACCCTCAGTCGCTCTTGTTCGACACACAGAAGAGCTTCAACAGAGCACGCAACATTGCATGTGTGGTTCAAATTAAAGATTCAGATTCAATTACATCCCAACCGATTCCTGTAATTTTTTTCTTTTGGTACTTATTATTTTGAAAATTTTAGTTATAATTTAATTTGTGCTGGTTATAGTGCATTTACGGGAGGAGGAAACAGGGAGAGTTCGTAAGCTGGGATAGTTGTTGCATTCTGCATCATAACACGACTCCATCTTGGTACGATGAAATTAAAATTCGTCTTCCAACATGTATTTTACCTTCGCATCATATCCTTTTCACATTCTACCACATATCTGTCGAAGGCTCAAAGAAAAAAGACACAGGGCTTGAAACACCCGTAGGATACGTTTGGGTCCCTCTACTAAATAAAAATAGGTATTGTATTTCTGATAGTCGGAATGAGCCAATTTTTGAATTTTAATGTTTTAAGGTTGAATTTGGATGAACAAACATTGCCGGTTGCTGCGAACTTGCCCCCTGGATATTTATCGGTGCAGCCTTTAGGTTTAGGAAAAGGGGTAATTTTTTACTTCGACAAAACTGGCCTAATTTAAAACATAATAATCCAAGTAATCCAATTTTGATAGTTTTCTGGTCCTGAAGTGGTATGGATTGATGGGCAAAGGTCACTCTTTACTGTCAGCTTCAGTCTCCTCTCCACTGTCCACACAATGGATCAGCACCTTCACAACCTTTTTTCACATGCTGAAAAACTACATTCTCCCAAGACTGTCCCACCACCTGATATTGAAACGTGCAAAATATTAAAGGTAATTGTTTTTATATAATATGATCATTTCTCATTGGAAAAGCTAAATATGGTGATTCAAACTAAATCATCATCCTGTGCAGACTTCAATATCTCATGTTTTTAATGTTAAATTGATAGGCCACTCATGCTGTACAACTTAACTCAGCAATAGCTTTCCTTCCGACTGTTTTGAACCAGCTGTTTTCCCTCCTTGTAAAGTCTCCAAGTCACGATGTCGCTACAAACATCATCAGGCTTTTAATTCACATCGTTTCAATGGTTCATGGGTCTGACAGAAGCGAGACGCTTAACACTTATGTCAAGGTGTGTTGTGATTGATTTTTTACCATTATAGGTAGAGTTTAAATTTTTGTTTTCAGTTCGTCTTTGTCAGTGAATCATCAAACGGACGTACAGTTCACGAAGAGCTTGCAAATCATCTTCCATCCCTCCTCTACCAAAATAACACCGATTTTCTAATTGTAAATAAATTCTTATCACATTCCGGATTTTTTTTCCAAGTTATGGTAAAATCTATGGCTCAACATTTACTCAACACTGGTAGAATCAAGGTACATATAATAAATGCAAAATATTTTTTTTTTTTTTTTAATTGATTGTGCTATGTGAAAATGTATTGTTATGTGAAATTTATATTCTTTTCTTAGATGCATCGTCATGAGAGATTTCAGGCTGAATTTTTAAGCAAAATCGAAAACCTTCTAAATGTTTTGAATCCTTACTTGTTGTCAAAATATCGTGAAATGCCGCAAGAGACGAAGCAGTTAAATACCAGCATTGCAAATTTTCTTAAGGTACTGCCTTCATTGTTAAATAATTAAGAGAATCATTAAAGTAAATTTTCTTTGCTCAGAGGTGTCTGAGTTTTCTCGACCGGGGATTTGTTCTGAAGTTGATTGCCTGGTATGTCTCGACATTCAGCGGTGAAGCCAGGATCTTGCACGACCTCAAATATACCTTCATCAATATAATTTGCTCGCATGAACATTACGTCGCCTTCAACTTGCCCTTGCTACGGATCAAGGGGCGAAACAACGACGGCTGTGATTATTGGCTCTCAGAGGAATTCTGCAAGCAGCACTACCTCGCCGGCCTTCTCCTACTTGAGACGAAATCAGCCCTCAATCAGGAATCGACCATCCGACATGCCTCCATCACAACCCTCAGAGATCTACTCGCTAAACACGAACTCGACGACAGATACCAGTCAAAAGTATTTTATTTTATTTTATTATTATTATTTTTTTTTAATTTACCCATTAACTTAATTTTATATCTTAATCTGGCTTTCAGGGTCAACTCGCAAGGATAGCTGCTTTATATATTCCATGGCTGGGAATAGTTGTGGAGAACCTGCAAAGGTTGACGGACATAACTCAAACTGCTTCCCCTGGAGTTAGTTCAGCAGCAAGTTCAGTCATTTCGACCCCTAGCAAGCCTCCACACAGGTTCACTTTCCATCAGGACAGTGTATCCCTCAGGACATCGCTAAACGTCCGAGACTCTACTTATTTAGCAGCCATCGCTGGGCCAGGTAAGAATTATTTAATTATTTATTTGTGTTTTAAACAAAGTCATTTGGTATAACAACTCCTTCCATGTTTTATCCAAGATTTGGATGGGTTTGATCAGTTCATTCAAACTTTTAATAAAAGATAAAACATTGAAAACACAGTCAGTTATTCATCGGTTATTTCTTTCTACTTTAGTAGTGGCCAATGGGACTGATGCTGGTTCAAAAATAAGTCTCGATTCCCAAGCATCGACTGTCTCTGGTGATGGGACGACTATTTCACAAGAAACAGCCATTCACCGAGAAGGGGAAAATATTATCGTCTCCACCAAACACGCTAGGTTTGTCATAGTTTAAATTTATTATTTGATGTTTGTCATTGATTTTTAATTTTATGCTCATTTTCTTTGTTTTATAGATCTGTAAGCGGAACGCAGGCTACTCCAGTGTTAAAATGTGATAAGCTACTTCCTTCTGAAGTAAAAGATATCCTCATTTGTTTTCTTTTTGTACTGAAGCACTTGTCACATGACCAGATAATATCATGGTGGCATAATTGCACTCAGGACGAGATATTGAGCTTTTTCAAGATAATTCAGTAAGTATCGACCATCTCACACACACACAAATAAATAAAATAAAACATGGTATTTAAAATTGTAATTCTCCAGGATGTGCCTCCATGAGTTTAAATACACAGGAAGGAGACAGATTGCGAATGAAACGGAAAATTCATCATCAGCTGGTATGAACGCAGCGGTGAACAGAAGGGCAGGGAGCAGATCAATGACACTCCCTGCTAGGATGCAGCCCCCAGATTTTACAAATGATGCAGAAAAGACAGGAAACAACACTCCTGTTACAAACAATTATCATCACCCTTTGCTCAGTGGGAGCAACAGCATTGGCAGAGAATCAGCACCATTGAGAGGTCTGTTTTCACTATATTTATCAGCTGCAGAATACTCTCCAAACCTCTAATCTCAGTAATCTCACTCTCTCATTCTTAGGCTCTCTCTCTCTCTCTCTCTCTCTCTCTCTCCCCTCTCCCTCTCCCTCTCCCTCTCCCTCTCCTACTAAATTTACAGTGGCTAAATTCAAATCATGCCAAGATTCCTTTAATGGCTGAATAAAATATAGGCTTTTTACCAAGAGTTGTATTATATTTGATTAATAGAAATCTTGTTCAAAAATATCAACGGTCGTGTGGACGAAATATGGGATATGCACTGAAAACGGGTTTTAATTAAAGCCCGTGAAGCGGAACACGGTTCATTTACAAGATACGTGTAACGAATAGCTGTAGCAATAACGCCTCGTTCACTCTCCTTGTTTACTTTGAAAATAGGTTTATTTACATTATTCAAATACGTATTTAAATAGTGAAAATTAACATTAACGTTTTAATTTATAAACACACTTTAGCCCTTGGGCTAAAGGCTGAAGCGATAGTTAAGATATTCAGTTAAGATGATTCTACGCTGACCCAAACTGACTGAAAAACATTTTCCAAAATATAGAACTGGTTCACACAAATTATGACTATACTAATATAACTTCAAAATAGCTTTCAAAATTATAAAAACAATCCAAACACTTTTTTCCAAATTAAAGACCTCACACCAAATTACAAATAAATCTGACGTAATCTACAAGATGAACTGTTTAAACT
>CM077099.1:1961593-1976162 GCA_039619505.1 Cimex hemipterus | reverse complement strand
CTCCCTCTCCCTCTCCCTCTCCCTCTCCCTCTCTCTCACTCACTCTCACTCCCTCCCTCCCTACCTACCTCTCCCTCACACTCTCACTCACTTACTTTTTCTCTCCCTCTTCATTTGTTTTTGTTGTACTGTAATGTTTGGAATACCAAAGTTCATATTAGGGAAAGAGTACTATAGTTACTATGCTACAATCTGTTATTGCAAATAGTAGTTAATGTACAATAGATGAATTAACAAAGCTAAAACAACAGATAATCAATATAAAAAGTACAACCATGTATTATTAGCAAACCAATACCTATAGAAAGCAGCTAAACTAAAAATACTTTTTTAAAATTCTTAATTTGTATTTTGTGATTAAACTTTTCAGACAGTGAATCCTCTTCATTATACCAGGCACTTTTAGAAGCGAATTTAGCAACTGAGGTCGGCCTGACAGTTTTAGACACTCTTGGCCTTTATTGCCTCCACTTCAGGGACATCTTGATGTCTGACGGTGGTGATAATCCGGTTATGTCTTCACTTTTCAACCTCTATTTGTCCTTTTTACAAGTAGGACAGTCAGAAACACTTTTCAGGCATGTGTTCGCCGCACTCAGAGCTTTTATCAACAATTTCTCTAAACCGTTGTTTCAAGGTAAACCTGCCTAGTTGAAAGTGTGTGTAAACCGTTAAATTGTCTCTTTTTAATAGGCAATGCGACACTCTGTGGCCAACTCTGTTTGGAACTGCTCAGATGCTGTAACAGCCGTTTGTCAGCTATCCGGCAAGAATCTTGTGCCATTCTTTACCTCTTGATGAGGAGCAACTTTGAATTCTCTTCTAGAAAAGGATTAACGAGGGTGCACTTGCAGGTCAGTACTTTTTTTTTAATTATAAAGTTTAAGAATAAAAACAATTGCACAGGATGTTATGAATCAGACAAATTTTGGTCAATTTTTTTAAAACCATCATTATGAAACCTACCTCAATTGGGATCATGTGTTTTTTTGCAAGTGATACACAGAACCAAGGAAAATGGTATAACAAAAATGGCCTCTGGTTAATCCGGGGTTATCCTAGACTTGGTAATGGAGCCCTCACAAAATGGACTAAATGGATTTGTTAATACTACTGTTGGTAGTGTATGTGATGTTTTAATTGACGTTTACCTTTATTTTAAACTTTAGATCATGTTCTTTTGAGCTTACATTAAATTCAATTTACTTGTTCTGTTTTATAGCGTATTCCCATTTTTGATGGATGTCTCGGTATACTCAACTGAATTTTGTTGTCAAGAAAGCCAAATTTTAACGGTATAATATTACTTACTCTTGACTCAAAATGTCAAAGCGTGACATTCTGTCCAATGTCAAAAAAAAACTTATTAAAATAAATTATTTATTTATATACTACCCCAAAACAACATTGAGGAATTCCAGTTAGGATTACATCCCTAACCTGTAAATATTGTGAATCTAGTCTGGTCTATAACTACTCCTGAGTACCGAACTGTAGTGAAAACAATTGTTTTAATAAAATGAAAGCAAAATCAGTAAAATATTAATATCTTTCAAAAGTTATAATTTTTTATGCTTACATCAGGGACTTATGTACTGGTACTACTTACTTTCAGATGCTGTATATTTCTAATTTCAAGTTTAATTTTTATAAACAGCTGTATGACCAATTAATGTTGAGTTACTGATTTTAAAGTCAGCATCACAGTACATTGACTTGTGCATGTTGAACTAACAAATTTGAATATTATTATTGTATTATATATTTAAAAAACAAAACAATGTTAACATTTATTTCAGTTAATTACTCTTTTTGTCTGAGGTCTTGCTTGAAAAAAGTCAGTGTCACGAGCGGGATTTTTGGCTAAATTATTAAATTCGGCCACTTGAGCTATCGTGACTTCAATCCGCCCAGACACCAACTCCTCATCTCAACCTACAACCTTTCGGATTTTCCATCAATAGTCATGTAGTCAGGATTCGATTCTCAACAATTTATTAAGTGAAAAATGGCAAAAAGAGGGAAATTTTGAAAGGTTGTGGGTTGAGATAAGGAGCTGTTGTCCGAGTAGATCGAAGTCACAATAGCTCAAGTAGTTAGAGTACCAGCTTACTGAGAACCCGCTCATAACATTGACTTTTTTTTATCAACCAATACCTTATATAGAAAAAATAATTAATTGGGATAATTAATATGATCAATTATGACTGCTAACCTCTCAGGTTTTTGTGCAATTTTCCACAATGTTTTTTCTGCTGTCTTCAGGTTAAGTAAATTTTTTCTTATAAATGAATATAGCTTGGAATAAGTGAAAACCTGAAGGAGTAGTACGCCACTTGCATCAAATTAAAAATTTCTGAACAAACAAAAATGATCCCTGTACGATTAACCGATCATCGATTGGTCAATTGCAGACTTGTTACTCCAATCATGTGCAGTAAACTTGGGCTAGGAACGTCCATATTTCTATTAAACAAGGCATACATCAAGCTTGCTGTAGTCACCCCCATACTAAACAGAAAGTTAAGCCTGAATGCTTAATTTGCAAGGACATATTTAGGCCAACGCCGTTAAAAGCGTGACACCTGGGGTTGTGGCCCTAACAAGTAGATAGATACAGGATAACAGTGGGTGGGCATAGGTCTGGTTCATTATAAATCTCCAACTACACTAGGAACTCGAGCATTGGTGAGTGGGGAGTAGTAAGTGGTGCAAGCATCAGAGAGGTGATCGGGGCTAAATTTAAGCATTCTATTAGAACACTTTAAATTGGGCAGAGGCAGGTCAACAGGCTTAAGATATTCAGGGTTCCTAGACGGGTTACGGTCACAGACCAAGAAATCCTCGATACAAGGAGACCCCGCAAGGGTGACAAAACCCCCTCCAACTCTGAAGGATTGGACGAACGAAGGAAGGTGCGCTCGGGCCATCTTAAAGGTTGAATCTTTAAAGTGAGAAAGAGGGAAAATCAGGCAAGAAAAATATTTGTTTGGATAATATTGGTGTAGGGTTTATTTGGGCAAGTTGGGAGAATATATTTATTTGATTTAAGTTTGTTTATGGTTTTTATTTAAATTATTTAATTCTTGTATCCCTTTCTGTTTCTATACAATATCCTGGAAAGAAAGGGTGATATTACAATACTGTGATACATTTGATCAATAACCTATAATATAGATCCTACCCACGCAACAATATTTAAAAAAATTCTTCAGAAAATAAATTTTGAATAAATATGCCAAAATGTTGTGCCTTACAGATTGTATTTATATTTAAACACCCTACACACTCTTAAATTTTGGCCAACATTAAAAACACCGAAATCATTTTACTAGTATTTATTTAATAAAATTTGATAAATGATGTAAATGTTTCATTCGACATGTGTTCACATATTTTTAAGCAGGATAGTGACTGCTTAAGTTAATTGACGAAAACACTTTACACCAATAATCCAAAAAAGTATAATTATTTCCTCATTAAACAATGATGCAAGATGTATGGGGCTGAGTGATGATATCATATGTGGTTACTAGGCTGGTTTAAAAAATTAGACCAATTCTTTCAATCATCCCCTCTCCACCAACTGCTTCGTTTATGAAGGAGTGACCATAATCTTTATTCTTTCTGTCTACAGGTGATAATATCAGTATCTCAGCTCTTGGGAAACATAGTCGGTCTCAACAATGCAAGATTTCAAGAGTCTTTGTCCCTTATAAACAGTTATGCTACAAGTGATAAAGTGATGAAAGGAACAGGTATGATACATTTTTTGTTTGCCCTCTCCTACTTCCCTAGTTCCCACTTTAAAGGAAGCTTTTCATATTTAGTCACGCTGGGTGAAAGTCCTTCACGGATGACTAGTTCTTTCTTGCCTGTTAAACTACCTACCTTGTCTTGCAGTTTGATAACAATAATAAATGTTTTAAAAATAGGGTTTCCAACTGAAGTGAAAGATCTCACTAAAAGGATCAGGACTGTTTTGATGGCAACAGCTCAAATGAAGGAGTTACACCATGAACCAGAAGTGCTCACAGACTTACAACACTCGTTGGCCAATTCGTACGCTTCTACACCTGAGCTCAGGTTCACTTGGTTGCAGACAATGACACGAAACCATTCCAATCTTGCAAATTATTCTGAGGTATGTTGTTTTTAAAAGGTGCTGGGCTGTTTTTTTAATGGTTTAATTACATTTTAGGCCGCTTGTTGCCAACTGCACATTGCTGCCCTGATGGCTCAGTATTTAAAACTGAAAGGCGAACAGGACTGGGGCGCTGAAGCCTTCTCGCCAATATCAGCAAATATCATCAGAGATGAAACATCCTTGAAATTAGATTCAGGTATTTGTGATGATGTTATGTTAATTTTCTTTGTCAATTCAGCAAATTTAATTTCTTAATATATTAACTTAAAATACACATTTATTATGTTTTTCTGCTTTGTCGTATTATGTTATTTGTTTTGGAAAGTAAATGAAAAATTGGCTTTCGAATACAATATCTTATATTCATATTAAGTAAACTAATCTTGATAATTAGAACTTCATTTAGTCAAATTAGTCTTAATTAATTCATATATTAAAAATCCATTTTAAAAATATGGCAAAAAGAGTGAAAAATTTGAAAGATTGTAGGTTGAGATGAGGAGTTGGTTTTCGAGGAGATCATTCTCGGTAGCTTAAGGGCAGTATCGTGCCATAGATCTTGGGTTCGAGTTCCACTTGTGACACTAACTTTTTCATCTCCATCAATGCCAAAAAGCAAAAAGTGATTACCCATATTGAAATTTATAATTAAATTCACTAATTTTGAGGTCCGCTTGACTAATTAATATATTACAGTTAATTAAGGTTGAGATAAATTTGTCATTGAGAATTCAATACGATTGTTGTTGTTAGTTGAAAAGTCGTGTCCGACCCATTGCGACCCCATGTACAATGCTCCTCCAGGTCTTCCTGTCCTCCACCATCTTCCGAAGTCCGTTTAAGCTCACACCGGCTGCTTCAGTGACTCCATCCATCCACCTCATTCTCTGTCGCCTCCTTCTTCTTTTGCCCTCAATTTTTCCCAGCATTAGGCTCTTCTCCAGTGAGTCATTTCTTCTCATTTGGTGGCCAAAGTATTTAAGTTTCATTTTCGGCATTTGGCCTTCTAGAGAGCATTCAGGGTTGATCTCCTCTAGGATTGACCGGTTTGATTGCCTTGCAGTCCAAGTGACTCACACTCAAGAAGCAACAGTGAGCACTGGACATGGAAGCACTGACTGGTTCAAAATCGAGAAAGAAGTTCGACAAGGCTGTATACTGTCTCCTTGCCTATTTAACTTATATGCAGAGCACATCATGAGAAAGGCAGGACTAGATGAGTCAGAAACCGGAATTCAGATTGCAGGGAGAAATCAATACGATTACACGACATTTAAATGAAAAATGACAAAAAGGAGGGAAATCTCAAAAGGCCGAGTGGACCGAAGTCACAATAGCTCAAGTGGTAGAGGAGGAGGCATATCTAGCCAAAGTTCATGGGTTCAAATGCCATTGACTTTTTTTTTATCTCAACTAAAAACCTTAATCAATTGTAATTTTTAATTAAGTTGACAAATCCTCTGGAGCATGCCATTTAATTTAATAAGTCGAATTTGGTTACATTGCTCTAGGTTTCAAATTTGGTTGTTATAATATAAAACAGACTTTTGTTATAGACAATACAATATTACTAGTATTTTTTGTTAGAGATGTTTTAACTATTTTGTTATGTAACTTTTTAACAAAATTTATTTTATTTCTATTTTTTGTTTTTTCTAGGTGTACAAGATGTTCAATATACGGAGCAAGGTTTGGTCGAGCAACTTGAGGTGTGTGCTGAGCTTTTGGAAAAAGCTGAGAGGTACGAGTGTCTCTACTTCCTCTACAACTTGATCCTACCGATTTATCAGAGACGGAGAGACTACACATCGATGTCCAGGGCTTACTTCACCCTCTCACAAGCTATTGCCAAAATCAATGCCGTACAAGGAAAACGCCTTCTTGGTCGATATTATCGCGTTGTATTTTACAATCAGGTGTGTGGCAATTATTTTAGCATTTTTCCTCAATTGTTACAGTTTTTTTTCTCAATATTTACAGGCATTTTTCGATAAAGAAAGTGGTGTGGAGTATATTTACAAAGAGCCGAAGTTGACATCGCTCTCAGAAATATCAGAAAGGCTCATGAACCAGTATTCGAACAAATTCGGTGCGGGGGCTGTGAAAATCATAATGGATTCTGCACCAGTAAGATATTTTTTTAAACACATGATATGTGATTATCTTTCGGTAATAAATTATTATTACAGGTAGTAGAAGGTGATCTTGACAACAAAATTGCATACATTCAAGTCACAAGTGTTGTGCCCTACTGGGAAAAAGCAGAGTTGGTCTCACGGCAAACAGATTTCGAGCAGAACCACAATGTTGACCAGTTCATGTACGAAACACCTTTCACAAAAGAAGGCAAACCTCGAGGCACCCCAGCAGAACAACATAAACGACGAACAATCTTAACAAGTAAACAATTGTACAATTATCTAAACAATTTTGTAATAACTGCATGTTTTTCAAATTATTTTCTAGCGGATTATGTTTTCCCTTATGTTAAGAAAAGGCTGAAAGTCGTCAAAAGAGTCGAATATGATTTGTCACCTATTGAAGTTGCTTTGGATGAAATGCATCAGAGGGTTGCAGAACTCGAAGAAGTTGTCTTTACAAAGCCGCCTGATGTCAAAAAACTTCAACTTAAACTTCAAGTAATTTTTTTTTCTATCATCAATTAATGGCAAGAGATAAACACAGTTCTTTTGCTTGTTTTAGGGCAGTGTATGTGTACAGGTCAATGCAGGACCTCTTGCATATGCAAATGCGTTTTTAGACCCAGATAACTTGCACAATTATCCAGAAGAAAAAGTTGAAGAATTAAAGGATATTTTCAGGTATTATGGCTAATTGAATGTTTATATAAATCTTGAACTTCTTTAGCCAACCGTAATATTAAAAAACATCAAAAGTATTGAGTAATAGTAAGTCTATTGTGTTTTTTGATGGTAAATTCAAAGAAAATTTTAAGCGCATACTTGTAAAACTCCCAGAACTTCTCATTTATTTGAGCAATTTCATAGCAGTTTAAGCTGTGTTTTTTCCTCTTAGAGGTAATGAAAAAAACCATTAAGCAATTAAGGGTTATGATGCAGGTAACAGTTTTGACTGAAGTGTTTAACATGGCAGTCCCCCCCCACTCTTGCAACTGACAGAAACTGCCATTTCAGTAGCGGTTGTTGTGTCGGTTTCACCATTCCATCAGTTGAAACCGACTAGTTTAGTTCATGTCGTTTTCCAAAATCGACAATTGTAGTGTATAATATATTACTTTAATGGAATGTATGAAGAAAAGTACTTCTGCTGTTATTACCAATGGAGAAAAAAGTAATAATACATGTGGCTTGCCTGTGTCTGTGCACAGAAAAAATATCTTTTAATTTTAATGTTTAGCTTGTCATTTTATAATTTATTTATTTATAGTTATAAATAATAAACTTTGGTGAGGCTAGTTGGAAGCGGCCAAGGCTATGATTGTTGCCTTGTGTCTCAAAAGTTGACAGTTCTAGTCCAAACTCTGTTACTCATTTTTTCTCCTCTCCTTTAGGATTTTTCCTTCTGTTTCTTTTTAAATTGGTTTTGGTATTAATCTTTCTCCAAAAATACAGTGCAGCTCTCATCTGCAGGAAGCAAAAGAGATGTGGCATGGCTGATAGAATACTACAGGACCATTCCATATATAATGGTTTCAAAACTGACTGGGGGGGGGGTCATTTCATTGACCATCTGACTCGGTTCGGCGGGTGAGTGATACCCTTCTATGCCTGTCATGTCGCACTTTTAAAAAAGAATACGCCCATCAACTCGGTTTTCCTTTTGGTAAACACAGTCAAAACTGCTACATGTGTCATAGAGTTAGTGTAAAGACCCTCCCAAAATATGAAAAACGATTAGAATTTTTTTCATTAAAAAAATGGTAAAATGCCAACAAAGCAATACTAATGGCTTTGCAAAAATATTTTTTATAAATTAATTGTATGTTTTAACAGGGAGTTCATCAGAGTATGTTATGCTGCCCTCCAGCTGAATTCAAAGCTAGTTAGATCCGACCAGACAGAATACCAGATGGCTCTACGCCAGAATTTGCACAAAATGGCACAGGATCTCTCCAACATGTTCTCAGAAACACTCTGGCCTGATTCTGAGCTGGGCAGCTTCAAGAGAAACTCGCAGGCCCTTTTCTCTGCCATTTCTGGCGCCAGTTCCAACTCGAGCTCGGCATGAGTGGAAAAGGGAGTAAACCTTGGCGTTTAAACAAAAACAAAAATTGTTTATTTTTTATAGTCTTCCATTATTTATTTTTCATCATTCACACTTTCATAAAAATTTCTTATTGTTCCTTTTGTTTTGTTTTCTATTATTTTATTTTTAAGCGTCTTTGTTTTTAAACTAGAAAGAAAATGTGATATTTCCAAATGTGGCTCTCTGGGACACATGCACATGAAATGCTTTTTTTATATTGAAAATGAATTGACTCCTATAATGTGATAAAATTAGAAACTTTTAATCACAATGCATGTAATTGTGTAAAACACGGAAAATTGCACAAAAATTCACACTGCATACATTGTACATCATATTAAAAGACTTGTATTTTATCTTTTGCTCATTTACGGTTTTTTTTAAAAAAGCCTATTCAATAAAAAATGAACGTTCTTCCTTTTATAAACTTTTAAGGAACCACACTTTTCCAGTTGTTCATATTGTCTTGTCTTAAAGGTTTATCAACAGTTTTGAATGTATTATTGTGAATAAATGAAGAGGGTGTCAAAGGGGAAAAACAATTGCTCAATCTCTTACAACATCGACGCCTTTTAATAGCGCACGGTAGTACATTTTTTACGTTGAAATTCTAGTCACTGATTTTTATATTGATCGTGACAAAGTTACAGATTTCTTTTCTCGTATTTGATACAAGTCGATATCTAGTCATTTATTTTCATTGGAGCAAAACTTGAACGTATTCGTTTTCTAAATTTCCTGTTTATTTTTATTTTCAAGTGTTTGCAATAAAAAAAGAAAAGAAAACTTTAGTACAAACTTGAGCACACTCAGGCATTTCTCAACGTACTTAATATTTAACTAAAGGAATTAATTTCAATTATGTATAGCATAGTAAGAAATGCCCTTGCATTTATTGACAAATGATTTTCTTTATTTCTTGCAGATTGCTTTACTCCAATTTAGTGCCAAAATTGTATTATTATCATTATTGTTTAATTCAAGTTTTGGGTTGATGGGAAAAAATTTGAGTAATAAAATCAAGTTTAAATTAATAACTAAACCTTTGTACTAAATATGTTTATAACAAATAATTCAAGCTTCTACAATAACATTTTTCTATTAAAAAAATAAATATAATATTTTCTAATAAATATATAAGGTTAAAGCTCAATTTTTACAAAGCATACATTTTTAAGTAATAATAAATAATACTACCTGTTATAGAATAGTATTATTATTTTAAGTATTTATATTTAATGTTTTTAGCACATGAAACTGGCAATGTTACTAAGTTAGAAGTTGTACATTTACACAAAGTAACAGTTGTATCTTGTGGGATAAATTTTGTTATGTATATTTGAGTTTATTAAACTGTTGTATTATTTAATAACGATTGTAGTTGATAAAACGTGTATATAATTTATACATTACAAATAAATATTTAAAAAAAAATTATGACTGTTCTTTTTCAAAACCAGAGAAGAAGAAGGTCGTTCGATATGGCTTGTTTGAAGGGTTTCAGTCTTTGGCTCTCCATAGAGAACATGTAGGTATGCCACCAAATATGAGAATTGACTTGTGCCCCCATTCCAAAAACAAAACTCTTTTATTATATCTAATGCTAGGTTGAATTCTCATTTTGTATTACCTCTTTTTATATATTGAGAGTGAACGTATTGTAAAGTCAACGGGAAATATTGAGTACCCCAATGACTTCAGTTAGATTTGTTAAGCAGTGTAAAGAGTAATGCAGGAAATCTAGTTCTCTAAGTAGTACAGGGGTCATCCTTAATCAATTAAGAATAGGTGAGAAGTTTCCTCAGGGGCAACTTACTTTTGGGTCAAAGCCCAGGCATGTGTAAATGAGTGCCATTTCTTGGCTTCATAAAGATAGTGTAGAAATGCCTGATATGAGAGGAGCTTCTGCATGTCAATGAACATTTGTGTCCTGTGTTCTAATTTTTAGAAGAAACTGCCATTTTTTGCATATAGTAATGATAAATATCTCACTTAATGTTTCTTGTTTTAGTAGAAAGTATTTGTTAGCATAAATGTGTAGTGCTAGATGACCGATAGCAGATATACTTCATCGCCCCTTAGTCAGATTAGTTTTGTAATATGTGTGGAGAGTTAAGGAGGAATATCAAGAACACCACCATTCTAATTTGAGTGAATGCCATATAAGCAGGAAAACATTTATTTAAGGATGAGTGAGATTGTGTCTATATTTAAAAACTGTATGTGTTGAGGGCTGAAATGACAACAGTTGACATCCCATGGAGCCTACCTTAGACTAAAGCACATCAGGAACAGACTCCAGATCGCCAAAACAAAATAGTGAGCAATTCTCACCACAACAGCGAAAACTTTAAGACTAAAAAATGCACAGGTCTTGTACTCATTGATATTGAGGAAGTCTTCTTTGTAGTATTGTCTACAGGATGCTTTTTTTAAAATATTTATTTAAATTTTTGTACATGATGTGGCATAATGTTTAACAGCACAAACAGTTCTTGGGTCCTTAAGCTCAGCAGCTCCCTCCATTAATTATTTAGAATTATTATTAATATTTAAATTATTTACACATGATTTAATCTAAATTAATCACAGTTTATCACAGTGAGTTATAATTAGTTAACTTATCACATAGTACAGGATGCTTGATTATAATTTTCAGAATCATATAATTAAAATTGTGCATTCCTATATGCAAATGAGATCTTTTTGTATTGCCCTCTATAATTCACTTATTTTTCTCAAGGCTCGATTCAGACTACTATGTTGTTATGCATTTTTCTTAATGCACAGCTAAAACATAAATTGTGTCAACTGGTGTTATACACTGATGACATTGTGCTCTGCTGTTCCTCCTGGAGGTTTAGTGCGATTTCAATAAATATTATTATGGAACTTGGAAGAATAAAGCTTTTATGCACCAGGTGGACATTAAAAATAATCTTTAAACTAGATGCATTCTTTTCACAAAACCTTGTTCTCTCTCTCTCTCTCTCTCTCTCTCTCTCTCTCACACACTCATTCTCTCTCTCACACTCTCTCTCTCTCTCTCTCTCTCTCTCTCTCTATCTATCTATCTATCTATCTATCTATCTCTCTTTCTCATAAAATATTGCACAATGGAAACTATTTTGATTGGCTTAAGGCTGAAAATTACCTAGGGATAATATTCGATCTCAAATTAAATTTTAGTAAACACATCGAAAATCTTGGCAAGTTGAAATAGGGGTGCCAGAGTAAGTAATTCACCCCTAATTTATTGTAACTTTTCCTCCATTTTCAAAAGAAAAACATTCATACGATAAAAAATTAAAGCATTTATTCAGCATTCATGTTGACCATTCCAGGATATGGATTAAGAAAGGTGAAGAATTATAATTAAAAAAAGACTATATTTTTTTTAAGAACAGGGTCAAATGTATTAAACAAGGAATTATAATCTGATAACAACATGTGGCAGTGATGAACAACATATATTTACAAGTGGTAAACCGTTGTTCATTATACCCATACCAGTAACAAAGTAACAAGGTACTTAAATGATTTGATGATTTTTGATGACAATGATGATAATGATTACATTTACATATAGATCCTTAGCAACATACATTTATATATCCCATATATAAGTACCTAAATATTTGTAACGTACTTGCTAAAGTAACAACTTGTGGCTATTTTACTATTTATTTATATTAAGAATGCAACTGACATTAAAGTACATTACATTTTACTTTTTTCTTTAAATATATATACTTTTTAAATCCAAACATCGATAACTTTCAGGATTTTTTTTTTTTCAAATTGTATATTTCTTTCATTACAATCAAGTCAAAATCATTTTATCAATTGCAATAAAAACTTGTTGTTAGCAGATCTTGTTTAACTAAAATTTTCACCGTAGAAAGTGGGTCTCCATTTTACTTTTCGTCTTTCTTTCGTTTCATTTAATTTTTGTTCTCTCGCTTAAATTGTACAGAAAAATATTTCAAAAAACATTTTAAAATTCCAATTCTCCACGTCTGGCTAAAGGTACATTTACATTTAAAATGAGTTCAGAAATCATTTTTCTAGCCTTGAAAGTGATCTCTATACAAGTTTGATTTTAATTTATATTTGTCTTCCCGTTTTTACGTAACTTCTGCACACTTGCTCCTCCACCACGGCACAAGTTTTATAAACACGAGTGAAAAACAAAATGTTGAACACATGTCTTAAAGCTAGTAATATCAAATTAAATATAATAATAAATAACAAGAAAGTAGTAAAATTGTGATTTTTTTACTTTTTAATTGGACAAATCTCTCCCAAAATTGTTTTTGTTTTTTTGTTTTTTATAAAATACAATATGAAAACAGGAAAAATAAAATTTCAAACTAAGATGGGAAAAAATATGGCAGCTCAAAGCATTACACAACTATTTTAGTAATATCAATGACTAGATCTATTATTAGGTGATACCTACTCCTAGGTGAATATCATCTACAAATATTTTTTTTTCTTTAAAAGTAACTATTGTATTCATATGCCTCTTATCGCCTTTTTATCACAATCTAATCTAATACTTTTAAGCATTCGATTTTTGTGTGTTGTGTTCTTTTAAATCATACAAAAGTTTATTTAAAATTAATGTTTTAAATTTTATAGTATTTAGTCATACTTTCAAAGACCACGCGTTAACGGACAAGATCTAACGGCATCTAAAAATATACACTTTCAACAAGCCGTTTATTTTTTCTCTTA
Source organism: Cimex hemipterus (assembly GCA_039619505.1). NCBI lineage: Eukaryota > Metazoa > Arthropoda > Insecta > Hemiptera > Cimicidae > Cimex > Cimex hemipterus. The sequence continues at coordinate 1,963,048 of CM077099.1, read as the reverse complement.
AAAAAAAATCATGTTTGGTAACTTAAGTATTTTTCGCTCATTGGGTTATATTTAGTTAATTTTTTATTACCTAAAGAAGCAAAAAATTCATATTTATTCTACTATTATAATCATTTGTTTAAAAAATAATATTACTATTTTTATGTTTGTCAACAACAAAAACATTAAATCTCACACTATCAACGATTTGTCCATGTTTGCTTGGATAAACTATCTTATTTTATTTTTTTTTTATTTTTGAGGGTTTTAATTTTTTTTTTAATTTTTTAATTTTTTTATTTTGTACACACCTTGTTTTTTTTTTGTTTTTTAATTTGTGCATTGGATATATATGTATATATAAGAAGGTGTATCATCGTTTATTTATACATATATATATACATATATATAAAAATAAAAGTTGTTGTGACGGTAGCATTAATTTTTTATTTATTTACTTTTTTTTAGAAACACGCATGGGCTTGGAATACATCTTGAGACTTCGCCCCATGCACTTCCCGGAGGTTAAACTAACTTATGCATTTTTTTTTTTTTTTTTTTTTTTTTTTTTTTAAATTGAGCCGATAAATTTTTTTAATGGTAAAAAAAAGTTGAATAAAAAACTCAACAGGAAAGAAAGTAAGATTAAAATATTTTAAATCAAGGGGTTTGGAGAGAAAATATAATAGCACAGCCAATTATCTGAAATAATAGAGCGAAATTCGCTAATTGTGAGCCCACACATGTTTCATACTATAAGTAGCTACGCTGTTTCACAAAAATAACTTTATCATAAAAGACAGTTTACTCGAGTTATGCCTTTCCTCGTTGAGTGAAAATAGGCTTTTCTATTAATATTATTAAATTTTTTTTTTTTGCTTTTGCTGATTTTACTGTAATTTTTTGTTTTATGTTTTGGAAAGGTGATATATATATATTTTTTTTGTTTAAATATAAATGGAAAAAATGTTTTTAAAGATAAAAAGGTCTGTAAGTGAGGCTAGTAGGCGACTCTGGAGGTGTGGCGACGTCTACTCGCTAGTCAATCATCAGTTCAAAATGTACTGATCCTCTACGTTCTGCACGGTCGTGATGTATATTGTGAGCCCATGCCTTGCATTCAATATTTATTAACACTCCAGCTGTGAACAAAGAAATGTGTGTGTAAATTAACAAAAATATTTTAATGCCTAACTGTGGATGTCAATGTCTCCAGGTATTATAAGGTAAATGAACTGCTATCAGCAAACTTTGCTAACAACCTTCTTAACATTAAATTTTTGGATAAAAGGAAATTGTAACTCCAATGATAATAAATATATTGAATTAATGCAGCAGTAATACACTTTTGTTTTTAGTTTATTATAGTCATCTCAAATTTAAAAAAAGTTACATTTATAAATATTTTTATAAAATAAAAAAATATGTTGATCAATAAATAGAACCTTTAGAACCTTACTTTATATATATATATGT
>CM077099.1:1939858-1961193 GCA_039619505.1 Cimex hemipterus | reverse complement strand
GTGTATATATATATATATATATATATATACATACACACACACACATTAAATTAAAATTTTCAAAACGGGAAAATTGTAATTTCGAATTTGAATATCAGAAACATTGTTAATACATTTAAAAAATAAACCTTATTAGTTACACAGTATTTTTACAAAAGTTGTACTTACGGTTTGGAGTTTCAAACCATACGGCTATAATAGGACTAAGGTAGCCTTTTTGGTTTTTGTATGGGAAGAAGTATCCTGGAAAACCACGCCTCGGGATGTACTGTATTGACCCAATGTTTTCGACATCTGCTGGGTTTTCACCTTCGCACGACACCCAGACAGTATTCAACTAAAACAAAAAGTTACAATGCATGAGTGATGATTTAAACAAAACTGATCTATCGGCATATACCCACTCCTTTAGGATTCTGTTTCTTTTCATCGATTATGTGGTTCTTCAAGTCTTGAGGCATGTTGTCCGGAAGGTTCTCAGTATCGTTGTAAAATTCTGGCATCCAACCAAATATCTAGCAAGTAATATTATTACCAAAATTATGCAATAATAATTATTAGTTATTTAGGCAGAATTCACGTAATTTTGAAATTGTGTTAAATACATATATCTTCTATATTCTATATCTTCTTAAAATATAATAATATGGCAGTTCAGATATTATTATAATAACTGTTTGTTTTGTAATCTTGTATTTTCCAGTGAAATATATTATTCATGTGTATATAACTTTTGCAAATCAAACTGATTGATCTTCAGTTTAAAATTCAGAAATTAACAGACAAAAAATCAATTTTGTTTAGATAAAGTCCAATTTCATTTGAAATATGAAGTGGATTAATACCAGTTGGAAAAAATGTAATTTGATTTAAAGAAAGAATTGTTTGATTTCAAAAGAACGAAGAAAGAAACAAAGAACAATTTGGTTTGAAAAAGTTTAATGTAATTTTAAAAAAGTCAATTCTATTTGGAAAAAAAGTTCAAAAAAGGAGAAATATTCGTTCCAATTCGTTTGAAAAAAAATTCAGTTTGATCTCTAAAGAGATTAAAGATTGTTTATATAATTTATGCATGTTCAATCAAAACGTTGTTAAAAATTCAATTGAATTTGAATTTTTTTAAATTTAAATGAGAAAGGTTAATTTATTATTGAAAAATACAATTTTGTTTAAAATAAGGAAAAATTCAATTTGATTTCTTCACTTTTGTATTACATTTTATGCATTCACATTGTTCATTTGCATTATTGTTAAAAAGATCGATTTGATTTGCAAAAATGTCAAATTGTTTTGGAAAAGCGCAATTTGAGTGAAAAAAGTTTAAATTTGTATGAAAAAGTTTAATTCAGAAAAATGTCCATTTGATTTCTTTCCTTCTGTATTATATTTTATAAATTCATGTATGTTCATTCAATACATTGTTTGAAAGTACAATTTGATTTGGAAAAAGTTTAGTAAAGACAGACAAAAGATCAATTTATTTTGGAAGAAGTTCAATTTTGTTGAGTAAATTCACATTTGTATGAAAAAAGTTTATTTAAGAAAAATTTCAATTTGATTTCTTCACTTTTGTTTTATATTTTATGCATTTATATTGTTCATTCACATTATTGTTTAAAAGCTTAATATGATTTGAAAAAAGATCCATTGTTTTGGAAAAAGTGTAATTTTTGTTTAAAAAAACATGCATTTGGTTCGGAAAAGGATTAGTTATAGTTCCTTTGAAAAAAGTTGATTTGATTAAGAAAAAGTTCAATATAGCTTGGAAAAAGTTCAATTTGATTTGCAACCAGTTCTAATTGTTTTGACAAAAAAATAATTAAGAAAATGTTCAATTTGATTTTAGTTTTATTTTAAATTGTATTTTATGTATTTATAAATGTTCATGAAGGTCCGTGTTAAAATATCCCATAGAAAACTTCCTGTCCAGCTGAGTTTCAATCGATTGTATTATTTTGTGACCCTGGTCTTAGCCAAATTTCCGTCTATCCCAGGGATGAAGGCTTAAAAAACAGTGAGAACCGAAAATGTGCCCTCCATAGCCTTCTGTTCGATACAGTCGGATGGGGGAAGGGCTAGAATCCAGCCCTTATACCTAGTTCATGCTGTTGCCGGGCGCTGATATCGAAGGGCACCGCCGCCCACCTCCCTTACACCCTCCTAACCCCTTTTTCCGACCACCCAGCAACCCCTTCAAATATATTTTAGTCACGAACCAAATCCTATTTTATCTCTCCTACAAACTACACTTATTCTTACATTAGATCTCCAATACTTTTGCTCTTTTTTTCAATCAGAAATGAAAATGGGAAAAATGAATTGAGAGATTTTATCGTTTTCAATTTTTTCCAATTCATTAAAGTCAAACTATGAGATATTTTAAACATTTAGCATAGTTTTAATTGATGCTAAGAATTTTCTAAAACCTAATAAGTTTCAATATATATTTGTAATTTTTGCAGACCTATATATTTTCACGATGTAAAAAGTTTCAAATCGAAAAGTATTAGTTTTACTAGTTATTTACTATAAATTTTAAGTTTAATATCTATTTAATAAAACTCATTCTTCAGTCGGTGAATTTTATAAGTTACAGCTTTTAAAAACTTAAGTCCTTGATATTTACAAGTAATTTTTCTTTTTTCAGTAAATGATTAGTTTCCTTTGTAATATTCAAAATATGATTGAAAAATTATTACATTAATGTTAACAAAAAGGTTCTTAAAAATATTGATTTTTATGTTTTAATGGAAAGGTGAACTTTCGTAACGTTCATATCTTTGAAAAAAAAAATGCGATAATAATTGTGCTGCGACCATCGTAAACAGTTCTGACGTCCAAAAGAGATGAAAAATGTATAGATCAATTTCGGAATGACTGCATTGCGCCTGGAGATCAATAAGAAACGTTCCTGCTGGCACAACAGCGAGGAGACCTGATAGAATCTCGGACGGATAAATTCTGAAAATGGTTCCAAAGACTTTTTATCCGGCTGAACTTGTTCTCATGAATAGACCAATCGTTATTATCTAGACGTCGGTCTGTCTAGAGGTGAAGTTCAAAGGTTAGGACTCGCAATTCGGGGATGCTTTGTAACAAAGTCGTTCCATGAAAATCCGTTATTGTCGGCTTTTTACACGAGTTAACGATAGTTTGCCATGACTACTTGTACACAATTTACGTTTTTATTGTTTAAATAAAGAAAAAACCTGTTCACAACTATGTCATATATATGTATATATCAAATTTAGGACGACGAGAACTTTCACCCGACCTCTTTTGTATGACAAGCTCTTAGAAAATTGAAAATTATATATTTTTTAAATAGTTCAAATTAATTTTGTCTATTTCAACTTTAAAGTATCTGAATCAAAAATCTACAAGTCAAGTCTACCTCTATTTCATTTAAATATTATAGTGTAAATCAAGAAATATGCTATTGGGTTGGTGCGAAATTAAAGCAGGTTTTGAAAATTTGTAAACGAACCTAAATCCACAAATTTAATTTATGTAGTGATTATAAGAATTTAAATTCTGTTATACAAAACATTTTAGCTTATTTCAATTAATTATTTTTTTTTAGGTAAGGTCTTGGTTGAGAGTTGGTGTCCGAGAGGATGGAAGTGATGCTAGCTCAACCGGTAGAACAATGGCGTATTTAGCCGACGGTCGAGGGTTCGAATCCCGCTCTTGACACTGACTTTTTATCTCAACCAAGACCTAACATAAAAAGAATAATTAATTGAAAGAAGTAACTTGGTCAGTTGACCTCTAAAACATAAAAGAATTAATATTTTAGTTTATTGTTATAAGAGTGAGGTCTTGCGAAATTAAATATGTACAAACTAAAATTTCGTTAAAATTATTTGTGTAAATTTAAAGTTGGGCGAAGTGTGGCCCAAACCGGGCATAACATCAACACAGTTTAGGGAAAGGACAGTATTAGTGAATGCACGGTGCAGAGATGGTTTCAGAGATTTCGATCTCTAAGACTGGAAAGGCCCTCAGTAGACCTTCCGTTGACGACGAAAAACTTAAAACGTTGATTGAAGAAAATTCACCTAACACAAATGGGAAAATTGCGAAAGAGTTTAATGATGACCACTCGACCGTTGTTCACCAACGGTCAAGTAAAGAAGCTCGACCAGTACTGCACGTTCTAACCGAAGCCCAAAGAGATCGACGCTTTGAAATTTGAGCATCTCTTTTGTTGCGCCACCGAAACGATCTATTTATAGATCGAATCATCACGTGCGATGAGAAACGGATTTTGTACGATAACAGGAGGTAGGGTTGGACAAGGATGAATCGCCAAAACAACAAAAAGTTATGGTGAAGATTTGATGGTCTACTGCTGGGGTTGTTCACTATAATTTCCTGAATTATGGCGGAACTATCACAGCAGAGAAATATTGCCGAGAAATTGACAAAATCACGGGAACTGCAACCTCTTCGTCCTGCATTGGTACCGTGGGGCCAATTCTTCTTCGCGATAACGCCAGGCCACATGTCGCAATGCCAACCCTGCGGAAACTTAAGGACTTAGGAAATGAAACCTTACCGAACCCTCTAATTTAGAAACTTACATTTTTTTAAGCACTTCTTGCAGGATAAAATTTTTAGAGGGCGCGTTGAATCCGGACACGCCTTACAAGTCTTTATTCTAAATCGAAATAAAGATTGTTATATCAGCGGGATAAAAGCGCTTATTGCATGTTGCCAAAAATGTGTAGATTGTGATGAAAATATTTTGAATAAATTTTCCTTATTTTTTACAAATTAAAAATAGTTTTAACTGTTTTTCAAAATCTGCATTATTTTTGCACCAGCTCAGTTATCAGAAACCTAAAAAAAAAAAAAAAAAACCGAAGAAAACGGACAGTAGTAACGTCAGAAATATGTCTAGTCTATTTACTTATTATCTTTTCTTAATCAATATTGGCCTTATGCGTTTTGTTCCCGCCTTAAGTTTTCCCCCTTCGACGTTTCTGCCCAGAGAGGAGAACACTTCGGGATATCATAAATACTGAGATCTTCAATGAAAAGGCGATGGGAAGAGATCAATACACGGAGTAGCACCACATGGTGCACGGAGGGTTGAAACGATCTTTTCAGCCTAGCAGACGTTTATTTTAGATGGAAACTCGGAATTTTGCCCACTCGTCCAAAACGGAATTGATTTGGACGGACGAAGTGACTGCCGTTAAAAGAATCGTGCACGCGAGTGAAAAATCGACATTCCAACTATTAAGTAGCCTCGTTTTGTTCCTGCGTTGTAATTTATGTAAAATAAAAAAATTAATTAGTCGTTTTATACCAACTTTGTATGTACATTTTTAACAAAAAAGTGCGTATCACAATAGATTAATTTTGGCCGGATAAACTCATAGGCGTGTTACCATAAAAACACCTAACACTGTACAAAAAATTATGTAGACGCTGTGAAAACTAAGCCACAATAAAAATAGAAAGATTTCGTTAAAAAAACCCAACTTTTTTAAACTAAAGCACGAGTGTTCCTTTATCTGATAATTTCAAAATTGAAAATCAGATAATTGAAGTATTAAAATTGATAAATTTATAACAGGTAAAAAATCGGCAAGTTGTACTAAAACGAATATTACTAAAAGCATTCATGAGACATCTACAACTAGTTAACTACACAACTAAAACAAAAAAACAAACTACCACCAGGTCTTTGTACGAAAAGTGGCCAACTTTGGAAATGGACATTTTCTCAGCTTTACTGTACTTTACGTTGAACAATATGATTTTGAAATATTTTCCTAGCTTCACTGATTCATCAGTAAATTTTAACGATAACTTCAAATTGAGCTATGAAACCAGGAAATCGTCTGTGGAGAATCGCCCTGTAGCAATCGGGAGCAAATTTTAATAAGCTGTGATTGGTCACCTCCCACTTTACCTAATTTCTCAACTGTTTTCGCGATTTTTGTCCAAAAAAATGTTTTCTTTCGTGCTAATGGAAAAACCAAACACTCTCCCGATTTTACCATACATAAACCTATTGTTTCAGTACGTTATTCGAAGAAAAACCACCTGTGAAATGAGAAGGAAAAGTTGAATTTCCGTAGAAGCATTATCCCAAAAGGTCAATGTAAGAAAACGTAAAAATTCCCTGTTCCCTGTTTGAAAAAGTCCTCACAAGAAAAGTTGTAAAGCGTAAAATTTGCGAAAACACGACGTTTTCAAAATTTATGCAATCTTGAAAATGGTTTTTGCTCAAAAATTGCGAAAAACTCGAAAACTGTTCAGGAACCGGGCAAAGTGGGAGGTGACCAATTGATAGTTTATTAAAATTTGCTACCGACTGCTATGGAGCGACGCTCCAAAGACGATTTCCTGGCTCCATAAATCAATTTGAAGTTTTCGTTAAAATTACAAAAATTAATTAAAAATTAGCTGAGAAAATATGGATTTCAAAAATTGGCCACCAGGTGGTTTTTGATAGGCAGTTTATAAACAAATGAAAATTTAATTAATTCATTTGTTTATATATTTTTGGGTTCAAGAATCTGAATTGAATTACGCACGCGCGCTGTAGCAATTTAACTCAAAAACCCATATCACTAGGGCTGATAAGACTTTTACCGTTGGAAACCCATAGTAATTGTAATTTTAAAATGTGAAATTTACTTTTCCATTCTTTTATCACTCTACATCGAAAATTTTTAAGAGTGAGAATTTATGTAAGCAGTTTAATTCATTGATACAGATCAGCCACCTCAATTTTCCTGACTTTAGAGTATTCTTTGTTCTACCGTTTATAATTTATATGCGCCTGGAGTGCCGTTTATTTTGAACATAACCCCGGCCAATTTACTACTTTTATAAGAGCCTCGAAGGCGTATAAATAATTTTAGCTTACCTTATTGAGCTTAAGGAAGATGCAGGGAGCGCGCGTATGATAATTATAATTGGAATCTTTTGTACAAGGGACCCAATCGGCGATGTCGATTCTGCAGACCTTGTCATTGAAGTCGGTCGTTGAAAAGTCGCACACCTGGACGTTTGATTCGTGTGGATCCTGCTCCCTGTACGCTAGAAAAGGACAAAAAGATGCGATTAAAAAAACGGTTTACTCAAGGAGAATACAATTTCCTCGTAGACCATAAGAGTTTTTTTTTTTTTTTTTTGGGCATGGGAGTTTTATTGAACACTTACGTTTCAAGAAGTCGTCCAACTTGACAGTCCACGGGGCGAAGTTGTCCTCCTGGGATTTGTACCATATCAACGTACTTTCAACGTGAGATTCCGGCGGCATCGGCCTGAACCCCAGACCTAGGAAAATCACAATTATGTAACTTAACTCTTTTAATTTAAGTCTTAAGATTCTACGTTTTTCGATCAGTCTTAACCATGATCATTGGCGGAACACCCACTTGTTAAATTTTTGATTATGAAATTTTGAATTTTGAAAATAAGACTTTCGTTCTACAAGTAAGTACACAGCGAGTGTTTAAAATATCTTTTTTTTTTCAATAGGTAGTAGTTTATTTAACTACCATTTCGGTAAAAAAGAGAATCCGGTATGGAAAAAGTTTAATTTTATTTAACATATACATAAACCAATGTAAAAGTGCTCCGGTTTAGGATCCTAACCTTTAAAACTACATTGGTTTTCTTTTCCGATGAGAATTTTTTCTCTCTTTTCTCTTGGGAAAAATATGTACTGTTGTTTAATTGTTGAGTGTTATAATTATATTAATTACGTATATTTTTTCGCAATAATTGGGCCTGATGATTCCAACATAATGTTGCCGAAAGCTGGGTGATCCCAACGTTTTTGTCTTTTTTTCACCTAACAAGGACCTCAATGAAGATTTGAACTGTACATTAAATTCAATTATGTTTTATTTCTTCAATTCATTTCAATTTTAATGAGAAAAGTTCAATTTGATGGAAAAAATTCTATTTGGTTGGGAAAAAGTTGTTAAAACATTCAATTGGTTTAGGAGATTTTTTAAATGTTGTTTTAGAAAGTACAATTTCGCATGGAAAAAGGCTCAATTTAATTTAAAAAAAATAGTTTGTAAAATGTTCAATTTATTTTCGAACAATGTTGAATTTATTTTTTAAAATCGGTGTGAAAAGTTGAATTTGGCTTGAAAATAGATCAATTATAAGGAAAAAAAGATCAATTTGATTAGGAAAACGTTTCATTTTGTTAGAAAAAAGGTAATTGGGTTGAAAAAGTTCATTTTGATTTAAAAAGTTAACTTTCCAGTTTTTCAGGGAAAAAGTTCGGTTTAATCTGAAAAAATTCAATTTGATTAGAGAAAAAGTTCAATTAAAAAAAACAAAACAGGTCTCTTAGACTAGCAAATAGTTCTATTAGTTAAACCAAAGTTCATTTTGCTTTAGAAAACTACAATTCCTTTTGAAAAAAGATAGATTTACTTTGAAGAAAGTTAAATTTGAAAAAAAAGTTCTTTGTTTGAAAAAATGTAATATTAATTGAACAAGGTTAATTTTCATTGGACCCACTTCTATTCTATTTGGAAGTTCAAGTTTGTTTGGACAATTACAATTGTTTATATCCTTAACAGTTTATTGATTCAAATGGTTGTATCAAATTAGCATTTTTCTTAATAAATACATTTTCTTTTGAAGTATGTATGAATAATCCTTTGTGATCAAAGAAAGCCGAAGTTTTGGGGCCTTGGCCTATACTAAAATGAACAAACAAGTCTCGATTTGATATAATCTCGTTGTTAACTGTGTTTAATCTGCTAATCATAAATCCACATTACGAACGAGATAACTTCCATGATCCGAACACGTTGAACACCACTATTAAATTCTTCGCGGAGCTTATGAACAACTCAGTAAGGTTTTTTTTTCTGGTGAAAGTGTTTCCATTGAAGAGGGTAAAATACCAGGCGGAGCCTCGATTCGTGTGATCGATGAGAGTCGTACAAGCGAAGCAGCACGCAAGTTTCGTCGTATAGAATTTGACAGGAAAAGGGTGGACAGGAGGAGTAATAAATTTAATAAACTCCCACAAGGGTAGGACCCGAACGCCGGGGGAATTGAAAAAATTATATCAATAATCTAAAAATCGAAAGAGTTTGAATAATAGAACGCCCTGCTATTCCTACCGCTGCCAAGCTTTACCTTTTACCAAATTGAAGGGCGAATATCTTTTCAAACTAATGGAAGTTTTTGCTAAAGATACCTAATCCTAGAAGACTATTCTATTAATCATTCAAACCGGACTTACAGAAGGAACTTTAAAAATAGAAAGGCCAGTTGATACTATATCAAGCCTACCTAGGTGTAACTATCACTTTTACGATGTCCTTTGACTCCCACCTAAATGAAAAACTCGATAAAACCAACGTGCTCAGACCAACAATGATAGTAAAATTGACATTTCTAGTAACCAGTCAAAGTTATGTTTTGCATCATAGTGATAAGCCCAAGTGGAAAAACATCTAAGATATTACAGAAAACCTTATAGTTCAACCATTTTGGCTGCCTATTCCCAAGGCCTATGCATCAGTGTCTTGCATCTTGAATTGTGGAATCTGGTAAAAAACTGATAGATGGCCAAGGGTTGAAGAGAGTAGGACAGACGAAAACAGCGAGATAGACGGAACAAAATGAACGGAAACGACCATACTGAAGATTTATCAGAAATCAATTAATCAGACTAAGTTATAAATATCGTATGTACAAAATGCGAGGATAAGCAGACCAAAACTGATCGGAAACAACTAAACTGCTTCACAGACAACAACTAATTTTTCTTTGTAAGCATTGAACAAATTTTATGTAATATTACACTAACATCAATTTTAGTTTGGGTTTGGGTGTGGGGAGGAAATTGAGTTAAAATAATTAATTTAAATTTCCACTTGATATCTGCGGGGTGATGAAGTTTCGTAATCGGAAACTTCGTCCGTTTATCCCAGCAGTTTTGGTTTGTCAGAGACGTCAGACATCTTCCATTGTTTATCTGCCAGACACATCAGTGAAGATCCCACGAGGATTACAGATCTAATCTTTAAGGGAAAAAGCTAACTATATACCTTAAACCATTAATTAAATTATATAAATTATAAATAATAACATTATGCCCTCTATGAAATGTTGAACCTATGTAAAAGGTTTTTGACAAAAATTGACATTTATTGGCTTAAATTGATTTTATACACCAAATTTATGTTAATTTAATGAAACATAAGACATCGATCAATCCATCTTAATTATCCATTTTGAAAAAACTTCGCGTTTAAATCTACAAAACAGAGGCTTCTCTTAGTCTGATAATAAGTATTTCGTCCTTTAATACTTTTATAATTAAAAAAAGATTCTGAAAAGCAAAACACACAGAAATAGCCGGACCAGGATGATAGGAAACGATCAAACGTAGAATAATTAATTTGTAGCTTTTTCGTTTACGAACAACGTAGCCTTTCTTCGCTGTTTTGATCTGTTGTGGAGTTTTTGAAGGAAAAAATGTCTATGGTAGAACAAGCGAGTGTCGGAGGACCTGGAGGATCGGAAACTATTAACTTACAATAAATAAGTTTTAGCATCGTTGTTTACGAACGATCCAGCCTTACGTTGCTATTTAGTCTGTCCGATAATGAGGAGTTTTCGAACTAAAATATGTTTCTGGTAGACAAAGCAAGCAAGAGAAGGCGGACGAGGATGATGGGAAATGACTACATTTGCAGTAAATAATTTGTACTACCGCCGTTTACGACCAATCTAACCCTTCTTCGCTACTTAGTCTGTCAGATGGTAGAGAGATATTGGAAATATGTTTCTGGCAGGAAAAACAAAGGATAGTAGGCGGCCCAGAATGATCGGAACTTACAATAAAAAATTGGTAACTTCGTCCTTTACGAATAACCTAGCCTTTCTTCGCTGTTTTGGGCTTGCAGATCATACTCCGTGGAGTTTTCGGAGAAAAATATGTTTCTGGCAAAGAATTCAAGGGAGTGTAGGCGGACAAGGATAATCGGAACTTACGGTAAATAGTTTCTTCGTTTACGAACAACTTAGCCTTTTTTCGTTGTTTTGGTTTCCCCGAGATATTCAGCGGAGTTTTTGGAGTAATTTCTGGCAGACAAAACTACCAAGTTAGAATAATTATGGGATTTTAAAACTTTCTTTAAATCGATAAGCAAATGCTTTTTCTAAAATCTAAGCACCGAATTCATTAATAGATTCATGCTGAAGAAAATGTCACGTTTTGATCTGATAAACGAAAGAAAATGTCCTAACATTTATAAATATTATATATACAGATACACACACACGCGCATATATATATTTTTTTTTTCTGAGCAATAATAGAAATTGGTATTTCACGCGTGATGATTTGCGGTTTCGAGGTACGGGGAAAACTTGAATTATCGAATTTATTGACCACGCCATATCGTTTCTCCTCATAACAATAATAATTAATCTTTTGCATGTCAAGTATTCTTAGCCCATTCAGGATTTATTTATTTAGTTCCACTTGGAATAAATAATACAGCCTCTTTTTTTTTTACAAAATCTAACAACAAAGACAGAGAGCTGACTTGCAAGACAAGCTCTGTGGAAAAAAAAAACAGTTGTGCAGGAAGACCTTGTTTGAAGGTCGCAATTGTAATGCCATACCTTTAATAAATCTTCGGATCACGCTTACGTTAAATCAAGTTTGCGATGTTTTTTCTTTTCTTTCTTATAGTCAATTAGAAGCTTGGGTGTTCAGGAACACCTAGCCAGTCTCTTCTGATTTGGTCTATCAGACATAATTCAGTTTGGCTTTCAGAAAAAAGGTTATCAAGATACAAATCAAGTAAGAATAGGCGGACCAGGATGGTGGGGAACAACTAATTTGATGATTAATTTTAATGTTTTTAACACAGTAACTTTTGAAATATTTTGTTTACCAGTGGTAAATTTTTTGGCAAGGTAGAGAGAGGCCTTAGTAGTGTTAGACTTCAACTAAAAATCTTCGTGAAAAGCTATTGGAAACCTCCAGTGTCAAAGGACGGACCAGGATGCTAAAAACGGCTAAAATGTAGGTTCATCACCTCGCAACTAATTTTTCATATTTAGTACTTTTTTTAATCAAATCAGAAACATTTAGGGTATTGGACCTTTGAAAAAATTGAGAAGAACAAGAATACTCAAAGCTCTGATGACGCTAAATACCTTGGCCAAAAAAAAATCAGCGTGGAGGATAGGAGGGGAGGAATGGACGGAAACGACTAAACTGCAATAGACAATAGATAACATCGTTGTTTACGAACAATCGAGCCTTTTTTTAGTTGTTTTAGTCTGTTAGATGTTAATCAGTATAGTTTTCGGATAAATAAAAAATGTGTCTGGCAGACAAATAAGCGAGAATGGGCGGACCAGAATGGTCGTACACCAACAAACCAGAATAATTTGTAGCTTTATCATTTAGGAACAACCTTCTTAGTCTTTCTTTACTGTTTTGGTCTGTCAGATATTAGTGGTCTTTGGAGATATATAAATGTTTCTGGCAGAGAAAAAGCTAGTACAGACGGACCAGTATGATTGGAAACGATCAAACTCTATTAAACAATTCGGTTCAGGAACAACCATCTTTCATAACAGTTCTGATGAGTCAGAGTTTGAACGGTGGTAGTTTCAGGGGAAAATGTTTCTTATAGACAAACCCAGCCAGAATAAGCAGAGCAGGATAGTGGGAAACGACCAAACTGAACTTTCAACTTACTAATCTTAACAATACCAAAAACACTTTTTATCATTATAAATTTAATCATCTTAGTATAATTACATCAGTAATATTAATATCTTAAAAATATCTAAATCAGATTAATTAAAAACCTTGTGGGCAGCCAGGAACAAGGAAAAACCAGGGTAGCCAGAAAACACCAACCTACAGGTTCATCACTTCAGAGAGTTCGAGGCCGTCCTTTACTAAATCTTTTATCATTTATACGTTTTTTTAACGCAGGATCCTCACGGATAATGACCAAATCTCAACTAAAACTTGTCCTACTGATGATAGCAAACAGCAACGAAGACAGGCGGACCGGAATGATTGGAAATGACCAAACTGAATTTCATACTGAACAAAACCCTTTTTGTTAGTATTTGTAAATGTTATCAAGGTTTTAGTGTTAGATGATTTTTAACACCAGATTAACTCAAAATCTTGCCGTCAGCCAAGATCGTCGGGAAACATCAAACTCCAGGTTCACACGTCGTAGGTCTGAACACAATCTTTACAAAATCATTTTTTCATAATTTTTAAATTTTATCAAGTCATAATTCTTGTAGATAATTGAAAAATTTCAACTAATCACAGCTGATGATGGCAAAATCTAATTAGGGATTGGCAGATCAGAATGATCGGAAACAACCAAAACAAGGTCTATCACCTCGCTTACCATAACACGATACTTTTTCAGGCAGGATTCTAAATAGTATTCTATCTTTAAAATATTTCAGTTAGATCAATTGGAATGTACTAGTACCTACTGATGAAAAATGCCAAAAATCAAAGAGAAAGCAGAAAGGATAAGCGGACTAGAGTGATCTGAAACGATCAAATGTCAAGCGTTCAAAGTCAGATTTTGGGGGTATATAAAAGTTGATAAAATTCCCAAGATTAAAGGAAGGTCCAGCGAAGTTGAACGGAAATAGTGATCCGAAAAGACCAATTTACATTTTCACCACTTCTCAGATCTCAGAAAAATCCCTTACAATATCGTTGTATTCATTTTTAAATTTGCAGGACCCTCTTAAATAATTGTAAAACTTCATCTAGAACTCATCACTACAGATGGCGGCTAAATGCTGCGATGATAGCCAGTCCAAAATGCAGGGTGGTGAACCTGAATCACCGGCTTCAGTATAATATATTGCAAAATTTTTTGGCCAGTTGTTGATTTCATCAAGCAGAACCCTTAATGGCATTCGAAATTCCAAAAATGAAAATTGGATAAACGAAAAATGCAAAACCATTATTCATGGCGAAATGACACGATCCTAGAGAAATGCAAGGAGGTTAGGTGGAGCAGGAAGGTTAAAAACGACCAAACCAACAGGTTCGTAGAAAAATATTGAACGTAAAATTAATCTGATTATATTTTTAATATATACTGTTTAATAAGAGTCTTTAAAAAAAATTATATAGCGTAAATAGAGTCGCGGTGAATGGAATATTTGCTATTTATTCCTTTTATATTAAAAATATCTTATGAATTATCTTAAAACCTGATTGGAACATGCTAGACTTTATAATAATTTTTTGTAGATTGATTCGACTTTGTAACCAATATATTTTACTTGAATTAAGGTCTAGTCAATGATCGTGTTTTTTAATGTTACGCCAACGACTTGCGAGGAATCACGACAAATCTCAACCTTTAGAAATTGGCAAGCATAAATTGTACGTACAGCTTCTAATCCATTTTTCCGATAATGGAAAATATCAGACTGCAGGGTTCGTTGTAGTGACTAATCCGCTCGCCAGAGGCGAATCCGTCCCTGACACAGTTTCCAACCCCCTTTTCATCCCCTGCGGCAACTCCTCCCCCCATTTTCACAGCTGGAAAAAGTATGACCGGATTACCTGGATTGTTGCCGATGAGCGAGCTGGACATTTGCCACTTCGGTGTATTCATGTCTAACGTTTGGTAAAACAGTGCCATGAGTCCGAAGAAGAAGGATATAAGGCCAGTGTAGAAACAGGCATAAAAGAAGAAAATCTTAGCTGTGAACAGAAGAAGACACGTTAGCTATCTGTATGAATACGAATGAAAAAAAAATCATTTGAAATCTCGAGGAAAAAACAAAACTGGTGGTTAAAAAAATAGGCAATATGTGGTGGATTTATATCAATTGACATATCAGGATGTGTTATTAAAAAATATTACACTGGAATTTATTTGCCGACGTAACTGAAATTTGCCCCTTGCTAATGTTATACAAATATCAAAAAATACACGAAGGCTTTATAGTACAAGTGTACACTATTGTTTTCATACTAAATTCACTAGTTTTCTTGGTTCGCTTAACCCTCCATCGGGCGCACCTCTGAATGAACAAAACCAGGTGCACCCGGCCTGACAGGCCACCAAACTTTTTTGCCCTTCCCCCTCCTTTCTAATCAATTTAATCCAAAACACCTTTGCTAGGATTTACAGGAATCAAGTACCCCAAATTGGATGGAAACAAAACGAGTTTATTGAATATAATGAAGCTTAAACTAAAACAAACAAAATTGTGAATTTTGTACAAGTATTTACAAAAATCATACATTTTTTGTCCATTTCAGCAGGAAATTTGGAATAAAAGTCAGGAAAACTGAATTGAAAAGTAACATGAACAATTACAACTAAAATATAGTGAAAAAATTTATCTTTTAATTTATGACGCTGTCAGGAGCAGTCGGCTCGTCAAGCCAGGATGGGTCTAGGCTAGCATAGTGAAGGTTGACGACAGAATGAATTAGGGATTCCTATGAAACACCTCTAAATAGGAAACTATTACGACGGGCGTCCCGTTAAGCCGCGAGGTAAAAAAAAATGGCTGGCAAAAGGGTGTTTGGTTGGCCTCTCAGGCCGGCTGCGCCCGATGGGGGATTGATGGAACATTCATGGACCAGGCTAGGATTCGAACATAGAACCTCTAGCGCGGCAAATAGTCGGACGCCTAAACACTCGGCCACATCGGGCCTGTTCGAATGAAATGATTCTTATAACATTACATATTCAGTTCCAGTTAATTATAATTATTTTTGAATTATTATTTTTTATGTAAAGTATTGGGTGAGAGAAAAAGTTAGTGTCACGGGTCGGATTCGAACTCACAACCTTCGGCTCAATACGCCACTGCTCTACCCACTTGAGCTATCGTGACTTTTAGACGAATAAAAGTGAATTATTTATCGTCAATTTCAAAACCTTTTTTCCCCTCTTTATGTTAATTATTATTATAGATACGTGTTACAATCGAGTTCAAATTTTGTTTCTGAGCCTAGTTTTTAATTTGTCTTTCGGTTTTCAAGGTGCGACGTCCGCGTTCTAGTCTCAAATCCAATTGTACAAAACGGAAACTTGGAAACTCAACAAAACTAAATTTAGAAACGGAAGACGGTTCGACTTGTCAATTTTGACAGTGTGCACGTGAGCTTTGTTGAAAATAAAACTTACTTTAAAAGTTTAAAAAAATTGCCAAGCTGGGATCTAGTAGATTTTAGACTATCCGAACGGCAAAAATTTGCTTATGGATTAATAAACTTAAATAATTAACCCGATAGACTCGAAAAACGATCGCAAACTTGTTTTTCTCCTGATAGTAAAAAATGAAACAAAATTTTGTCGAACCTTTGAGGGTCAGCTTCAAATATGATTTTTACTGTAGTATCTTTTTAACCTTTTTCGGTGATTTATGAGACAGACAACCCGATTATGACTGAAAATACTGTAATTGTTAAATGAAAGTATTGTATATTGGGAAAAAAAGGCCATTTTTACTTCTGAGGAAATCATCAATTTCAGAACCGCGTGTGGAAATTGAGTAAGAAAACATTAAACAATTAGAAATTTGAATATTATTTATGTTTCGTCTTAAACTGAATTTAACAGAGATACTACTTAGAAAAATCTAAGCTCAGTAAAATCTATTTTCGGGCTATGATACAACAGTTTTAAAATAAATTTTTTATTATTTTTATGAGTCATAATTATAAATCAAACCGTATATTTTTTAATGGCAAAAACATAAATTGTACTATTTTTTATTATTATATAAATTTTGTTGACATAATCTGTATAATGTTATGGGTCGAGGGGTCATAACCAAAGATTTATTTGGTTGGATAAGATTAGAATTCGGAGACATAATTGTGAAGAAAAATATTCTCTTTTATTATGCAAAATGTGTAGAAATATAATTAGAAAACATAATAAAACAAAAGAGATATGACATTACTAACTGTTGAGAGAGTTTTACATGTTTCCGTTTAAAACTCACAAACCTGTCGAGATTTTATTTTTTAACATTAAATCTAACTAAGAATTTAATTTTAAAATTAATTTAATCACCAAAAAAAAATCATTGTTTCCTTCCGAAGCCTGATTGCATTCACTTGCTCCCCCCCTCAACCAGGGATGTTGAAAGGGTGGATCGATCATCCTCCTACACAATTTACCCCAGGACTCATTACAAAGACAATGCCCGTTTCCCAGGCCGGCAGGTTGAGGGAAATACGGCCAATTTCAAATAATAAAGTTCTAATTTGATTTTTGCAAAACTGTGCGAATTTTCGCAGACTTGGGAAATCCAAAAAGGCATAGTCTTTAACGTTAAACCATATTTTTGGTCGTTGGATCATCTTGGTCGACTATCCTCGCTGATTCGTCCTGGCATCTGCATTTCAACATCTTTTTGGTCGATTTGCGCCAATGGACTTCGAAATTTCAGGACAAGTCTACAGCTAAATTTGGTCATATATGATTGATTTTTTTTAAATCTAAAGATTAATTTACACAAATTATTCACATTTGAATGTACCAATTATTGCTAGCGAACATTATTTTTTGAATATGGTTTGTAGGCGCGTTTGCAAATTTTCGTATTAAACCGACCCAGTTATGTCCGTCCACAGTCGATGAATCATCATTGATCATCCTGACCCGACGCGTTTCGGTATTTCAGGATAAAGGAGCATAAATAAACTAAGACATTTCCTGTAAGTGGTAGAACAAAAAGATGAACTTTCTCGGTTTTTTAAGTTTTTTAATCGAGAATTATTCACAACATCAACCATCTTACTTCATTATTTAAGAATCGGTAATAAAATTCAAATTTAAATTGACCAGATACAAATAATCGACATACAATCGTATTGTTCTGTTTGACTTCCGATGGTTTTTTTAAATTCTCGAGTGCAATATATAATAAATATTATTGCATTCTGTTTATCTGTTGTGATAAAGAAAAAAACATATTTTACGAGGTACTACGAATAGGATTATCACTGTTTAATTTGAGATAAGTGAACGACATCAAATGAGCCGAGAAAACTGGTTTTCGTTTAAACCGAGAAACCTCCTAGGATCTTTATGGACGAAGTTTTCTTTTTATTTGAAATCAATGAAATTTTTTTACTATTTTAACTAAATTTAAACAATTCCAAATTGGCAAACAATTTTCATTTATTATGATGAGAAGTTGTAATTACGCTTCGTTTAAACCAATCTTTCTAACAGAATTCAGCTTCTTCCAAGCTATTTGAAATATTTTCAAACAAGTGAAACCATTTTAATCGGGCGTTATTGTTTATTAATTTCTTTTTTTCTCTCTCTCTCCAATCGATTACTTGTTTGTCCGTGTGCCCCTGAGACAAATAGGGGGGAATCTAGGACGTTTAATTGGATCGAGTGGGACAAACCATCTATTGGAACAGTGTCAGCATGTGGAATAAACCTTTCCTTCGTCGGACTCCGATTATAACATTGGTATCGAATTTGTAAAACTGATTTTCGTCGTTTTGAAAAATGTTCAACTATAGGAAGATTTCGTATCTTATTGAACTGCAGGCCGTGGAAAACTTAACACCCAATCAATTTTTAGGAGCTTTGAGCGGAGGCAACAAGAATAAAACAAAAAATAGCTTTATCTAATAAAATTTGCAGTTTTAGAGTTTATTAAAGTCGAAATAGAACCAGTTGGCATAATTTTAGATACGGGATATCATGGAATATGATAACACACGACGAGTGAATCGACCGGCTTGCCTTCCGCGAGGGGGTCGCCGGTCAATAACAATTAAGATAAAACCCGGTAGGCGTTTTCCAGAGGCATTGCATTCCAAAAAAGTACCAAAGTTGTCCCGTTTTGAAGGAAGTTTTCAGTTTTCAGTTGAAGTTTAAACGAAAATTTAACCTTCGGCATGTATTGTACATGCCCCAATTAATGATTTGAGAAACGTTTTTCAAAACCTTGACTTTTCGTTTTGACTTTTCTCTTACTTTGCTCTTTATTTTACAAATTGTGAATGCTAATGTTCCTCAAAATGTTCTTTCATTTCTACGTCATGTAATAATTGTACGAATTGTTATGGAGATTCATCGTTTGACTTCTTTCCTTCGCTTCGATCCAAAACGGTCGATTTTTCTCGAATTCGTCTTGACATGAAATTATTCGGGAATCACTTTATCATTCAGCTGAATTGATAAATAAACATTATTAATATAACTTGCTAATTCCATCGGAAATTACACTAATAGAGTCTAACAAAAACGGAATAAAGAAAGAAAATTATAGATCAA
The DNA here is from genome assembly GCA_039619505.1 of Cimex hemipterus. Classification (NCBI taxonomy): domain Eukaryota; kingdom Metazoa; phylum Arthropoda; class Insecta; order Hemiptera; family Cimicidae; genus Cimex; species Cimex hemipterus. Next base: position 1,941,892 of record CM077099.1, on the reverse strand, counting down.
TGTGACAAACGTTAGTGATGATTTACGGTAAGTTTTGTAAAACACAGGACGAAATTGATTTTTAGACATTTCTATTAGTGATTATTCTTCGTACAGAAAAGTAGTCAACATTTGATTACAAAAATTCTTTTTTTTTAGTGATAAAATTAATTTTTGTAATCAAATGTTGATCAATTTTCTATACGAAGGATAATGATTAATAGAAATGTTGTATGGTATGGTATGTTAAAAATGGATACTAGGAAGCGTGTTTTGTGACTGTGCTCCCCAGGCACCGCAGCCTTTTGGGTTTTTGTTCCTTCCTAGGTCCTTAATTCAGTGCAATAGACTCAATGCTTCTCCTTAGAAGTGGCAGGTCTTGGACTGTCGCTGCTGCAATTTGATTCCTATGTTTTTTCCATATGTTAGGATAAATCTTTATTGAGCTTCGAATTCGAAGATGGTATGGGTGGCTGTTTCATCCCTCTCATTACATAATCCGCAAATGGGATCATCGTTATATATACCCGTTGTGAAGATGTTTGCTCAGATGCCAATGACCGGTTAGTAGTCCTACCACTCCTCTGAGTTTGGCCCTCTCCAATTGCAGCAGTACTTTTTCCAGTCTCGGTGAGGGTTGTTTCATCATACGTTTACTACGTCTAGCACTGCTGGAGTTTATCTTCGTTTCCTTTTGTTTTGTATGGATCCATTCTGAGATGGAGGATCTGCTTTCTCATTACCCAAAATTCCTGTGCGCCCTAGCACCTAAGATATGTTGTGTTTCCCCAGGTTTTTGGGATTTTGGATGAATTCACTCACTAATTTTGATGCGATTCTTTTACACGATAATGCTTTAATGGTTGCTTGCCTAGCAGATTATATGAGGGTTATTTTGCCAGTGTGACCTCTTTTAAGATTTTCCAGGGCGCAAACATTGATGGCATGTATTTCTGCATGAAAAGCCGGAAGTGTAGTTCCTTATTGAGTTTGATTGCTCATAGTACAAAAAACGGCCGATTCGTTTCCTCTGTTTGTTTTGGAGCCATTTGCATACCATATCATTGTACCTGATGCTTTCCCGTGTACTTCTCCTTAATAGTCCGTTGAGAATCGAAATTGAGTACTGTGTTTTATTAAACATGGTATGAAATTAATTTTTTGACATTTCTACTAATGATTCTTCTTCCTACAGAAAAGTGGTCAACATTTGATAACAAAAATTAATTTTATCACTATATATATTTATATTTATATATAATATGGATATAACTGATTCCTTACAGTAATTGTTTTTGGGCGGGCATTCTTCAACAAAACAACAAAAAATGTACAGAATTCATCATTCGTAATTGTCTTTGTTCTCCAGGGCCTACGTAAGTTGTGTTGTTTGCTCGTCATTGTATACAGACTTTTTCAATAGTGTTTAAAATTCACATGTGCGAGCAAAATGAAAACTGGATATAGAATTTTTAAAAGTTATATTGAGAATATATCTGGGCTTTTTCAACAATCTCAATTTACCATGCCGACAAGATAAATTGAACAGATAAAGAAAAAACAAATTAATAAGGTCTGGAAAGTTATTAGCTATTTTGAAATGGCAGCCGTTTTAAAATGTGAGTTTTTCTCACTTTCTAACGAACTCCAGTAAATGCATAGAAAGTGCTATTCTTATTTTTTTGCCATCCCGTAACGATAATTAATTAAAAAGACCTAAAACTTTTCATTTTCAACAACATTCATTGCAAACATTCCTATATTGATTATATGACAAGATGGATAGATGGATAGATAGATAGATAGATAGATTTATAGAGAGAAAGAGATATTATTACTGTAAGGGAGGAAATGATAGCGTTTGAAGAGGATGAGTGAGAGTGAGTAAATAATAGGCAGAGTACAGACAGAGAGTGTGTTATTGTACGGGAGGAAATACCCGAGTTTGAAATGGAGGATGAATGAGTGTAAGGAAGACGGTGTACAAATAGAGAAGTTAAAAAGAAAGAAAGGTAGAGAGAGAGAGAGAGAGAGAGAGAGAGAGAGAGAGAGAGA
>CM077099.1:1878151-1934858 GCA_039619505.1 Cimex hemipterus | reverse complement strand
GAGAGAGAGGGGGGAGGGAGAGAGAGAGAGAGAGAGAGAGAGAGAGAGAGAGAGAGTGATGAACATTTTATTACAAAAAACCATTTTATCCATGGAGGTGTTTTACAGTTTTCGTCATTTTCAGTAATTGTTTCTTTGTGAAATTCACGTCGATCTCTGATCAGAAAACCGGGCACGAACGGCGCTCGGAAACCTGGTAGTGCTATGCAGTTTCTACCCTTCGCAATCGTTTAATTCAGTTCTATTCGACAGGGTGGAGTCCTTTATTCACATCAATTGGGTCACAGGTTTTTAGCCCGTGCCAATTGTATTACTATGTGAAATTTGACTCAAGTTCGAAAAGCGACTTTTTTTTCAAGTCAAAATTAAAGCGAAATGTTACTATTGTTCAATTTTTGGACAATTTTAATAATATGTAGGTTGAAAATAATTGATGTATGATACCCTCAATGAACAGTAAAAATGATTAAAATGATTTATGATAGACAGACCCCCAAGCCAAAAATTAAATGGTTCATTTTACAAAGTGTTGCATAGATTACATAACGATCACAATACATCAAAGGACAAACATTATTTAATTTGCTTTTTAGGAATAAAGAAATCTATAATTTAATACTAATGATTTTTGGGTCGCCGTTTGAAGAAATAATGTTTTTACACTTATCAATTTAATTAAAAATTATCGAAAGTGGGTCGAGCACATTGTGGCAAATGTTTTTCCTCCGCCCAATTATCGAGCAATTGATCTCAATGTCAACAGGTAATTGTAAAAATTTTAAAAGATAAAAGTATTTATAACTGGAAATGAACAAGGCCTTGTACAGGCCTATTATTTTATTTTTTAGACTTTTTTCTAATATTCGACCGAATTGTCTTTTGCCGATTGTAGAGATTAGTTTAAATTTTCATTTTAAAGTGTTTAAATAGCATGTCTAGTATCTATATAAATCCTCAAAATTTCAAAAAAGTACATAAGAAGATTCGTAAATCAAAACGATGTCTCCTCATATAACACTCTCAAATAAACAACAATTTATTGCATATTTTACTATTTTATTACTACAGATAATCCCCGTGGAGTTGGAATTCCCTCGGGCCTCAATGCCAACAGGCTACTAAATAAATATTTATTACCGGCAGATTAAGAGAGATAAATCCATGCCCGAGGTGCAGTTTCAGTTTAAATAGGAAAAGAAAATCTGATGTTTTTAAAAGATTTCCATAATGTAAAAACATTTGAATTTTTTTACTAACAGTATTACTTTGTAAAATATATAAAGATACTATACAATATTTATGGAAGGACAGGAGTGGTTTGTGTGTCCGACTGGTATTCGGTTCGAATCCGGCCCCAGCCCATAATTTTAATTTGTAATAGTACGTAAATGGATAGTAAAATGGTTATGACTTTTGTTTCTCGACATCCAACTTTTAGTTGGACGTTAAGACCTGTATGGCAGAAATTATTGGTTGTCACGACCTCCTCGTCCCTAGTTACGAGACGGTGGAAAGGAGGTGCAGTACACTAAAACAGAGCTTAATCCTCTGTTAAATTATTAAAATAAAAAATGCTTCTACATTGTTAAGTATATATATTTTTAATAAATTTATGTATTTCACACTTATTTAGTTCTAACAATCAACATATCTAACAATTTTGTCTGCCTTTTCAAGGAGAAAACTGGATCATAAAACATCCATGGAAAAAAAAATGTTACAGGCTGTGAAAGGTGAACATTTTCCATCTTTCTACTCTCAGGATATTTCTAAATTGAAAGAACTATTGGCGATATTAAAAATTACTTAAGAGTTTAACATTTTGATAAGGTCTTTTAAACAAAATAAATGAATACTTATTTTTTAAGATTTTAATATAATCATGGTACACTCGTGCATAAATAATAATGTCAAGGATTTTGAAAAATAGGTTGCTTGTTTAGCATTATCTATATAAAAAATGCCTGTTGTAACCTCTTGCTGAACTAATCTTTCCTAGAATTCCAGTAAAAAACATTTCCCTGAGAGGACTATTATTTCAATTATTTATAAATCTTTTTCAAATGGACGTTTTACAAAAATAAAAAAACTTCTACTAGATGTCCTCGTATTATTTGCTTATATATAAGTCGTTCAAAAATATTGAGGCATAAAAAAATTCATAACTGACTTAATTAACCTTTAATCAATTTTTAATATACTATTTTAAGTATTCATTCATACACCTCAGCAAATAAAATCTACCGATATAATCAATTTGTCAACAATTCGAAGAGATCATATATATTCAATCGAGTGGCTATCTCAATCAATTAGAGTCCTTGAACGAGCCTAAATGAAATATTTAAGGTTGAGTAATTATCCAATTTATTAACCTACTTTTCTATGATTAATTCTTAAATATTGTATTTACCTCGCCAACGAAGGGCTTTTTTAAACTGATCACTTATTTCATACGGTCTTTAATTAAAACGATAAGAAAAATCAACGAAATAAAAATCAATTGAGAATTTTCACACACACACACACACACACACACACACACACAAATATCTTGACCTACAATGAGCCTTAATTAAAAAATAATATCATAATATGATAGTATTAAAATTCTACCGGGATACGGTTTAAGAATTTGATTTTATCCTCATAGCTGTAATGTGCCGGGTTTGACGAAATCCAAAAAATGTATACAATAAATGTTTAAAGTATTACAAAAATGTTATATGTTATAATTATACTGTGTTATTTTTTGTGGTGTTATAAATATGTTACAATGTTATAAATGGTAAATTGTTATTACAATAAATGTTTAAAAAAACAACCTAAATCTACAAACAAGCTATGAAATTAATTTTAATTGGCCATCGGGGTTGACCAAACTGGACAACTTCATAAAATATTAATGGCTCTCATTGACCAAATTAATTCAGTGTCCGGATTGATTTTAATTTTATAAAATAAAAATTTAACATGCCAGTAAAGTAACTTTGTTTAATGTCATTTCATAAAACATATTGTCGGCCGCCGCTGTACCTCTTGTGGTGATAACATTAGATTCCAAAGACCAATTTTATTAAATTTTGCCATTTTTATATATTTTTAACCGTACGTACAGTAATACAAGTAAGATATAAAATGAAACAGGAAAATAAGTAATAATAAAAAAATTAAACCTGAGTGAAAATTACCAAATTAAATCAGTAAGAAAAGACCAAGCTTTAAATATAATTTTCGAATGTGATGGGTCGCAGAGAAATAAACGGTATTGAAAAGTACCGACAAAATACTCTCTGTTTAATTAACTTTAAGAAACATCATTGTTTGTATTTTTTGCAGGATTCTTTGCATTGTGATTCCTGAAAGACGCGTCAAACATAGACCACCGCTTGACCCAGAAAAAGGAAGCTATCGGGCAGAAAAACATAAAAACAATAGTCTTAAGTTAGTGAAAAGAAACGTGACCAGTTTGACAAAGAGAAAATTACACAAATACGTCAAAAGATATTAGACATGTAGACGGGAACGTTAAAACAATACGACCTAAGACAAAATTTTCAATTGGATCGGTAGATGAAAAAGTTATCGAGAAGATGACAATAAAATTGTTAGAAAAACAGACGAAGGAATTCTTACATTCGTACCGATATTTCATGCATTCACTGACCCTAAATATATTGAAATAAGTTTTTTAAAAGTATCTGAAATTAAAAAATCAAAAAGTCCTACGAATTTTCAAAAACTTAAATAAGCATCCATAAGTTACCAAAACTAACTATTTAAAAAAAAATCTTTTTACTAAAGTTACTATTTTTCTAATTGGTCAATGGCATGTTTGAGTTTTCTCCAGAAGCAATTTGATACATTATCATCATCAAAGTGAAAAGGAGTGCTCCATAAAACAGCAGAGGGGATAGGTTTACTATTTTACAAAATCTTGTGGCACTAGGATGGCGGTCACGGCAGCTAGATCGATAAATCAAAACAGAATAGAAAAACACTCTTTATTGTCTTTTTTTTATCGCTGGACGATTAAGATTCAAGATACTGTTTGAACATATTAATAAAATGCATGCGATAAGGGATTTATTATAACTAATAATAGTAGATATAAAATAAAATAACTTTTAGTTCTTCTAAACATGTTTGTTTGGCAAAAAAATTATTTAGCTGATAATTGAACAAAACGATTGTAAAACCTTCGTATATTGACTTAGAACGTTTTAAAAAGTGATATATGAAGCTTTTAGAACTGAAACTGTTCGATTTCAAATTTTGCAAACGAGATAGATTGTTCGAATAAATTTTCAAGACAAATATCTAGTCTTGAGTTTTCTATTGTAAAAAGTTTTCTATGAAGAATAAGAAAATGATTTTTTTGATCATATCAGTTTGGAAGTTTGATCAATTTTTCAGGCTGGCGGTTATATGGCAAGAGGGTGAATAACGTGGAGTCAGATAAAGTCAATTTCGTGATGGACTTTCGAGGCCCAATAAATAAGCGTATCGGGTGAAATTTGGTATAATTATTTTGGTGCAAATTATAAATTACGGATTTTAATTGATTTTCCAAAGACATTCAGAGTTCCATGATCGACAATCGAGGATAAAAGAAGTGTTGATCAGTTTTATATCGATCATGCGAGGAAAAGAGCCTCCCACCACTCGGGGGACGTTCTGCAGACCCTCCTTTCTGACGTCACAGACTTCACTCTGCTATTGATCCAAAATCAGGCTCAACCCGTTAAATGGAGGAACGCAGGCGCGGAATTTTCCCATATTTTCTACCCCGTCGAGCCGAAAAACCCCCGAGTTTTGAGATTTTCCGCCTTTTTCCCCGTTGGAAAATCCGGTGGAAAAGCGGGTCCGCGACGGCTTCTACGGGGTGTCTCCTGCCCACCCTCCGCGGGGCTACCCTTCTGTACTCCGTCCACGCGGCCTTGACACAATTGTAATGAGTTCGATCGATGTTAATTTCGGTTATTCTTGCGGTAAAACAGGGAAATAAAATTTGGGCCTTCTTCCTTTCTCCGATGCGGCGAGCGCCGGTTGAATCCGGCGAAACCGGCGCTTCTCTCACCTTATTTGACATTTTAATCGATATGCCGGAAAACTGGACACAAAAAAGGAAAATTAAAATTATTTCTAACTCGTAACGCCTACGAACTAAGCTGAACTACCTCTTTCGCTAGGGGGGAGAGAAATTTTCTGTGAGACTTAAGGCGTGGTGTATGCAAAAAATGTAGAACGCTCATGCGTTGATGGTTTAGTATCTCCAGAAAGTTTCGGTTTTTTTAATTGTGCTTTTCCTGTTTTAATTAGAGGCATTAGTCATTTTTTTAAACGGTAATATCGTGAATAAAGGGTAAAAATTAAAATTATAAATTAATAAAGGAACTGAAAAAAATCAAGACTATAGATTAAAATAATTCAAAAGTTATAATCAATGTTGTTGATTTTGAAAAAGAAAAAATTAACTTTTGTTGAATAGGGACTGTTGGGCTATGTTGCGGTCCACCTTCAATTGAATTTTTTTTTCTAAAGTGGAAAAATCTTTAAAAGAAGACGGTACTCACCCCATGACAGGAAAGTCCTTCCCATCAACTGATTCGTTTCGGAATTCCACAGGAAGGTCTTGAAAGAAGTCCAACCACCGACTTTTGGAGGTCGAGTGTAAAACTCCTCTTTCGACTTATCGGCCATGGTTGGACTTTTTTCTATTTTTTATACCACTCGATTATCTCTTTTCTATGTGCGTAACGACGTTTTTAGAGAACTTAGTAGACTGCCTCTTCTTCTCGGCCTTTGGAGGTCTCTTGTTTAGTGTCAACTCTCACTCTTGAGTGTCTCTTCTAACAGTCCCTTCTTTGCTGGTTGACCACTTCCTCCTCTCACGACCTCCGAAGACCGACTAGCCCTCTCAGAAAACGCCACTGCTCCCACCACCGAGAACACTAGCGCTGGTCTGAGCCCGTCTGCCTTGCCCCCACATATATTTTGCATTTCCCTCGCTCCTCGTTTAAGAGATATTCCTTTTTTCAATAGACTACCGTCGAAATTTAACAATTTTAATATTACGGCCAGTTTTTGTTTTGACCAAACCGGATTTTTGAACTATAGGAGGCAGCAAAGGAGCGCCGACACCAATCGAACTTTCGTCCTCAAAGCTCCACCAGTACAAAGCTCTACAACCCGCCCACAGTTTAGTGCAAAACCGATGTAAAACTGAAAAATTAAATACAAACTCAATATTTTCCTTACTTATCAACTTGATAGGGCCAATTATAAGTTCACAAATTTTACGAAAAAGACAAGAAAAACTAAATAAAACACTGAGTGATTATGGCTATTTGATAATTGTCAACCTTATCATAAATCACTTTAGTGTGTAATGGAAAATCAGTATCTAATCTAATGGTAAATCTAAACTCGCGACCGCAATTTTTCATTGAACAATTTAAGCAGTTAAAGTTTCAACGCAGGTAAGAAACGGTCCAATTGAAAATTAGAAGTAATTAATTAGAAATAATTATATTTGGTAAATATTAGAAAACACTAATTCTTTGGAATTATTGACTTGAGAAAATTCTCAGTTATTGTCTTGTTTATAAAGCCTTTAATTTAAATATTAATCTCGTACCAAATCAGTGCTGTCAATAGGCCAAAGAACTCTAGAATTTTTTGAAGTTTTTAATTTTTTCTCTACAGGTTTATAGCAGTGTAGCACGTTTGCTTATTATATACTGCTCACAAAAAAGTAACTTTGAAATTTTGATATTTTTATGCACTCGACTTTTCAGTAATAGTAGCACTGTGGGAAAATAAAAATATCTCCCAAAAACAAAAACAAATTACAACAAGAAAAAATCATTTTTGCGAACGAACATAAACCATTATAAAACTAATTTGACAATCTTTAAAAGTGTGAATTACCTCCTCTTGCTCTGGTTGCATACTCTAAACTTCTAAGCTTGCTCACAATTGAGCCTTTAACCACTTCTTGAGTAATCTCATCCCAAACCTCAACCAACGTAACTTTCAGCTCAGCTGAGGCTGTTTACACAGTTTCTTTGATTGACCCAACGTCCGAGCTCGTCCCAAAAGTATTAGCCATAATAAGTACGGGTTGGGCGTCTGTGGCTGTAAATTGAGAATGTAAATAGAACGAATGCATGAGCATTGTCTTAAATAAACAAAATTTGCTCGCCAATAAACGTAGCATATTTCACCACATATTTCCCAACAATTTCTGTCACGTAGATTTCTATATTATATGACGTTCTATTAAAAATGTGTAACTATGTTTTTGCCTTCAAAAAAATGCCATAATTAAACCACGTACAAACCGCCCTCTTCCGGCAATGTTGCATTGGTGGTAGAACTCTACAGCTACAGCTGCTCGATAAACCGAAGACGTCCATCTGGTAAACGGAGAGAAAATTGGGACTGTGATAACATTCCTTTATTTCTGTTTCCGGCCAATGACGTCTTCCCTTGCAAACAAGATGCCCCGCCGACGGTCTGGGATTTCTCCACTGGACTGTAGACGTTTTAGTCAGTAAACTCATTTCTGCAAGTGTCCATACCGTTTCAGCGCAAACGGGCACTACCCGCAGGTGGAAGTATGTGAGACATCTCAGAAGCAATGAAAAGCACTATCTCAGCGTGTGAAATCTGATAAATCAGTCGTCAGCTGGTCCCTTGGCTCTTGGGCGTCCCGATACTGGTCACCGAGTACAACTTGCAATCCGCAGGTACGACTTCATGTCCGACAACCGCCATATCTTAAACTCTTGCAGCTAATTTTTTCCATCCTCAACAAGTACATTGCCATGCGCATCTTGCTCGCTGATGAAGGAACATTTTGTAATCGTTTTGTGCCATTAGCACTAGATCGAATAAAGACAATTTTTAAGGTATTAATGGATTAAGGGATAAAGGCCATTGTTAATGATTTACAATGTGAAAACCAAATCAATCAAATTATGAATTAAGCGGTTTTTTCCCCTAACGGCGACAAAAACAAATACTTTCCTTCTAATTATAACTAATTAAATCATTTCTAAAATAGAACAACAAAAAATATGGCCAAAACGTTTCCATTAAAAAAGAAATAAAATTTCATTTCACATCAGTCGATAAAATATAACAAACAATAAAAAGACTTCCGGTAAAATAGGACAAAAAACATTATTACAAATAATTCTGGAGCGTTTTAAAGTCCCCCTTAGTCCTTAAAAACGAATTTTGATGGCAATAAAAAATTCGCTGGAGACATTTTTGTTCTCGCCGATATCTGATGTTCAACTTAAAATTAAACGCCCCTGGATTTTATAACAACTTCTCTTATTTTGAATTGTGAATATAAGGTTTTGATTTCATACCATTATAAATGAAAAAATAAGGCTGGAATCATCAAAATCCTCTTGAAACATTGTATTTTATACCTACAATTTTAATTTATTTACGGCAGCCAAATTTATGACCTTAATTGTAGTTTATAGTGTTCTAAACTACTGTAAAGTTTGTTTAAAATTTGGCACCATTTTTATGATTTTGTAAAGAAAAAAAGAAGAAGACGCGCTACGAGGGCTTATTGTATATTTTTGTTATTTTTTCAAAAACTTGTATTCAAGGGTTCTTTCGGTGCGTAGAAAACGAATATACACTTTGTTTCTTTCTACAAAATTTTTTTAAGCTACTTGGCAAAACCACGAAAAGAATCCTGCGAGGTTTTATTGTATTGATGTATAATAGATAATTATTTTAAGACCTGAGACCGAGCGAGCAAATAGGTACCCATTGGCAAAAAAGCTCGGATAAGAGTCTAATATATTCGGCTTATGTTACCACAACAAGTTTCCTTGCAATGAGTGTTTCCACGTCCTTAGTCTCCCCTTGTCATTAGTGACAGTCCGATGTACATAAGCACTTATGGCGTGGTTAGCTACCAGTCTACAGCTATTCTTCTACCTCGGTGTCCGTGAATACTCCAATAGGCGAGTACTTACGGCATTTGTTTCTATAGTTCATTGTTGAATTTAATCTATTACCCTTGGAAATTCGCCGTGAACCATAGTTTTCTTTCCGATGATATATTGTAACTGTCGTAAAATTTTCCAAACCAATTCCCCACGGCACATTTGTCAAAGACACCTTCCTCTTTAGTTTCAATAATTTCACGAGATGCTTCAAAACCTGTAAAGTTTGTAAATTTGAGTTAATTTGTTAAAAATAAGTTAAAAATTTTGTAAAATTCAATCATATTTTTGTCCATAGAAATATTGGAAATAAGGATTTATCGAGCCAGTAGAATATTCATTAACTAGCTTAGATAAGCGCAATTCAAGAATGTACGTTTAATTTTTCGTTTCATTTGAAATTTACAACTGTAGAATTAACTGCAACAAGCGAATATAATGTTGGAAAAAAATAATTGACTTGTATTGTCACGAGCGGAGAAGCTCGACGACGTAGATAAAGACGATGGTCACAACACTTGTTCACTCGAGTTAAAGTGTCAGTAGTCGGAGTGGAGTATCGGGATTTGTGTTAAGAGGAAAGTTGGGATGACCAATGAGTGAGAAGTAGAATTTGTTCTATCCTCTTTTGGGTTAAGATAATGAGCGGTAGAGCGTGTTAGAAAAGCTTTGGTCTTGCAAAGGTGAGCTTGGGCCTCAGTTTGTCCTTTTCTCTGAATCCAGTCCCTGGACTGTGAGACTCCTAAAGTCTTGGTTGCCACAAAATAATAGTGTATCCTTGAGAGGGTGACAATCTCTCCAAAGCACAAGCTCTTTTCGTGTTTCCTTGCGCGCATGATTCAAGAGAGGTTGAAGGACGCGTATAACATACGAAGTTGCAAAGACTACGTCTACCCAGTCCCTCGAAATGCGTTGTTGTCGACTTGTGAACCGGTCGCGGACAGCGGATACTTGATCAGAGGAACAAGTGGGTTTGGGTACGAGATCTTGTCGGCACAGACGAGGGACATGCATAACCAGCTGAACGACGGGATAGCACAGTGTCTTCAGTTCTAAGCCCAGTAGCGTGCTATGTAACTCGAAACTTCGCTTATTAATTTTTTTATTGATTTCAATTTATAACGTATTAAAATTCTATACAATTTAATAATTAAAATCATGCTATATAAAAGTTATATTTTTAAAAGAAGCTGTCACTTACATTTGCTTGAGTAATGTTTTAAACCGTAAATGGTTTTGTGCGTCACGCGACGGATGGGAAAAAACGCACTGACCAGTATTTACCACGTAGTACACGAGAGTAAAAGGGGTGCATTTTTAAAATCGCGTTACGCAACTTTGTTACGTATATGTAAATCTTTTCCGTTACCGTTGTATTATCATAAAAACTCCTTTTTATATACAATTTTACCTAAGAAAATATATATACGAAAAGAGAATTGATGGGTATATTTTGGTTTTTTGTTATTTAGAGTATCCATAAAAACAACAAACAGATTTGTATTTATGAACAGATTGTGTAACGTTGTTGCCAAAACAATTTACTCTATTTCCTTTTTGTTAACATTGTGTTATCAGATTTGCCAAGTTTGCTGATCCTGATGGACAGTTGATAATCTTCCTATTTTGACTTATGAAACCGTCTAAGGTGAATTTTTGTAACACTTTATTGTGGTTGGTTGGGGTTAAGAGCAAGGACTTGGCCATTGTGTTCCTACTTGTCGAAAAAAAAACCCTTTTCATTACCTTTCGGATGCCCTTAACGTTCGATAGTAAGAAGCCGGACAACGCGACCGCCTAAAATCCCATAGGAAAATTTAGGCTTATCCGATTATAAGTGTCTGTCTTTTGCAAACCAACATACAAATACGGAAAAATAACGATAGTAATTTGTTTAAAGTATACAGGGTGAATTTAAAGCAAACCAAGTACTTTATGGGTTTATAGGAAATTTCTTGCGAAACAAAAAAGTGTTTATAAACACATCTCCCCAAATGAAGAGATTCATGAAAAAAAACGAAAAAATTTAAAACATGGGTTTTTTAAGCTTTTTTCACGAATTACTCCCAAATGGCTCCATGTCTCAAAATACGTATCGAAAACAAAACTTTAAGTAGAAAGTTATTTTTATCTTAATCAGTTAACGAGACATGATTTTATGATACAATAACCACTTTTTTCGAGAGAATAAATAACACTTGTTTAATGTTTTTCAGTGGTACATATTCGCGGTGGTACAAACACTGATTATGTTCCCATGGTTCACTTCAGCTGCAATGGAAGTTTTTTACTACCAAGTAAGAACTTTGGAAATTGGCCAAAAATCGTGGCTCATTGCGATGATCCGTGCCTATGCGATGATCTCATTTACATCTCAAGTAGAATTTAATTTCCTACAACGTTTATTTCGAAATGTTAACATTGAAAAAACATTTAAAAAAGTATTGTTTTTTCTCGAAAAAAGTGGTTATTATATCAAATAATATATCTCGTTAAACGGATTAAGATTTAAAAAGTGCGGTGTCTCATTCTGGACAAAATTTAATGCTCGAAGATGTTTTTATTTTCAATACATATTATTCTATACATTTGGGAGTAATTCTTCTTCAATCAAATACTAAACAAAAAAGCACGGATTTTAGATCCTATAGTGGCTTCATTTGAGGATCTATGTTTACAGGAACTTTGTTTTGTTCAGTATGAAATTTTCTACAAATCCTCAAAGTATTTTTGTTTCGTTTGGGCCTACTCTGCTTAAGTTAAGGAGGAAACGATGAAAGGAAATATTAACATTTATTCATTATACTTTCTACGTAAGATCTTGATTGAGCTAAAAAAGTCAATGTGACGATCAGGACTCGAACCCAAGACTTTCGGCTCAATATGCCGCTGTTCTAACCACTTGAGCTATCGTGACTTCCATCCGCCCGGACACCAACACATCTCATCCTACAACCTTTCGAATTTTTCATCAAATGTCGTGTAATCAGGATGCCATTCTCAGCGATTTATGAAGTGAAAAATGGCAAAAAGGGGGAAAATTTGAAAGGTTGTGGATTGAGGTAAGGAGTTGGTGTCTAAGAGGATCGAAGTCAGGATAGCTCAAATAGTTAGAGCAACGGCTTTCTGAGCCAAAGGCCGTGGGTTCGAATCCCGCAAAAAGACACTGACTTTTTTATCTCAATCAAGGCCTTACATAGAAAGAATAACTCAATGAAAAAACTAACTTGGTCAATTGACTACTAAAACGTAAACGGATTAACATCTATGTTCTAGATGTATTTAACATGTATCATTTATGGGCTACATAAAATGTAAATACTTTTAAAAAACATTACTTAAACATGAGAAATAATTCAAAGATGTATATTTCAGTTTCTAAATTTAGGACACCTGAGACCAATCGGCCCTAAATGCTTATATACAACCTATTACCAGCAATCATCAAAGAGAAAAAATCGAAATAGTTTTAAATTGTCAGTCCTTAAATACATAGTATCTAATTCATTTATGCACATTAACGAATACTGCACATAAAATTTGATTGGTTGATTATTAGTTGGAATGGTGTTTACAATAAATCTATAAAAAAATTGTATTTCTCCTGGAATACATTTCAACTGAACTGAGAAGATATTCTTTAAAGCATTGTTTGATAGATGTACGTTTTTGGCAATTTGGTGTGCAGAAAAAAGTTCAGGTTCGATTGTTGTCTTCATCCAACTTTTTTTGGCCAATTTATCAGCCTCATTGTCACCCCTTCCGCCCTTGTAATGGCCTGATACCCAAACAAGGATATTTTATTCATTTCCACAATGTCTGACAAGACGTTAATGCAATCCCAAATGGCTCTAGACTTTATTACTAACGAGGTAGTCGTTATTAGTGCCGGCTGGCTGACCGTGTAGATGGATATTCTTTGTTGGTCTCTCTGGTAAATTTTTCTTAATTTTTTACCATAATTACCAACTCCTGTCCATACTCGGTTTTAAAGATATATGTTTACCAGATAAAATCGTCATTAAATGGGAACCCTTTTTCCCGGTATGTTTTATCGTGTATTTTAATTTAAATTTCTCCTCAGATCTGAATTTTGGGATAACGACGCCTGATCATCTTCAGAACTATAGTTGACCGCCTAAAGTAACCCCCCCCCCGAAGCTTTAATTGCTTCTTTTTATGAGGGTAGGCTATTAGAGCCTGACCGTGCTTTAGCTTGCGATGAAGATATGTATTTCAATCTAAATAATACATAATGACGAGATATGATTTATCGTTCGCTTCAAGTATCGAGAAGACAATAATCAATCGTAAGTAACAATTACATGATTTACCACGTTGTGAGCATCCAGTTGTGTCATCCCGTAATAAAATATTAATTTGGCTCAATGCAAAATGCTTCAAATGTTCAAGCTCAAAAGTGCACTAGAATATGTCCTCAATATTCCTCCGGATGGGTGTAAAGCCCCCATTCATGCTAATAAATTAATTCCACTTTCCAAACTGTACACCCGACATTCCTCCGGATTTTAAAGCCCTCATTCAGCGGCCGGAATGGTTAGGTATTGACAGCGCTCATCACTGTAAGATAAATGTCCCAGGTCCCGTGTACAAAGTCAGCGGCCCTGCATTCATATCGGACATACTTACGACATACGTGCTGGCACCCCGAGGGTTCATATAACCTCGAAGTTGAAATACCCTCGTATTTAAAATGTGTAAAAAACTATCACGCTAATAAATAACTGTTAATTGTCAAAAATCACACAGTACCAAACAAAACTCGATATTCCCCCAGGCTAGTTTAAAGCCGTCATACATGTTACTAAATTACATTCACTCTTCCAACAGTACTCGACATTCTTTTGGAAGGGTTTAAAGCCCCCATTCACGGTAATAAATTACTTTCATCCTCCAGAAATCACACTCTCTTCCCACATCACTCTACATTCTCCTCGGAGTGTGTAAGATCATTCAGACACTTCATTCACGTTCATAAGTTACATAACCCACAACACATAATACTTACTATATAGTTTAAAAAATTCTGATAGCCCCATAAATCAATAAAATATTAATATAATTAAACATTATAATTAAATATGAAACAATAAGAAAGAAATAAAAATTTGTTTTTAAGAAGAAAATATCTAATTAGACAAACTTAGAATTTACGTTTTTCTTAAATTATAACACTTACTGTTAAGAAACGCCATATCTATGCATATAAATATTTTATATATGTTTAAAGTTCTATTTCAACCAGTTGAATTGTCAGGATGTCAAAACTCAGTTTGTATCTTGCACCGGATGAGACGAAGCAGAAAATGGTGGCAGTTGTTAAAACTTAAAATTTCAAGGATGTTCAAATTTTAAAAAATTGTATTAATAAACAAAATAAATCACCGGAGGATAAACACACACTTGAGAAAAATATTATTCAACAAAGCCTTAAAGAGAAAAGAAATGCCCTAGGTCGATAGTCGAAGTTTCAAGGCAGAAGAGAAGTGGTGAACTTTGGCCTATTTACAAATTGTTAGATCGCGCTCATTCATTCATTTTCATTCCCCCGCCGTTCTCTTTGTATTGTTATTTATTTATAGATTTTTGCAAGTAAAATGGAGTTTCTTCGTTAAAAATAAATCTGACCACCAAAATATGTTACGACATTCTCAGTACTATTATTATTATCATAGAAATTGATTAACGTCATTATGTTTTACAAGCTGACAAGAGTAATCTTTCACTTGGTTGATTGTGCATTTTATTCTGTTGTTTATTCTGTGTTCTGTGGTTTTGCTAGTAATATATGTCTCAGTATTGCGTGGTAATAGTAGTAACTGGCAGTGACCGTGACTTCCTAGACCATCATCGTGCCCTTGTTGGATACACGGAACTGGATTCTCTCGGTAAAACGGTGGTGGTTGTCTGAGTCCACGGAGAAACATAGGTCTGGAGAGTAACAAAAACGCGGATGGTACGTCATACCATAATGATCCGGCCCTTTAATGGTAAAATTCGATTTAAACGGAATAGAAGCAAGAATTCATCACCCAGCTTTCATTACAACCCAACCCAACGTGCCTAGAGGGAAACACTTACTCGATGCAACGCTACCCGATGCTACCCGACTCAAATCCGAAGTCCAATTTTCCATAAGATTGTATTAGCCCCGTGCACATCTGCCGGGCACCACGCAACGCTACCCTACTCAACGCTATGCGATCACCACTGTCCAGATTTTCGTCGGCTAGCATCGAGTACACTCGAAGCCAAAAGAACTAGACACTTTTATTTTTATTTCAAACTATATGTATTATTGTCGTTATATTCATTACAGCATACTTATTTTAATATAAACCGCTTTGATACACGCTGTGTGACTGTACGTCGCGTACGCTTGATATCGCATAGATGGGCACACACCCTACCAAAACGAGACAAGCGTCGAGTAGCGTTGCATCGGGTGTTTCCCCTCGTAATCCTTCTCTACACTTTCTCATCTTAAGGACCTGCCACATCGCCTTAAACAACGATGATTTCGAGACTCCTCACTTCTTATGTTCGGCCCTCCGCGTCCAGTGTTGGCAATGGTGTCAATGTTGTGACTGGGGAAAAAAACATATGCGAACCTATATGTAATACATACCTTGTATGTACAGGATACAAATAAATTATTCATAGTTTTAGTAATTAGATGAGTGGCACTTATGTACTCACAAGGTTGAGGCTTTTTCTTACGTTTTGCTCTGTCATTCCTATGTTAAAATGATCGCAGGCTGTGGGTTATAAAAGAAAAGGATTTCCTGAACCTATAAATGTTTATATAACATTAAGTTTCTTAGTCCGATTGAACCAATAAATTCTTTCAAATATTCTTTAAATAAGGTATCGGCCGAGATAAAAAAGACAGTGGCATGAGCGGGATTCGAACCCATGACCTTCGGCTAAATACGGCGCTGCTCTACGACTTAGGCTATCCGAGTGGATCGAAGTCACGATAGTTGAAGTGGTAGAGGAGCGGCGTATTTAGCCGAAGGTCATGGGTTCGAATCCCGCTCTTGACACTGACGTTTTTTATTTTAACCAAAACCTTACTTAAAGATTAATTACACAACTAATGTTGATGTTATCAAAAGTATATCTATTATTTTTATTTCTTGTAATTATTGACTGTTGTAATATAAACCCAAGAAACTTATAAAGCCGTTTCAGTTTTTACAAGAAGCTAATCTAATAAAAAAATATATAAACTGACAATGTGTATCATGGGAGTCCCTGTTGCTGGGGATGGGGCGTGGGGCTGGGCATGCAGAGGTGTTGTGTGCATTTTTCTGGTGTGTGCTGGTTCCTCAAAAAACATCTGTTTATTATTAATAAAATTATTATGCAATTATGAATTAGATATATAGTGCATATTTTAGTAATTAATAGGGAAGAAGTTTGTTTTGCTTGTTTTTAAGTTGTTTTTTTCTCCGCTAACTTTTACGCTACGCTAACTTGCTTAGAAGTGGCCTTAAAACTGGGTACAAACATCAGGAATTTATTTGGAAAATGGTAAAGTCAGGTGATAAAATATTTAAAATTTGTATTTTTATATACATCTGAGCGACCTACGACACTAAATCTTCTCTTTAATAAATAGAAAAATATCCCATTGTTATTTTTCATTTTAATAGGTTTTACTGTTTCGCTTGTGAAAACCGGCGGCTGTTACGGACATGAGGCGAGCTTCGTTTAAGTTCGACCTCACGCCTCGTGCCAGACACAGATTAAGTCATATCGGTGAGAAAACAGATATATTTGTAAAATAAGTAAATAGACGGAAAGAGACGCGAAGTGGTGATACTAGAAAGATATATCACAGCGTTTTATCACCACTTCCGGCCGCTTAACTCATCCGACTGAGGATATCAGAAAAGCACAATACAAATATATGTAAATACAACGCGGAAATCACACACTGGCTGTATTTTATCTATTTAAAGAAATATGAACAATATGAGATATTTTAGAGATTATTTTTAGTAACTTAGAGGTAAACATAAAAAAAAGTATTTAGGTTGAGGTAGATTAGATTTGTTGCCAAGATGGCAAAACAGCCATATGCATTTCGACTATAAGAATAAATATACGATACAATAAATATATGACCTTCAGCCTTTTTATTAGTTTCAATAGCTTAAGTTATTTATGCTAATTTGAGCTTTTCTTTATTTTCTTGGCACAATTTACATAACTTCTACAACACCCAATATTTTCATATGCCAGTATAGTCCGCAATGCCTAATTAAAAGACGACCTGCAATAATCTTATTTTTTCCATCTTTGATTCAGTAGGTCTGTTGTAGATGTATTTGTAGAGGTGTGTAATATACTGTGCCCTTTAAGAGTTGTTGTATATCACCCATTCTGTGCCTATAGCACACTGGCGTGTCCTAATTCATTGAGCTATTCGATTAGTAAATCCGGTTTCAGTGGTTGAATTTCTTCTACGGTCACTTGTCCCAAAGCGCTTCCTCCCGCTGTTAAGTGTAGCGCCACAGTTTGTTAATAGGTGGTTAGTGTCACCTCTGCTTCTTTGTAAACTCTGCACTCTTGGGTTATATCTTTCTTCTTTAAATGTCCGTTTAGTTTGCAGCGTCCTGTTAAGAATCCTGTTAGGATTCGCAGTTTTCTCCATGCTTCCTTTGATGCATTCTTTTACTTCTTTCCTTCCAAAATTTGTTAAGCGGTTCTTGGATTGTTGACCCGAATGAGTAAGTTCCAGTGTTCCATAATTTTCCTTTATCCTTCCTTCACAGGTAGGTCTGTTGTCATGATATTATGTTATCATGATACTTACCTTAATCACAACTAAAGACGCTGAAATAAATCTGGAAGATAGGTCAACCAGGATGGCGGTGACGATAACATTGTAAACTGGTTGATGACTCGGCTAAAAGGCTTCGTGCACTGTGAATGAACAGGGATAATAGTACTTCTATACAAAGAAGGGTGGCACATTAGATAAATATTTCTAGGTTAAGCCTTTTGATTGTATTTTTTATGGCCATGATTGCCTTGTGCGTTTACCAATATTTCCATACATCAGGTAAAAGTTGCATCCAGTCGGCAAAAGCAACGAGGATAGGTCAACCAGAATGATGTTGATGAAAAGTAGATTGTAGATTTGTTACTTAAGTGGCTAAAGAGCCTTTTACATTGCGTTCATCACGTGGACTATAGTACTCCTCAACATATAGGTTCGGCCTCGCTGGATAAAATTTAGTTTTATCCTCTTCTTAGAAGAACTTAACCGCTTCTACCAATAGTAATATTTTCGTACCCTATTGAATTGGCAATGTTCAGTTTTCAGACTTCCAATAGTGCTTGGTTTTTCGTGCTTTAATTAATGCAGCAGGGCTTTTGGTTGTTCTGTCCTAATGATGACGTCGCTGTAGATTTGTTGAATGTGTTGGTTAAAGTGTTTTTTTCACTGTGTTTACCTTCCCCTCAGGAGCCTCTTTATATACAATTAATTCGGCAAGTACTCCTCTTTATGGCAGGTGCTATAGCATAGATTGAGTTTAAAATTTTAAAATTAAATTGTGACACTTCGGATAAACTAGGTTGATGGTGACAATGAAGATTCGATTGTAGATTTTTGCTGATATGGCTTGCACCATATCCGTTTGCACAGCGTTCATCAGGTCTATAGTACCTTTTCAAGTAGAGATATGTAGTGAGGACAAGCCAATCAAGATGATTGGTTACGATGAAGATTAGATTGTCGATTTTTAGATGAGGTGATTTAAGACCCTTCTGCACTGTTCAATCAGGACTAAAATATTTATTTACATATGGGTTATACCTCACTAGATAAACTTGGTAGGTTGTGCTTTTCTATGCTATTGGCTTTTTCTTTTTGTCTTCTTCAAGTTTTCTTTTTCTTAGAATCCTTTGCCACTCCCAAATTCGCGTATGCCTTTTCTTACATCTATCCTGTGGTGTTGTTCCACCAAGCTTAAATCGGTAATTACCCAAATTGTGTTTTTTCTTGATCGTTTTCAAATTCTTACTGAAGGGCAAGGGTCGTATCGGGATCGCAGAGGAAACCTCTTGATCATTTGTCATAGACTTCTCTTCTACACTTTTTGCCATGAGACTGAGCTAATGTTAGTAACTGCTCTATGGTACTTATTGCAGTGCACAACGACAAAACTATACTGTCCTTGATCTTACTTCAGATGCGTGTGCTCCTTATCCTTTATACCCAACTTTCAATCTTCTTAGCAGGAGCCCAATTGCCGTTTTTCTGCCTAACTCTCAATTTCCCCCTGCATATTGCCCAATGCCCTTTGGGTTGAGACCAACCAGATAGAATCAGCGTTACTGGAGGTCCTTTCTTCTATACTTTATAAAGTTACATTTAGAAATTTCGGCATCAAAGTGTTCAAAATGCCATCCTTTCGAAGTGTTCCTTATCTTTAAGTTATTTTGGTGGCTTTATAGGCTTATACTTGCATATGCCTTTGTACAATTGATGTTGCGTCTCCCTGGAACATAGTGGAGGTGTCAGGCTTAATATTATCTCTAGGGCAGAAGTCACCTCAGTTCTCATAACTTGAGTTAGGAAATTCCTAATTGAAAAATGAAGATCCTGAGAAAATGACAGTGATACGAGTCCGCCTAAGAACGCACACTTCCGAAATCAATGAAGTTAAAATAACATGTGATTTTTATCTTTCAAGACTGAAAAATGTCATGAATGTCAAAATTTGTGATTGTGGCAGACATGAGCACGCCTTTCGTGGCCGTAGCCCGCCTGGAGGACCTCGATTTGTCTATTTGGATACACCAATTAAATGTTCACCCCTTTCAACATTTACAATTACATGAAGGGGAGGCGAAGAGGCTTACCCCGGTTGATCACAACACGACCAATAATGGCGAATCGAGGGCGTAAGTCATACATTTGAGTAGGTTCCGTTTTAAAATTTAAAGCCAAACGCAAACATCCGTTCCAGTCATACGTTTCAGGTTTCACTAATATTTTTCTCTTGCACAGCCTAATAATCACAAAAACCCAGATCTGTCTAGAATGTGATCTAGCTAAGGGCTCGAATGCAGGTCCGCTGGAATCGAAACCGGGACCTTTTACTTACAGTGATGAGCGACGTGTCAACGAAACCGTTTAGGCCACCGACGCGTCTAGAAGGAAACTTTTTCTCAAAGTACATACTCATCGGAGATAAATTTCATAACTTAAAATTGTCTCCAATTAAAGTAACAAAAAAACATGCATTGAACACATCACTCTTATGTTATACTTAACTTAAATCATTTAGACCAATGCTTGGAAATAGGAGGTTCCGTCGAGATCGACATTTTAGTCTTTGCTGATTACATCACGTACACTCCCAAGGACTACACTAAACAATTATGTAAACGTATGGAACTTGTAAATTTGTATAAATTCAAAATTTCACCATGTTCATTGCTTTTCTACAAACACATACGAGTCTTCACAAAGCAGTGACCATAGATACAAGATCAAAGAGGGAAGGCAAACTTTCAACCTAGAAATGACAAATGGTGGAGTGAGTGCATAGTTCAATAGATTTTAAAAAGATAATTCCTACTCATAGTAAGTTGTTGAGTACCACCCGGATTTCCAGCCCTTAGCTCATCAGCAGGTTGAAGGAGATGATGAACTCAAAATCCGGATTGCTGCTAAACAACTTACTATGAGTAGGAATTATATTAAAAAGGATAAAACTTTCATCCTGGCGAAAG
This sequence comes from Cimex hemipterus, assembly GCA_039619505.1. Taxonomy (NCBI): domain Eukaryota; kingdom Metazoa; phylum Arthropoda; class Insecta; order Hemiptera; family Cimicidae; genus Cimex; species Cimex hemipterus. The sequence continues at coordinate 1,914,099 of CM077099.1, read as the reverse complement.
TGTAAAACATTGTATGACAGATGAAATAGCTAAGGACCAGGGGTGTTCGGGGATGAGCAAACTTCAATCAAAAAGTCACCTTATTTTGTTGTGACCAACTCTCATGTGGCATAATAGATTATAATATAGTATATTTGCCAAATATCTAGTTTGACGTAAATTTACTTTAAAAAAATAAGGGTTTATTGATTAAGCATTTTTACATGTCTGCAAGTGTGTCTGTGTCCAAAAAATATAACTTACATTGGGGAATATACAAAAAAGTTAAAACTTTTAAATAGATACTTTTAATTAGTTGATTAGTTATGTACACTGGCTAAGATGACCAACTAACACAAATATAAATGTAAATGAATTACACTCTTCATTAAGATCAACCAACATAAGAAGTAAATATAAAAGATTGGTGTATAAATGAATTTTAAAAAAATGTGTGTGGTTGTGTGAGAGAGGGAAATCTGTTTCTCTCTATGAATGTGACTGTTTCCATGCTAAGTTGTAGTTAACATAAGGAGTAATAAATTGAACGTTTCCTCTTCCTAATTTAACTTTATTTCAAATTTCACATTTTCAGGTGGGATATCAAAAAGGCAAACAAAAACAGTCCTCGGTATTTTATGCCTCATCAAACTTTTCCACATATAATTTTGCTGAATCAAATTTAACTTGTTCTAAAATGAATTTAACTTTTTTTATGAATTACTGAATTTTTCTGGTTGAAGTTCCCTATATTTAGCTGGGGTATCGAGTTAAATTGAACTTTTACTACAACTAATTGAACCGTTCCTCTTCCTAATTTAACTTTATTTCAAATTTCACATTTTCAGGTGGAATATCAAAAAGGCAAACAAAAACAGTCCTCGGTATGTTATGCCTTATCAAACTTTTCCAAATGTAAATAGAACTTTTCCTGAATCACATTGAACACATTTGCTGAAACGAATTGGACCTGTCTTCTTGGTTATTGAACTTATCTATTTCAAGTTCCACAAATTCATCTGGAATATTGAGCTGAATTGAACTTTTCCACTTTCTAATTCAACTTTCCGTTTCTAATTAGTTTTAAATGTCACATTTTCAGCTGAAATGTAACATAGTAAACAAAAAAAATTTCCAAATTGTCTTTTTCAAGTCCAATTAATCTTCTTTTCATATTAAATTAATCTCTCCTCTAATGATATATGAAAGATTTACTAAAATTAAAATTTCTTCACCCTTTTCTTGCATTTTAGTTTCGCATTATTGCACATTTCATATATTTTACAATGACAAGTCAAATTGAACTTTTCCTCATTATAATTCAACTTATTTATTTTGAATAACATGTTCAGCTGAAATATAAAATAGGTAAACAAAAATATTTTCAAAATTTTCTTTTTCAAGTCTAATTAAACCTTTCGAATATTATTGAATTGAACTTTCCTCTAATGACATATGAAATATTTAATGACACCGCAATTTTTTTACTCTTTTCTTGGATTTTATGTTTTTCATATATTTTATAATACCAAGTCAAATTGAACTTTCCCTCTTGCTTAATTGATTTAATATTTTAAATATCACATTTTCACCTGAGATAAAAAGAAAATAGATAAACTATTTTCAGGATATATATATTTTTCAATATTAAATTGACTTAAATTCTTTTTGTGTTGAAAAATGCAATTTTTATTTAAAAAAATAAAATCGGGCTTGGAAAAGTGCAAAATTTTGAGAATTATTTTCATTAACCAATTTTTGTCAGTTGAAAATGTGGAATTTGATATAGATAAGTTAAATTGGAATGAGGAAAAGGTCAATTTGTTGCAGTCAAAGTTCTATTTGATTTCAAAGGTCAACTAGGCGGACTTCCATGATTTTCGTTCTGAATAAAACGTACAAATTTTTAAAAATAATTTGACAACTATACAAAAAATTGAATTTATTTATTAATAAATGTATAAAAAAATTAAAGAAATAAGACTGATGTATTAATTTTTTGTTAAATAATCCTTTTTGTTGGTATATCTGATTGTGTGTGAGGAGCTCCCTGTGTCCGATGTTGAAAGGTCGACTACTCCCCCACCCCCGGTCCATACGTAATCTCATCACAAAACGTAGAAGTAGTTATCGAAGTGAAACCTGGAACAGGGGAAGATCCCAGAGAATGGTTATTTTTGATTAATTCGCCTCCCGATTTCACATCCCTGCAAATCTATATGTTTTTATAATTAAAAGAAAGAAAGAAAAAAAAATTCAACCGATCTCAGTTGCAACATTAAGAAAAGGTTTTCGCGTTCGGATTGTGTAGGTAGGAGTTATTTGAAAAGAATGGGTCTGACTGACATGTTCGCAACTTCGCCTTTCGACGCCGAAGTCGGTGAGTTTGAGATTATGAGAGTGAACCAGTTTTAAAACCTACAGTTAAAAATTGTCCGGTTTATGTTGCAGAGAAGGCCACCAACGAGAACAACACCAGCGAAGACTGGGGCAGGATCATGGAGATATGCGACAAGGTATCCAACTCGTCGGTCAAAGCGAAAGACTGCCTTAGGTCCATAGTGAAAAGACTTCAGAACCAGGACCCGCACATCGTCCTACAAGCTATAACCGTGAGTACCTGGACCTTTTTTACCTGGAATTTTCCAATTTCATAAAAGGAAAACCCCATCCGCTCATTGATATGAGCCGTATTTTTCACAAATTGAATCGGTTCAGGTTGATATTTTTCTTAAAAAACAAGACCTCTTTTTATTACACAATCATGCTCAAGGGAGTCTTTTTTGCAACTTGCCGTGGGTTTCCTCGGGTTTTGACGATTATACCATCCAACGGGTTTATTTGGCTTCATTAGTCATCATCTTATTTGGACTGGTGACATTGCTACTTTGTCAAGGAGAGAGATTTGATTTAGGCCCCTTCAAAAACAGTTTGCCCTGTCCAACAGTTCACTATTTTCACTTTATCATAAAGATGTTGAGATTGTTTAGTTTTTGTTTGTTCAATTGGATAATCAAATCTGCACTATCAACTTTCTCCTGACACAATAGTTCACTGGTTTGTCCTTCTTGTCAAGAATAGAAAGCAATTAAAATAATTGACAATCCTTTTTTTGTTTTCTTTGTTAATGGAATTAATGTATAACTAACTCACAAATGTTTAGAATTCTCTAAGTGCTCAGTGCTACAGTCAGTAATCCAAAATGTTAGGCTGGGTTTGCATTGCGTGAAAAAATCATTTGTGCAACTTGCTATCTTGGGTTAACAGATGAGCCACCAAACAAATAAACCATTTATACAGTCTGTCGTGTTTTTATTTTTATTTTTATGAGGGCACAGCAGAGGTTATACCCTCAGGGTGGTGGTGTTTTTGAAAAACAAAAGATCATCAGTATGTTAGGTTCGAGTGCAGGGCCACTGGATTCGAACCAAAAATCTTTTCCTTACTGTGATGAGGACTAAACCGCTGCAGCCACAAAACCCCATGCCGTGTTTAACTACACCAACTGCTACATCATAGTTTGCTGTCATGGCGTTAGTTTTTGTCTTTGTCCTATTTTGATGCTTATTTCCTCCCACAAGTCCTCTCTCATTCTTATTTTGATGAGTTTTATCATTAGCAACCCACAAAAATCTGCAGCCATGATACATTCGGAAAGTCGAGTGCAGTCATCATCCTGGTTCATTCTCATACTTGAGACAAGTGTGTTTATGGGGAGGGAAACAAACAATGCAAAACACTAAAAAACCGACAGCCAGTCAGCTCACCCTGAAACATGTTTGTGCAAAGTTTCTCAGTCCCAGTTGCACAAAAAAGCTACAACACAGTTGCATGAGTGACTTGAGCACAATGAAACCAAGCTTCAGGTAAAAGGCAGAACATGTATTCTTCATGTTCTTTATAAACCCTCTTTTTCAGTTGAAAAATTGTAAACTGGCACTATATGGAGATGCCATATCAATATATATAGCTCTTTTCAGAGACCATATACTAGGTTGAATGCGGCCATAAATTGGGTGTACTGGTTACATTGGGAACTACTGGAAACAATATATACCTGACTTTAAAATTGAAACTTTGTTTTTCTCTGACTGCACACATTTCTAAGACATAAAGTTATGGTTAACGATTGACAAATAGAGAGGTCTGAGAAAATTAAATGCCCAGGTATATCCTTAGACAAAAAACTTCTCAGACCATAATATAAAGGAAATTATTAAAAGGGAAGGGTTGGTAATAGATCTTATTCGTACATATATATATATGGTATATATCCATGTATCTTTTTACCCTTTTTGAACTATTTATTATGCACAGAGTCATATAATATGGAACACAGCTGGAAAAATTGATGGTATGGAGCCTAGAGATTTTGTTAGATCAAAACTTCACCCTTTAACTTCTGCCGATCCATGTTACATTTTAGATCCATCTGCATACCTTAATAAATCTTAATAAAATGTCTCTTATTTATGGCAGGGGGAGGGGTATTCTTCCAAACTTCTCTTGTAGTTTTTATTCAGAAGGGTCTGTCTAAAATTTCTTTTAATTTTATTTTGACAGTTTTGTTGCTTGTTTCTCTTTAGGATTCTATATTTGGGATGTTGGGTTTAAATTGGGTTTTATTTCATTTTGTTCTTCTGCTGGATGTATGTATGCAATGATGGAGGCAATCCCAATGCCACTTCCATCTAGGGCTAGTATGCATTGCCTGTATAATATTGAGGCATTCTTACTTTTATAATTTAAATTGGTAATTCTTATGATTCTGTGTCTTCTCTTCTCAGGTTTTGTGGCATCAATGTTATGACTCCATTTGTGCCAGAGGTTGGATATAGTCAAATTGGGAATTATACTATGAAATATTTTAGTCCACACTTCTCATTGTCTTGTTTTCCTAATGTTTTTCCAGGTAGAAGAAGAAAACCTTCAATTCATTACATTTATGTACATTTATAAGAAACTTTTTGCCTTTGATTATGTAATAAGAAACAATGTTCATTCAAACTGTGTAATTAATAAAATATCTTTTCATCAACTCTGTACAAAAAGGTCAGCATAAAATTTCATAAAAGAACCGTTAAACATGGAAAATTGTCAATAAACAGGACCTACTGTATTTTCAATTGTTTTGTAAAGTTTTGCAGCCTATAACAAGTCAACGGTTGAGAGTTGTGCATAGAGATAGCCAATTAAAAACAAACACCCTCTTTCTGGTATGTTTTAGCCTTCTGTCTTCATCAGTAGTGAGATTGAGGTTTATTATTTAATTACAAAAAGAATATATAACACTGTTCACAACAGAAGGATGAAACACATCGTACAAACCAAAACACCAAAAAGACAGACCAAAATGATCAAACGATTATACAGTGTTTCTCACTGTATTAATACTTCGATAGCATTTTGTAATGGTAGTTGGTTTCAGACAATTTTTTTTTTTAATTCTCTTGTAATATCTTATCTAACTAGCCTTACTTCAGATAAAACGTATTCTATGGGAATATATTAATATATTGTTATAATAATTGTTTGTACTGTATATCAATCGTACATTCAAACATGAATCACAGCTTCTATTAATTTAGCTACATCCTTTCCTATTTCCTTCTTTTTTTTCTCAGAAAATATTAATGCGTACTGAATACCGTTAAAATTGAACTTAGCAGCACATCATTTGAACTTAATCTAACTTTGTCGAAAGATATATAGCCTTCAAAATTTGAATGTTCAAGGTATTCGATCGTTGATTAATCTGTTTATTTATAAATATACATTGTTGTTAAATTTATTTAATAAATTTAATTACGTTACACACATTTACAGGCAGGAGTATTAATAATCTTAAATCGTTACAGCTTTTGGATGCATGTATTAACAACTGTGGAAAGACGTTTCAATTGGAAGTGGCTTCCCGTGACTTTGACTCTGAAATGAAGAAGGTGGTCAAAAGGTGGCTGCCAAGTAGCCCTGTCGGTGGAAAGCTGAGGGTGCTAATCAAAAAGTGGTCTGAATCAGACCTAAAGAATGACGACCAGCTCAGCCTCATGACATCTATGTGGTCTAGGATGCGTAGCGAGGGTATAGACCTGACAATACACTCGGACCCGAGCACATCGACTAGAGTAAATCAATATTTTCAACAAAATTAATTTGACGTATTTTGAATTTTTTTTTCTTTTTTTAGTCCCAAAGGTCAACTGACCCCAATCATGTTTCAAGCCAGCAAGAAGTTGATGATATAGCAAAAGGTAATAAAAAACTTTCAATATAATGAAATTCAATAGGATTAGTTCCAGAATTCAAGGGTTTACTCAGCCCAGAATTTGACTTTTAAATATAAAGTTTCATAAATTCAGATTTTTTGGCTTCGCATACATTCCTCATTGGCCATATTTGAAATATTTCCTAGATCTTAGAATTAGACTTGATGATGAAATGAAAAACCCTTGGAAGTGTGCAGGATCGAGTACTGCTCAGAAAAACCTTCTGAATTTTACCAGCATTACATATCTCATTTAGGTTGAGGCTAGAGCAACAATTCACAAGTTACTACAGGGTGAAGCTAGCTCTCACTCACTTAAGAATTAAATATTTTGGTGTAACTTAGAGTGAACAAAGTTTGGGGGATGCCTGTTAACAATGTGATCCACAAATTCAGCTTTGATCAGAAAACTTCAGATTAAAATATTAAATAGAGCAGATAGAAGAAAAGAATCCCAAATAAGCCGGTTGCATCTTGTATAAATATGGCTTTAAGAGTATCAGAGCTGGTATCTATGAAAAAGAACCAAGGACAGCATTTGTCTTATTCTATTGAGGCTGGGTATTATAAACAAAAGAATAGCCATCTAGCCTCAGACAGCCAGATGACATTAAAAATAATTACCTCATAGGGATTGCACATTAGACCAATATTGGTCGCAGTGGCTGATTCCTTTTAACCTTTAACTCTTGGAAGTCTCACTTCCTTTTTGTACTTTTTAGAAATCAGGCAAATCCCATAACTTGTAGTATTCCTGCATGCATCGTAAATATTCCTCATTATTTTCCATAGATCCAATAATTTTTTAATTATGAAGTTCAAATTCTAATTTTTTTTCTTCTTTCTTCCTTTTCAATACTTGAGTTAGTTCCAAATCTTTTACCTGTTACATAACTTCTGATTTTCTGTCTTCACAGACATGATTCAATAGACCTGTTCTGATGTTATATAATATTTACTGTGGTTCCCATATCAGCTTCATTTTAGTTTTTAATATTTATCACATATTAAATTTCATAGTTGCTGGCATTTATTCTTGTCACAAAGTCATCAGTGTATAATCATTACGTCCTTTGTTTAATTGTTATGATTTGTAAAATTTTGAACCTTCGCACTCAGCGGCAAGGTCAAGGCAAAATATTCAGAGGAAAATACTATTTATGCATATTCATTGACTTTATGGAAACTCGTGTTTTTCCACACTCCTTACACCCTACACACTAAAAACTATCCTGATAGTTTTGTTCTTTATCTTATTTATTGAAAACCTCCTAAAGACTATTGTCTAAATTGTCCTGAATTTTGGTTTTCAGCTATAGAACTTAGCCTAAAAGAAAGCACATCTCCTAAGACGCAACATAACACAAGCCTAGGAACCACATCACTCTATCCAAGCATTGGAACGTCAAATACCCAGACCTCGAACCCAAAACAGAGCGAACCAAGGAAGGTGAGGGCTTTGTACGATTTTGAAGCAGCTGAAGATAACGAATTGACATTTTTCGCTGGAGAAATAGGTAAACTGAATATTTTCTCATTGTGTCTGATCCCCTCATGTAACTGTATTTTTTTTCTTCAGTACATGTTACTGATGATAGCGATGCGAACTGGTGGAGAGGCTGCAACCAAAGAGGAGAAGGGCTTTTTCCAGCCAATTTTGTCACCTCTGATCTCTCAGTCGAAACAGAAAAAAGTATACTTATTTACCATTATTTAGTACTGTTTTAAATTTTTAATAATTACATTCCTGTAAAATTAGACTAAATCATCTCCCAAATGGATATTTCGTTGAATATGTTACCTTTCCAGTGAAATCAATGCACATGAATTTTTTCAAAACTGATCTCTTATTTCAAAATTCAACTTCATGTGCCTGCTTAACATACCAACTGCAGAGAAATAATAAATAATCAAACTGCTGGTTCATCTCAAAATAAAAGCTCTTGGACCATTATTTTATTCATTTATTTTTTAAATCTAATAATTAACTACTTGATATATAGTTGATCAACCATAGAACATCTTGCTGATCTTATTAAAACTTTATTGTAATTTATTATTTAAACTTTTATTTTTCTGTGCTGTGCCACCACACTGTGATGCACTAATTTTCCAGCCAAAATACAATAAAATGTAATATGTATTTTTCATTTTTTAGAACCTGAGAAGAAAGGAATTAGTTTTAATGAGACAGTAGAGGTGAAAACAATTAGGCCATCAAAAAAAGTTGAGATAGATGCAAAGAAAATAGACCTCCTTTTAGGTATGCTCCATGAAGTCGATCCAACGACAGAAGGCCCCGATCCAGAAGAACTCCTTGCCTTGGAAGAAGAAGTGACAGAGATGGGTCCCCTGATAGACGCCGAGTTAGAGCGTGTAGACCGGAAACATGCTCAACTTTCCGAACTAAGTGGTAGCCTCGTCGAGGCGCTCGGGATTTACCACACACTGATGCGTGAACCGATGCAGTACAAACCGATGTACCAGACGCTTCCACCCCCTGGCCACTATCCGCCCGGGCAGCAGCAGCTGCCTCATTATTTCAACTTCCAGCCACCGCCGCCCCCACAACAACATATCAACCCCGGCCCTCCTCCTCCACACTTCAACGGGAACATCAACCCTCAAGCACCGCCGCATTTCCCACCGCACCAACCCCTCCAGCATTTTCAACCTCCTCCTCCTCCCCAACCACCCTCGTCATCCCATTGACACGTTAACTCATATTTATGTACATAGCGGAAATAAATATTGTAAAGTATCTGATAAAGAAAAAAAATTCTTTGTAAATAAGCAAAGTTTATGATTTTGTATTATTGTAATTAATGGAAAGTAAAACAATTCGATAATTTTCAATATATATAATACGTCGTGTTGCTAAATTTTATTAACCACTTTGTTATAGTCATAAAAGATTATCTCCTCCAGAATAAACAAGAAATTTGTTATTGTTTTTTTATTATATATCGGTTTTTCTTTTTTTATTGTATTTCATTTGTTTGAAATTATGCAAGTTAGAGAGTTATAAATATCAGAACTATTCATTATATTATTACGTAATTTTTTGTTGAGTGACAAGTTTGAAAGTTATGGAAAAATGAAAATTTGTATTTTTCTAATTTTTAAAGTAAAGTAGACAATAAAGAGAAAAAGGAAAATCACAACAAGTAATCTCTACAATTTAAATCATTCCAATTTATAGTTTTTACATTCGATAAATTATTTATATATATAAGATATCTTATGTTAATATTATTTGAACCTATAAAACATTTTACTAGTTTTTTTTTTCGTGATTTTAATTGTAAGTTTTATTGTGATGGATTATATTTAAACAATTTTGGTATATTTTTAACCGAACAACAATTGGTAGTAGCTAAAAGATTGGAATGTGCAATAAACAGTGCATCAAGATGTTAGTGCTTTTTAAACAGTGAGATATGATACATATTGTATAAAAGTAAATATACTGGATTGTTAACAATGTTTTTTTTCTCCCCCCCCCCAACTTTTATTTACTGTGCTAGCTTCTGTGTTCAGATCCTGGCACAATCTGGGTTTTTTTAATTGAGGACAGCATGAAAAACTCGATGGGTTGTTGGGGTGTATTAACAAGGAGGAGTATAAGTTGAAATTAAGCACCAAGCTATCAGTTTGACTGTTAGTAAATTCCATAAGGAAAAATGTAACCATACAATAACATTAAATATTTAAGCTTTATGTTCAAACCAACTTGCCAGGAAGCATCTGAACATAAAACGTAATAAGGAAAAGTTGGTCGAGCTTGTGTACTGTGAATATCATTGTGCAAGACTTATACCAGATCATAAATACATGAATGTGGGCCCAGTACCCTACTGTGGCCTAGCAGCCTGCCACTAAAGATGACACATCTTAAAATGTATCCTTAATGAGTCCAAAACCTGGTGGTAGGTATGAGTCATGCAAAGAGGTGTAGAGAAGGACCATCCGCAAAACTTACAAAAAGATTACTGGTAGGCAACCACAACCAAACCAGGATTCTGGATAGAATCCTCAAAGGGCATGCCACTTAAGAAAGGACATGCACAGGATAAAAGTACAGGCAGAAGAAACACTGCAGATACTGCCAGGAAGGGGAGGACACATTTTATGTTTCTGTGAAGGTCTATGTAGGTGCAGGTACTTGCAACTAGGACACGAAAAATTACAAGCAAGATCCTACACCAAGGAACTGCTTGGGAAGCTGGTTAATAGCCAGTGAGTTATAAATAACAGAGGAGCATAAGAAGTCTGAGGTGTAGTAGGCCTTGTGGCCGCCTCTTTTATTCCTTTCCCTATGACATACCAATTGCAGCCGATCGTTTGCCGAGAGGCTCATCATGGCATTCGCCAAATAGCCAATGTGTTTACATGGGGGGGGGGTACAACCAGCCAGTTTGTGCAGAAACAGGGATTAGGGAATATGTATTTGCCAAGTGCTGTGCGAGTCCCCAACATACTACCAATTGTGATGGACAACAGTGATACTGTCATTGCTGCACCTGTGGCTAAAAATTCAAGAAAACCTTGTTCTGATGTTTTGTGATTCAGTAGAGAAGCATTCCAAATTATTGGTTCATCTTGGTTTCAAGGGACTCAACTAGGTTGTACAAATATGGAACAGGGAGTAGGTATAAAAGCACTGAATTACACTCTAGTAAAAACCATTGGACGAATCCCAACTTATCAACTTGATATATGGTTTACTTGATGATACCAAGTTGATAAAAATAGAGCAATAAATGTGTAAGCTTTCCATTCCAAACTAATCTAGGAATAACTAAATGGACTAATGGCTATAGGAAAACACACAGTCACTTTAATCTGGGTTCTGAAAGAAAAACTCAAAGTCAACCAGTCTTGAGGCAAATAGGCGAGGCATCAAAAGCACAGCAGAGGCCATTAGCAGACCTGATTATCTTGATCCATAGAAGGCTCATCTTCATCTCAACTGCAGAGGTAACAATAACCGTAGGAGTGTTGGTGTTTTTGAAAAAACTCCAAATATAAATTTGTTGGTACAAATGCAAGGCAGCTGGCTAAATTCTAACCCAGGAGTGACGAGCGACCTAATCTCTTGTGTCCACCTATAGGGACTGCATCTAATTAAAGGGTGCAGTTCTTTGGCTCTATATAAAGAGCTTGTAGTTATGCAAATATATGGGAATTGTGCTTGAGCATGGCAACGAGTACTCCTGTTACAATTCTTCAAGGAAAGGTTGCTTTATTGTATATAGTTTTATGTCGCTAACATGTGTTGAAAGTGAATGGATTTATTAGCATGAATGTGTAGTGTGAGGGCCAATGGTACCCATCGATGCTGAGGTTAGTTATATACATACAGGTGTAACATGTTATGGAGGAAAGTTGATTGTTGAGTACTCCACTGCTCTGAATGAATGTATATGTAAATAAGTACAAATAAATTTAAGGGTGAATGGATTTTGGATTGTGTTGGAGGCTGAAATGACGTAGCTGTTGATAGCCCCCGAAGCTTAACCTCGGTGGCTGGGCATTTAAAATCGAGGTTTGACCTCAGACTCCAACACCCAGTGTGTTGTATTATCCTCAAGGCATGCCCATAATTGATTGTAAATTACAAAAGCTTTGCTGGTGGACTGTGAGTGAGTGATGTGGGCAGGATTTGAGCTTAGTTAAATCAGAAAAGGTGTCGCTTTGATCAGCATCAAAAAGTTAAAACTAGCATAAATGGTGGGAATTGAAAAAAATTGGAACTTCTTTTATCCAGTATATTTTGACAGGAGACATTAGTAAAAAAATAATCATTGCACAGAATTTCAACAATAATAAAAGTCAAAATAAAATAACATGAATAAAAAATACAATAAAATGTTCATTTCTTCGCAATGTGAATATTTTGTTTTGAAAGAAAACTATTCAACATAACATACAGTTTATGAAATTACACCATAAACTAAATAAACCATGGTTTATTTAAAAATAAATAAATAAAAATAATTGATATAAATCTGATGTTTAGGCGATAGTGATTATAAACCGGACAGTGCTAAAAAAAAAATCAAAGCACACATTTCATCCTGTGGTTTAAACAATGAGGTGAGTAAACTCCAAAGAAACACATTTATTTATTCCATTTATATATAAATGTTCCATTTTATAAATAGCACTGATTCATATTTCACAAATTATATTTGTGATTATGAGTAATATAATAATATTTATGCAGTTGTGCTTATAACAATCAAAACCGTCAATAAAATTTCTACTAGCTTGATTTTTGAATTTCTGTTACCCTGGACAAAAAGAAAAGTCTGTCTAGAAAATGAAAATGCCCAAACCTCCTTATTATTGGCACAGGTTTTTGATACTTTTTTTTTGTTTCTAAACACAGCCTAATTTACAAACTTATACATTAAAGTAGGTGTTATTCAGTGATTATGTGCCTTTGTTTAAATTCAGAAACCCATTCTTAACAATCACAGAATTATTTTAATAGAAACTGCATTTTCACAGCCATATGTACAAAGCTGATATCTGCTAAAAATACAAACTTGCAAATCTAAAAAAGGGGTCGAAACTTTTAAAACGCACAATTTCAAAAGTACAGTCTCTTACTTTTTTACCTGGTAAAAATTTAAGCAATATCTAGTTTAAACTTTAAAATATTACAGCACTAATTTTCCTTTTTTTCAGGTATAATTTGCATCACAAATAATTTGGCGGTTAATATCAATCAAACAATTTTTTTTCAACCCGCTATCTTGCCAAAATGTCTCGTCATTAAATCAGGTTTCTGTCAACTGGCTTTCCCTATTCTAGACAGACATCAGCATGATTAGTCAAAAAATGCTAAAAATTTGACGTTCCACTAATAGAAACCTGGTAAAAAAGCTAAAACTCGGCGAATCTTTTTCGCACTTTTGAGCCCTGATGATTCTATTATGTCAGAAACTATTTCTTTTAGAAAGAGAGAGAGAGAAAGAGAGAGAAAGAGAAAGAATGACAAATAAAGTACATGAAAAGTTTAATATCTTTGATTCAAGTTTAAAGAGAAATTATTATTATTATTAAAAATACATTTTTAGCATGATCTCAAAAATCTACATGATTTTTGACTGTATTAGGCATATTGTCTTCACAAGTTTTAAGAGAAAAATGTGCTAAACTCTAGTGTAAAATTAATTTGGCACTTTGTGGCAAAAGAGCAAGAACAAAGGTAACTATTTTTTTGTATATTTTCCTCACACAATTTAATAATTGAAATGAAACCTTTTTTATTAAAAAATATTGTGTTGCTTATAGAATAAATCATAAAGGCAATTAATCTAAAAATGTATGTCATAATTAAAATTAGAACTACCAGTTAATTTGTGTCAACGAACTCATGGACAGACTGATATCCCAAAAGTAGTACAATGTTTACTACTGACTCACACGAGACAAGTTTTGTACACCATGCCACAAAACACTCAAAATTGTGAGAATACCAAAACTGACTTAAAAACATTAGATCTTATATATTTTTTTTTTTTCATAGATATCATACTGTTGTTGAATAAAAAAAAAATCTTTGTATGTACTAAAAAGCATTTAAACTTGGCCAACGATTTAAAAATGTGTATTTTAAAATATCAACATAAACTACCACTGCCTATCACAAACTGATGAAAATACACTTGTTGATTTGGCAGAGGGGAGTAGAGGATTCCAGATTATGAGGAAATACATCGTACGACTAATGACAAAGATCACATTTAAACCAAAATACACCGAATGGTAGTATTTTCCCACCTATGCTGTCCTACCGAAACTAACATTTGAACACTTACACAAGTAGGGGAAATATCCCTATCCCCTATTAGAGACATTCTACCAGTATGAGCATGGTTTTTGGTTTAAGTTTGTTTGTATAACAATAGTAACTTTATACAAACTAGAAAACAAAATCACAAACTTGTACACAACCATCAAAACCACAGCATTAATTAAAAAGTAAATTATTTAAATAAAAACCATTTAACTAATAATTTAATGACTTTAATAAATTAAAACTAACAAAACAAAAATACTTGCCTATTTTAAAATTTACGAGGTAACACAAAATAAACACTTTTGTCCAATGGCATCTACATCCAGGTATGGTTGGCAAGGTTAATAACGAGGACGGTTATGTTATCGAGGGATCCTTTGTAATAAGCTTGCAGGGTGATACTTTTAGCTCCAAAGTGGGGCTCACTAAGCCTAGAGGAAACGTAGGCGATGGCTTCTTCGTTGGAGAACATGTCCCACAGGCCATCTGAGGCGAGGATGATAAACTTGGGCTTATGGCTCTTGAGGTCGAAAGTGAGGACATCGGGGTCAGCGATCACAAGCCTGCGGTCCTTGAGAGGGTAATCACCCATCGCCCTAGACGTTGCTAGAATGCCAGCGACACGCCAGACTCCGTTGAAACACACTGATCCACCGGCTTCTTCTATCCTTTTCTTCTCCCGGCTCTGATTTTCAAATCAGTTAGTATTCAATGGTCAAAAATAATGAACAATTTATACAAACCTGCTGGGGTTTGTGGTCAAAAGAAAGGGGAATGGCCTTGCCTTTTGAATCACACATTACTCCCCGCGAATCTCCTACATTGGCCACAATTAGCTTCGAACCTTCTACTATCGCCAACAATGCTGTTGTTCCTTTAAAAACACAAATAAAATTAATTGGGAAATTTCCTATTGGGGTGATCAACTAGCTTGGGCATTTCTGGCTAATTTTGGTCTACTTATCCTGTTTTGGCCTGTCAGACATGTTTCAGCTTCTCGGCCAAAACACCAAAAAGTGCGAGCTGAAGTCTAAATCTGACAGACTAAAACACTGAAGATAAACAGACCAAATGACTGAAAACAATTATTAAACTAAATTATTTAAATAAACAACAAATAACCTATTAATGTTTATTATCAGATTTATTACCAGCTAAGTCAAGGTTCTTCTTGGCCGCTTCTAGTAGGAGTCTGTCAGCAGCGAGAACTTCATCAGTGACCAGTTTACCGAAATTAATTGCAGAGCCTTCAATGTAAGAGCCAATATCGGGAGCAACAAACGCTGGCTGACGGTTCGGCTTGACTTCCCTAGTGACTACATTTGATCGCGGGAGGCACTCTAACTTCTCAAGGAGGAACGGGTCAGTGACACTGCTGGACTTGTTGCTGTCTTCCATGGAACGGTTCTTAAAACTGGGCTTCTTCTCTAGAGGCTTAGGCGATGGCGGAGTTTTCCTAACTGACCTAGGTGACGGAGGAGGCTTAATTGACAGCGGTTCTTGTGGACCATTGAGTGAAGGCTTGCGTACAACTCCATTCACCATCAGGTTCTTTAACTCTACTATTTTGCTGTTCAAGTTGTTTATCAGGTTGTCTCTAGCGTAGTTTGCTGCAAACTGAAAATAATACGAATTTGCATGTATTCTTTTTATATAAATTGAAACCAATTATCCAAAAGTGAGTGATTTATTTCTTGTAAGGATCCCTCCTAGGATGATCTAGTTGAGTTTAAATTTTATGATCACTTAGTATCTACTTTTCTCCTTATTTTTCAACTTTTTCTGATTGTGTTCTATCTATCAACTTGTAGTTATTTGTAAGGTTTGGTGTCTAGATTATATTAATTTGTTGTAAAAATAATTGAAAATTTCTTCCCTATCGACCCAAATATATTCAGTTTAGGCAGACAATCGGATTAACAGTGCTCCTCTGTATTGGAAGATTTCTCATCATACTCATTAAATTTGCTATGTTAGTGTGGGTTCGAATCCTTGCTTTTCTCTTAGAATTTTGTAAAGTTGATTACTTTGTCTAGGCCTAAATGTTAAATTAATTCTGCCTGGAAGCCCATTTCCTATTTTGGGTATTGCAATCAAGGGGCAATACTTAAGCAGCATAGAATAAAATCCTTCCCAGTTACGATTACGGGTGTTGCTTCTTTGAAAAGTAGATATAAAGACAACGAGGGAGGAATACCCCTTAGTCATCAAAGAAAGGGAGCATAGACTCAAGGAAGTGAGAAAACTTGGCATATTTCCATGTTTTTATTAGTTTAAAATTAAATTCTACGGAGAATATTTGCAATGAGGCTAAAAACCCATTGAAAATTTGATTGAATTGATAACAAGTTAAAAGTAACTTCAAAATTGCCATGAAAGACTTCTGGGATTTTTTTATATTATTTATGTTTTAATCAATGGATCGTATTGATTTTTTGAAAGGAAGGTATTTCTGCCCACACTTAAAGTTTGAATATTTTAAGAGGAAGGATTTAGGTCGGAGGCCTTGTAGGGAAAACTATAAATAGTATTATTGTTAGATACAAAACTGTCCATGCCATTTCATCATTTCTGTGAGAAGAATAAATGAATCAATAATGTCAGACTGCCTATTTTACCGATAGTTTATATTAAGTTGCTCTTTCATTCAATATAAATTCACTTTATATTTCATGTGTTAAATTAACATCTTAAGACTTCTAACAAATAAAAACTATAATGTTACAAGATCTCAGTCAGCTTGAGATACTTTGCTTTTTAATTAAAGAAAAGAGGGGATCTATTAGGCCATGTGGAGTGCTGATTGGCAATTAATCGTAATAGGTTTTTTTTTAAATCAAAAAATCCTTTTTGGTAAGAAATAATGTGAATTAATGAATAAACTGCTTGATAATACTTTTTAATACCAAATGATCATTTTTATTAATTAGTACTGATGTAAGAGTTGCTCTTTTTCATAAAGTAGGAAGAAACAAGATTTTAAACATATATAAAAACAATAGTACTTGAGACATGTAATCTCTGTTTACTTGCTATCTTATTATCACATTGTAATCATAAAAGGATATTTCAAAAGTTCATTCATTATCACTTGTTATTATTGTTTAACTACATTTTCCTAACAAATTTATTTATGTGGTCTAGTAGTTTTTCGACCGTTTGAGCAGGCCCCATGAGAAAATAACACAATTTTATTTTTAATTATTGTAAAAATAAGATTTTTTTCTCGTAAGTTTTGCACATGCTTGCTGGCAAGTTGTATAACAACATGCAAACAAAAAAATAATAAAAAATAAAATAAAATGATAATTTTGAATTTCTTAACTTTTTTGTTTGTTTTACAAATGATTTCAATTGATTAAAGTCAATAGCAGCCTCAATTGGTTAATGTGATAATTTTTCATTATTTATTTTGTTTTTGTATATGTGCCAAATTTGATAAGCAAAATTAATTAAAACTATTTTTATAAATTACCTCTCCACCATGACCGTCGAAGACTCCATACAGGTGGACGCCAGTCCCGTTTATGTTCTCATTGACAACGAACCTGTCCTCCATCTTGGCCCTACGTCCCTGTATGGCGTAGACGGCAACGTTCTTCTCCTTCAGCTCCCAGCTGAGGCTGTCTAGATCGCCCGATGCCTTGAAGTTTGCGAGTCTCTGGGTTCTCGAAGGCACCGAGTTGCCAACAGAGAGTCGAATTCTATCAACCAAACTCCTCGACCAGATCTCCACGGCCTGAAATTTTTTACATTTTATTCAACAGAATTCATATTACAGTAGTACAGGACAGAAGAACATATTATAGCAGTACAAATTAAAAAAAAGATACTTTAAAACTGAAAAATTAAACAGCCTGTCAAAATAACAAATGCGTCATCTTTAAAATCCAAGTTATTGCAGTATAACAACAAAATTTTAGACCAAAATGCAAAATAGTTAAAAGTAATGAGATTGATTATTATGAATGATGACCTCAATGAATACCTCAACTGACAATTAACTTGATCACGAGTGACAAATACCAGTTCTAAGCATTTGACATCAAGGATACAGATTTCTCCAAAAAGGCCAGTCAATGTTTTTGATATTGGTTTGATTTTAATCAGACATTTTTAAAGTTAAAAATTAATTTTACTTTTTACAAATAAGGGATTAAACTCGTAATTCAGTTAAGGATTCAAACTTAATACTTTGCTTTGAGTACAAACTGTTAAAAGCAACTGAGGCTGCTCACAAAACAAGCTTGGTGTTCGGTTATGATGCACAGTCTATTTAGAAAATGAAATCTAGCCCTAATCAAGGAAAAATTTAGAGGTACCACATCATTGTTCAATTTTTTAAAACTTGGTTATGATCTTTCGGATACATTTCAGCATTTTGCCTTCTCCAGCAGTTGGTCAGGGTTATAAGCATGGTGAGACAAGGTGAGTTCAGATGAGCGAAAATTAACAAAACTACAGGTTTATCAACCTGGGTACCACAAGGCGTAATCTTACATTGCATTTATTTTAGTCATTTCAAATCATTTTAGTATTCTTGTTGTTATGTCAGATGCGTTTCAGAATGTTTTGTTCTTTGGAACTACAGGCTGTAATGCCTACACTTTTGTAATTTTGACATTTCAAAATTTTATAATAATTCGTTAAGGCTGTAGCAGCATATAAAACACACTTAATTATTTAGCCTGCCTACCCTCACTGAGTTGATCTCTAAATGTCTGTAGGAGATTTGAATGAACAGAATCAAACAGGCACACAGAAATCTCAAGTTAGCATCAATGCCCAAAGTCAAGATGACAAAATGCCTATTTTGAGCCAGCACTGGATCCATTTACACTTGTGGGTTTTAATGTTAGTGAAATGTGTTTCAGCCTTGTACCATCTTCAGTGAGGAACTATAGTGACCCATGTGTTCCCTGACTCACAAGCCAACATCATAATCAACCCATTATGTACTTGATATTCATTCACATTTGTTTGTACTAAAAATTTAAACAAAATGACTTTTGCTTTGACTATTCTTTGTTTAGTTAAAATTTTAGCACTTTTACTTATACCAAATTTTACGAGTTGGTCAAGGATAGAAGCAGGCTATGGCAAGAAAAACATTTAAACTTCAGTGACACTGTTACTAGAGATAGTATACTGTACAATTTGTCAATAATGATTGGGGTTTGTTCAACTCCACAAAATGTGTATTAAAATTGTAAAGAGTTAATTTTAAGATTGAAAAAACTAAAAGGAGAAAAAGGCCACAATTTAATTTTAAAGTTGGTACAAGACAAAAAAAAGTGTAAAGATGGTTATATAAATACACTGGTTTACAGAAGAAAACTTACGAACATAGTGCACAATATATAATGAACCATGTTATAGATGTAGCAATTAAAAATATCTAATCTATTCCTAAGATGACAACGTAAAAAATCTACAAACAAATGAAAAAATAACCAACTTTGATATTTTGATCCCAAGATAGATGCCAATTATTTTGGTCGTGAATCGCACTTTGTTATATCTTATGAAAGTTTTGCCTTCTTCTAAAAACTATTTATGTTCGTAGAAAAATATAAAAAAAGACTTTTACCTTGTCTACTTTGTTTTTGTCTAGCCAAAACTTAAATCACTTTTAGTTACAAGCCACATTTTCTTAGTAACTACTGTTTTGCATTTCTTGGGGCTAGTTTAAAAAAATGTGATTGTTCCTTACTGCAGAGAACACAAAGCTGAAACGCGTTTGGATAACATCAAAAACTCGTGAGTGTAGATGGACTCTGCACCGGTACAGGATGTCTTCACTGACTTGTAGATGAACATCCACTATCAAAATGTGTATTTACTGTTTAATACAATACAAAACTGAAGATGGCGAAATACATGTGAACTGACAAAAATCAGTGAAGATAGGCAAACCAGGATCATAAGTTATTAACAAACAATAGATTTATCACCACAATGAGGACCAAATGAGGAACCCTCGTAAAATGTGTATTGAGCATAATTCTTAAGTGTTGTTTTTTAATTCACTTGTAAGAAGTGTGGAAGGGTTGTGAAAATCAAGAAATTAAGTAAATAGAAAATTTATGCAGTATTTAGGCAAGTTGAGCCAGATTCGAGGCATTTGAAAGCTTAGCTAAGTTATTTAATAATTATAGCACGAATGATTTATCAATCCGAGTTTTTAATCTTGTAGAGTATTATTTATAATTTCGATGCCCGAACTGTTCAAAGCTCTGTACCTGTAAAACGTTTATGAACGACAGCAGACGTCCTTACCTGGATGTACATGAATATGAGGAAGATGGAGATGGTGATGAGGACGACCTCGGGCTTGGCGACGTAGAATCTGACCAGCCTCCATACCTGTGACAAGTGCCCACCATTGAGGGGGAGGCCGACAATGAACTTGGACATGAGCTTGACGTGAGACGTATACGTCTGATAGAATATCCTGTCCTCCAGCTCATCGTCCATTGTCGTCAAGTTGGATAACAGCTGACTGGAGGAAGGGTTGATGTGGCGGAAGGCGGAGGCAATTTCGGCAAAGATCGCAGTTCCGGACGGCCGAAACAGCGAGAACGAGCGGAGCCACGGTATGTCTAGTTCGACGGCGAACGAAGGAACGGCGACCCTGGGCCTGGGAACGTGCCAATTACCCGATGCCGACCAGCCCCCTCTCTCGAACGATCCCACTATTATCACACAATTTGCCGGTTTTTTTAAAAATCGGATGGCACTGTACTAAACAAGGAAATAAATTGACAAATATGTTCCTTCTCAATCTCACGGTATTATTCATAAACCTTGTTCAAAACCAAAAGCATTGACATTGTACACTTCCTGTTTGATCCCGTCTATCTTGGGATCAGAACATCAAAATTTCCTGTCGGACGTTACGTGCTTCTTTAGTATACTTTAAGATATATTCACATAGCAATTTAACTACAGATTAGATTATTTTAATCGCTTCATAACAGTTCTATAATAAAATATCAAGTAAACGTTAAGTACGTTATATGTAGGAGAAGTGATGTGAAACTATTTTTCGTTTGTTCATTCCCAATAATTTTTCTTAGCATATCCTAAACTTTTTGGTAAGTATGGAGGGTTTTGTATTTTGACTTAGCTTTACAAAATAAGTCCATTATTATGCAGACCTTAAGAAATTTTTCATCTTAAAGTTCGGCAGTCCTGTATTTTGTCATCTTCAGTGGTTGATCAGGGTTATATGTATTAGTGGTTACAACTATACTTTTAGTTTGTTCGTTCCCAATAATTTTTCTTAGCATATCCTCTACTTTTTTGTTTTTCGACTAGGTTTTACAAAACGTAGGTCCATTACTCAGAAAAACTTAGGAAATTTCTTGCCTTACTGTTCGGAAGTTCTACAATTCACCTTCCTCAAGGGTTTGTCAGGGTTGTACGTAGGAGAAGTGATTTTACAACCATACATTATACTCTTCTTTTCTAATAATTTTTGTTAGCAAATTCTAAACTTTTGGGTTTATTTGGACAGTTTTGTATTTCGTCTAGTTTTACAAAACATGGGTCTATTGCTCTGGATACCTAAGGACATCTCTCATCTTTAGTTCAGTAGTTCTGCTTGACTTCTGCTGACAGTAAGTTTTCAATTTCGAATATCGTAAAGCAGACAATCTTTATTGCAAAATATAGATGTTTTGTTTGTTTTGTATTTCGATTAGGTTTTTCAAAATGCAGGTCCATTGATCTGCAGCCCTTAGGTCATCTTTCAATTTATAGTTCGGTAGTTCTATATTTCGCCATCTTCAGCGGTTGATCAGGATTATATGTAGGTCGAGGCAAGTACGTTAACATCGTTCCTGGGATAGAAAAATATGTAAATCTTGAGAGGATGGATGTAGTGCTAAAATACTATTGTACTAAAGGATATTCGTTATGCAAGCTTCTAGAAATTAGTGAAGACTGCAATTGCACTATTGTTTTACTGAAGATATTTACTTGGAAGAACATCAACGGGCACATCTTTCGAATTTGTTTGGAAGATCTTTTGATGTGAATCGGATGGAAATTTTCTAGGATCGATTGTGGCGAACCGGACGATGTCAAGGTTTTGTTTTTGTACACGAGCGATCTTGGAAGGGACAACGTAAACAGCTGTGCTTTTATCAGTTTGCACTTTCTGCCTGACGAGGGGAGATGCTTTTAAGTTTCGTCTGACTACAAGAAGCCAGTTTCGTCGGGCAGCGCCGCCCAATCCGTTTCTCAGCCCTTGAAAATAGGATTTGGTGAGTCGTAAAATTACGTTAACTCTTATCTCGTGGGATTCAGCTCACCTACCTCCCTCCTCACGATTTTCCGAAACAAAGGCGGATTAAATAAATTCTATCAGTTTTATGCGGGATTGAATTGTGTTTTTTGGGACAGTTTCGACGAGGAATGGACACATTTGTCTTTTGGACGATTCGTTTTTTGGTAATTATCTATATTGAACTCCCCTGGCTTTCATGTCCCAGTGTTAAGTTTGACATTTGGCTGTTTACCATCTAGACGATGACCTTTGTTCCATACCCTTTATCCTGTTGTGATTTTTCAATAGTTAATAGTGATTTTGATCTCAGTCTGACCAAAAAAGAACAGTGAAAATATGCTAACTCATTACAATAACTTGGTTGCAAGTATGTCAATATGGCTGGTCCAATGGAGAATTTAAGTTGTAAGATTACCTGTTCTGACTAACATTCAGTGAATTGGCTCAATATTCTACAAGTAAATAGATATTGATCCAGGAATTGATATGATGGAAACTTTTAACCATGTCAGAGCTGCCGAGAAACTACTCACTACATCTGGTCCAGTGGGATTTCCGGTTGGAGCAATCGTGAGTCGAAAGTGGACCGAGTGTAGCACTCTATTGGACCTACCCTACATAGTTTTGTGCTTGACAAGAACTCCATGCCATGCATTGTGATGAACTGTTTATCTTCAACAATCGTATGTACTGCGTTAACATCATTGATGGCCGATGCACTGTAGAAGTGATGGAATGCAGCTACTATGTCCTTTATGGATTACTAGAGTACTGTGTTTCCCCTCAAATACGGGCTTCAACCCCACCAATACGACCATTTGAACTTCTGAAGAATCATTACATGCAAATTAGAGCTGTCAATTCTATGCACCCCATCTGACATTTCATATAGTAATCTCTGTTCTCAAATAAATCCAAGTGGAATATATTTTGAAATTCATAAGCATTAAAAAATTTCCGAATACCTGATGAAAAGATGGATACAAGAATTGCTTTGTTTTTTTGACTCTTTCTGGCTTAAGTTTAAAGGGAATATAATAGATGACAACATGATGGAGTACCTTGGTAAACTTTCAGAATGTCAGCTGAACCCTGAAGATGAATGAATTATCATAATGAAGAATAATTCATTGTGTCATATCATAGTATGTGTGGCTGAAGAAAATGTATTTTACATCTCATTAATTTTATATTGTGTAAGTACTTTAATGAAATTGTATTTAAAATTGTTATGTAATTACATGTTTATTGCTTCATTAAATTTTATTCTAAATTTATTAAATTTGTTATTAGTAGCCAAAAACTGGGTTTATCATCTGCTGTTTGGTCCATATGGGTTCAGTAACCTCACTCGTTGGACCAACTGGACCTCAAAAATTGGCTGAATGGGGTCGCGGTTCACAATCCATTGGTCCAACAAACATATTCTCCCGGTGCACACATAACACTACTCACAACTGTTAAAATGATTTCATGCTTACAAAAAATGAACCAAAATACCTTACCCCACATCAATTATTTCTAAAGTTGGTTCCATGTGACAGATCAAAATATCAAGAACCAAGAGTTTACATTGGCATTTTTTTTTTTTTTTTTCGTTGGGTTAAGCCGGGTCAGACAAAACATATCCTACATATTAGCAAAAGCCGTATCACTATCAATACTTCTATTTTGAAATTGGATACTTAATGATCCAGGCGATGGCATATTTTCATACTGATTGTTCCTTTATGCAAACTATTGTGATTGCTCTTTTGAACTGAAGTTGATCAAAAATAAGTGCCACAACTCACTGAGATTTCTGTAGGCAAGTTGTTTTCTTGTATGTCATGATGAAAATGTTTCTTCAGGTTGATCAGATAAGACCAAATTACAGGTCCAATGCTTCAAAGTGCTCAAGTTGAAAAATCATAATTTGTTTTCAATGTTGATCATGGAATAAGCAGGATGAGGCAACAAACAAATATTCATATCGGAAAAAGCCCCACTTTCATCAGTGCTTTCACTTTGTCATTTGACATTTAATGATCCCGTCCATGGCATTTTTTTTCATACTGTTTGCTCCTTTGTGCAAACTCTAACTGGCTGAACAAAAAATAAGCAGTGCCATAACATATTGTGATTTCTGATGACAAGTCGGATTCTTGTATGTCATGAGCAAAATCTGACAGATTAAAATAAAAAGGACCACAAGTCCATCACCCCAAAGTGCTAAAGAAGAAAAATCATAATTTGTTTTGAATTGTATATAGTTCTGAGCTTCCCCCACAACCCATGGCTTTTTAATTGAGAATAGTGAAAAAGTATTTTAATGTGGTTTCATCTTTTGTCAATGACACCATATAGGTTGTCCATTAAAAAAGGAGAAACTCCTGATTAAATAATAACAATATTATTTTATAAAAATACCATCAAGGGGAATAAACGGTTTAATGTAACTATAATGAGATTTCCTCTTGGGGTGCCAAATCTGTATTTTGAGTTCTTGCTTCAGTTTTGTTGGATCTGGATAAGAATCTGGTTTACAAAAACTAAAAAAAATCTTTTCCAAATTCTTTATTTTTTATATAGTTGCATTTTGAGGCTTTTTCTTTTGATAGTTAATAGACGACTGTAATTGGGTATTTTTGGTAATGATTATTTGAAGATTGTGAGATGTAGTCTGGTGTGATGTAATGGTCTAATTTTTATTGAGATCATCTTCAGGGCCTGGGGTTTATAAACAATGTTTAAATTTTACCGATACATGTAGGATGTGAAAATATCTTAGGATCTGATAAGACAGTCTTCAAATAATCATTAACTAAGGTTCATTGTATTTTTTCTTGTATTACACTGCATTTTTGAAGAAAAAATCAGCGTAATTCTTAACAGTTTTTACTTTGATGCAAATAAAACTATACAGTAAGAATAGACAGATTTTCTCAACACTAGTCTTTAACATATTAAAATAGGGTCATACTTATCTGATATATCCAACATGAAAACAAAATTATTGCAGGTCATGTGAGGTGAATAAAGTGTTTGTATGGAGTTCCGTCAACTTGTGAAGAAGAGGAGTAGAAACAGAATTTTATATCAGCTCAAGATGGATATGATGTTCGAAGCCTACCTGACCCATGACTCAGACCGTCCTGAACCTGATGATATTCCTCAGACGAATGAGCCAGTCTGGATCCTAGGCAAGAAGTACAACACTGTCCATGGTAAGGGATGTTTATTTATTTCAAAGAATTTCTAGTCAAACTCGGGTTTATTAAGTCCCAGTGTCCGAGGCTTATTCTCTACTCTGGGTTTATTTATAGTACTTCTACTATGTTATAATTTTTTATAGAATTTTAGCAGTTTATTTAATTTCTGAATTATATTTTATTTATAACATCATGGTTAAAGAATTGCATGACAGATTCCTTTTTTTAGTGATTCCACTGGGTTTCTATCTAAAGATCTTAACTTGTTCTTTAGATTGCAGCCTAGTATTAACAGAACTCAGTTTGAACAATCGCACACAATACACACTCCATCACTGATGGAATATCATAAGTAATTTTATCAGCCCTCAATTGTTAATGTAAGATGGAGCATTTGTACATATATTCCTCCACCGAACCTACAGTCAAAAGTACGATTTCTTTTAAAAGCAGAACAAGGGATGAATCATGTAACTTTTGTGGTTAACAACTGTTTTCTCTCTCTCTGCTAAAAGCCAAGACATCACATTTTAATTATATGTCACATCATGTTGTCTTTTTCTATGAGAAGTGCTATGCCTCACAAAAATATGTCTTATTTTCAAGAAGTGAGTACAATTCCTTGTTTGCAGCCAAAATCTTGGAGGCCTTTGAGCAGTAGTGATCCTGATAACACTGATGTGGCCATCTTTCTTTTAACATATTCTTTACCTACTTATGTAGCACATCAGTGGGTTGGACTGTGGCAGTTCTAAAGGGTGGAAAGTCTGGTCTTTCACCATTTCATCCACACTTTTATGAACCTCCAATAATTTCAGGTGTCCAGTCTACTTATTACATTTTTCTTAGATATTCCATCCATATGCTCTCTTTTCAATAAAAGCA
This sequence comes from Cimex hemipterus, assembly GCA_039619505.1. Taxonomy (NCBI): domain Eukaryota; kingdom Metazoa; phylum Arthropoda; class Insecta; order Hemiptera; family Cimicidae; genus Cimex; species Cimex hemipterus. Next base: position 1,887,673 of record CM077099.1, on the reverse strand, counting down.
TACAAAGTGGTCCACCAAGAATCTTAACCTTTTAAGCCTCCAATAAAATTGGCAATAATTTAATCCGTGAAGTTTGAGATGTGATTATTACTAGTATTGAGAAAAGAAGAAAACAAAAAAGAATCAAGCTTATTCATACTATATGTTAATTTTTATGTAGATATTGAGTTGATACGAAGTGACATCAGATCGAGGCTATGGTTTACATACAGAAAGAATTTCATACCAATCGGAGATTCTGGCAAGACTTCAGACAAAGGCTGGGGCTGTATGCTCAGATGCGGTCAAATGCTTATGGCCCAGGCCTTGCTCAACCACCATCTAGGTATTTTCAGTTGGTTGTGAAAAAATGTATGTTTTGCTCAAATATTTTCCACGCATTTCAGGCCGAGACTGGCTTTGGAACATTTCGTACAACGACGAGAAATATGTTAGGATCGTGAAAATGTTCGAGGATAGAAAGTCCGCAGGGTATTCCATACACCAAATCGCATTGATGGGCGCTTCTGAAGGAAAGCAGGTCGGCGATTGGTTCGGGCCTAACACTGTCGCTCAAGTACTCAAGTGGGTTTTGTTAAGAAATGATAATTTCTATGAACTGAAATTAATTTTTTTTTAAATAGAAAACTCGCACGATATGACGACTGGAGTAATTTGGCCGTACATGTTGCCCTGGACAACACAATCGTACTCAATGAAATTTGTAAGTCTTGCTTATTTATTTTCAATTGGAATAAAAATAACATAATTATTGCAATTTCTACAGGTTCCCTGCAGAGAACAAGATGGAAACCTTTAGTACTTATTGTACCTTTAAGACTAGGAATAAATGAAATCAATTCTATTTATATTCAAGGCCTCAAAGTATTTTTTTTTAATATTTCATTTAACATTTTTGAATGCTTATTAATACTAAACTTTTATTTAGGCCTGCTTCACATTTCCTCAAAGCCTTGGCGCCATCGGAGGCAAGCCCAATCATGCTCTTTATTTCATTGGAATAGTTGGTATGTAATTATAATTTAAATTCAAAATTGATTTAAACCATACTTAGGTGTTTTATCTTGCTGATTTTACTATCAATTGAATTAAACTAAATCTGCTATCTACTTCCCAGTAATAAATACGATATATTATCATAAATTTTAGTACTATCACAAATATTATTAGTGATAGCTACTACTAATTCTGATAGATTCAGTGTCATTTTAGACAATAAATCCCAAGATACTTAAGAAATTATTGCACAATTGGCATTAATTTCATAATATGACAGATTGGGTTTTTATTGTTCACCTGTGTACAGTTCAAAGTACACTTTTAAATTGCTGCTCAGTATTTCTGAAATATTTTTCAACAGGACCTCTTCATAGCTGATTTCGGAAAAAAGTTAAATATTTATTGCTATGAACTGAATTTTAAAATTTGGCTGGAGATCGCGATAGAATACATGATGGATTCCGGGCTCGTAGGTCCTTCAGTCGAGGGTTCGATTACCACCACTGCCCCTGATCATTTTACTCCCTTCCTCCTCCCCATATAAAAAAAAATACAAATATGCAGCACAGTCTTATCCTCTGTCTAATATACAAGTTCATAAAATTATATAAGGCTATTTAAAAATAAATTTGTTGACAAAGCATAGAAAAATAACAATTTAACTGTAGTCTAGGAGAAATTTTATGGTGCCCCACTCATAAATACATAATATCTCAAAATTAAATATTTAAGGTAACGATGTGATATTCCTGGACCCTCATGTAACACAAATGTCTGGAAGCTTGCACAACAAGACGACTGAGCAAGAGCGCAAGATTGATAGTTCGTACCATTGTCACCAAGCTAGCCGACTGCATATTCTCCATATGGATCCTTCAGTTGCAGTTGTAAGTTTGAATCTAAAATAAAATTATATATAAATTATAAATATATAATGTATAATTATAAATATATATAAATAAATTTATATATATAATTTATTATCTTTCTTTCCCAGGGTTTCTTCTGCAAATCTGAAGAGGATTTCAATCTGCTCATAAAGCAGATCAGGGAGACTGTCATGTTGGACAAGCAGCCGCTGTTCGAAATCAGGGACAAGAGCCATGTACCCTGGGCTGAAAGGGGCCAGGAAGCGACATCTCTTACCCACGTTCATGGTAATGAAATGAAAAAAGGTAGAAATACAAAGTTCAGAATAATGAAATTTTACAAATATTTACATGTATTTCAGTTCACCGACACCGCAATCTTGATGATTCTGATGAAGATTTTGAAATTATAGAATGAATGCTGCGAAAAAGAGAATTTCTATTCTGTCGTTTTTTGTATATAGATTTGAAGATTAATATTAAATGCGCATTGTTTTTTGTTTTTTAAAGGACAATGCACTTAATTTTATATAAATATTGTTTTTGTAATTGCCTATTAACGCATCAGAATTTTTAAATAGATTAATGTTTTCTTTTTCTTGTAGAATATTCTGAATATGTCATTCTGTTTTATTTATACTTTTCTGCCTTGCTGTCATTTCATTTTCTTGTGATTGAATTGTTAAACTATAAAACAATGAACAAGTTCCAATTTTTGTTTATATTTATTTTTTACTTTATGAAATGTTACTTTTATAATTTTTGTTTTTTTATGTTTATTTTATTCTATTTTTTTACAAGTGCCTTTTGTTGACAGAACCAGTTGATAATGTAAAACGTACATGTATAGAGTGTTAAGAAGGAGAGAGAGTGAAAGAGAGAACGTGTGTAAAATATATAATATAAAATTATTGTTATTATTATTATTATTATGTAAATGGAAAACATCACATCTATGAAAAAGGAAAGAACTTTGTAATTTATATTTATCTTTAAAGAATTATTTGTATACATATGTGCTTTGAAAATCCAAAAAAAGGGACTGAAATATATAAGTTCATTTCATCTTTATTTTCTTTATAAAACTCTAATCTTTAAAATGACATTTTGTACAAGATTTTTACAATTTGTCAACTTTTTTAAATGAATGCCTAGACTCCATTGGTACATTTTGTGGTTAAACAATCCAAAAGTCAACATGTTTTCTCTCATACATAAGCCCTGCACAACTGTGCACAAGATAATCCAACCAAATCCACCACCTTGGACTTTACTCGGATAGCAGACCAGCCTAGATAAACCAACTGTTTACGAGCATTTATGAGCTATGAATGGCCACATCTTCACACATTCAAAAATTGAACACTTTCAATCTAAGTACTCTGTTGCGCCTTCTACACTACCAATTTATTGATTCACAAAGATCTAGACAACCTCCATTTTTGTAATATCTGTTCTGAACACGTTTCTACCATTTTCAGTCGCCACCCTTACTTAATAGCACAAGCTCTCCTCAACATTCCTTCCTTATCCTCCATGCTGTCTAAAATACCAATGACAACCTAATACACCAATATCAAAAAAGCAAAGAATTCCAGCAATTTGTGATTTCTTTCACAACTGCCCATTATCTGACAAATCTATCATATTGTTTATGTGTAGAGCAATAAATAAATTTCTTTACAGAATACATTTTTGTGTGTGATTTCTTAGTGTGTCACAATGTGATGAACTTGCAGCTCAGCAACTAACTTATAATACTTTTGTATTCTGTTATGGTATGTTACTGGTAGTTACTGGTATAAAAAGGGTGAGGCAGAAACTTTAAATTAGGAGACGACAGAAAGGTGGGGTGGTGGGACAGAAGGAAATATGGTCGTATTATTTTTTATAAACTACTAAGGGTGATAAGGAATGAAAGAGGGAACTGAAACCAAGCATAGCTTGAGACTTTATTTTAATTTTATTTATTGTTTTTTTAGTATTAAACTTTTATTTTTCAAATTTTTATTTTAGTTATTTATTTTTTGGGGGGAAGAGGAGCAAAGGTGTGAATTGAACCCATGACTTTGGGTATATGAGCCAAGAGTTGACCTCTTGGCTACCACAGTGGCCGAAGTTCAAGCTAAGCCCATCATCATCATCCCAGTAGCTAATTTAAGTTAAGTCCTCTTCGATTCTTACAATTACATCTTGTAAATCAGGAGATGAGGAAGAATTTGTAAGATAATTGTATAAAAGTGATGGAAAAAATATTTTATGGATTGCACTGTTTAAGTATCTTTCTAAAAATTGTGTGCTGTGTATTTCTTTGTCATGATTGATAAAACAGAAACCCAACAATTGAGAAAAATAAATTTGACCAAATAAAAATTTAAAATTGAGTTTGGAAAATTGGTTAATTATGCTTTAATGAAGATCTTGGGTGACTGTTAAATAAATACTTTTAGTATTAATAAAATATATAATTAGTGATTAATGACAGTCATATGAGCAAAGTTGGACAGATGCCAAAGCCCAAGTTAAAACCATTTTAACAGCTCAGGAACTAATTGAGTCAAGTGCTTTTGAATTCTTATAATTGCAGCTGTAAATCTGGAAGTGGGAAAGAATTTGGATGTCACCTGTATAAAGGTCATGGAAACAAAAAATGTATGCACAAAAAATTCCAAAAAGTCCTGTGTATTTACTCTCCCATGTTCAATCAAACAGAAACCTAATGAATTTCCTATCAAAACAATTTAGAATTTTGGTTAAATACACTTTATTGAAGATCATGGATGACTGGTAAATGAATAATTAAAGTGAAAATCAAGCCATTTTAAAGATAATAAGATAAAATGGTTGTATTTTTTTTTTTTGCTAACACAGTTGCCAAAGTTCAAGTTAATACTGTTTTAGCAGCACAGGAACTATTGAGTTTCAAGTCTTTTTAAATTCTTACAATTTCAGCTAGGAATGGGAAGAAAAGAAAGGGTGTCGCCTGTATAAAGGTGATGGGAGCAATATTTTCTGTATTTCTCTGTTTTAGTATTGAAATAAAAATTTAAAGCTGTGTATCTGCTCTGTAATGTTTGCTAAAATATAAAACTTTCTATCAGAAGAAAAAAATTGACCAAATAAAAAATTAGAATTGAGTTAGGAAAATTAAGAAGGATAAAGGATTAATTACGCATTATTGAATATTGTGGGTGACTGATAAACAAATAATTAAAGTGAAAAATAAACAGTGTTAAAGACAATAAATTAAATTCATTGTACTTTAGTATTAATTTAATTTAAAATTATTAGTAATTAACGAATTAGAACTGAAAGTAAAATTTAAAAATGGATCTTTTGAAATTTCGAACGTCCCGTTTCGATCAGTTTTGTAACCACGTGTAAGTAGAATAACGACTTTTATGTATTTTTTCACTTCATTGCTGCTTTTTAAACTTATCTATTTCAATTTTAAGAGAGAAAAGAGCAAACTCCCACCAAAATTGCATTTTATTTTGCCGCAAGCGCTCCTTTCATTGCTTAGGCGCAACTTAAATTTAGCTTTCTGTTGTTTTTTTTGTCAACATGAAACTATGAAAGTTGAAACTTGAAATTAACAGAACATAAACAATTTGTCCGTTCTTCCTCATGGAAAGTTCCGTGCAACGACGTAGAATCGAGCGATTTTTACGATAAAAGTCCTCAAGAAGAAGCCATACGCGCCATTTGAAAGTGTTGTTTAAAAAGTGCATCGAGCGGACGTTTAATAAAATGATTTTTTTTTTTTTTTTTGTATAACTAGCTTTATTTATAGTCCTCTTTTTTGTTAAATGCATGCCATTTGATAGTGTTTTCTGTTGTCAAGCTCCGAGAAATTTGTACACCAACAATTATGGTAAGGCAGCTTTAATACCACAGTAGATTTTTGGCAGTAGTAGCACCATTATTTATAAACTAGAAACAATTTTTAATGTGATTCTCCAATAACATTTTCCATTTGTATCCCATTTATTATAAATAACCAATTAAAACTAAACCATTGATTATTACAGCTGTTTAAATTTCATTGTTTTTTATTTTTTAAAATTTTTATTTTATTGTTTATTGTTATTACCCATCCACTTTGGCAGTCTCTTTAAAATAAAAAGGGGAGGTTGAACGGAGGCCCAGGCTTACTTTGGGTAGGAGATTAAATATTACTCCTGCAGTCGCATGTGACCTAGGACTTCATTTTGCTTAATTTTCGCACTTTAACATCAGAACATTCAGAGCATGCACATTCGTGTTGCACCATCCACAGGCCTTCCTGGTCCAGGGTCTGAATGTGACCCAAGGATTCTAAGAGCAGACCATCTCTCCGGACAACTCTCTGGTTCCCACCTTTTCTACACAGCTTAACTTCAACAACTTATCCTTTCCATTAGGTTCATCACTAAGAGTATCCATAATCTGGTTACAAATTTCATACCATATTCTGGTATTTCCGTATGGTCTGTAATTAAAACAGGTTTAATGGTCAACGTGATACAAGTAAGCCAAAGATTTGCTTCTGTAAATTGTTTGTGAAACTGTATAAAACTACAATGAAAAATTGATTCAACCATTTGATGATTGTTGGTAAAAGTACAATATAAGTTTTCAGCATGTAGTTAATCTGTTATAAGTTTTTAGTTGGTTCAATTACCCAAAGTAATTACTTTTAATTATTATGCAAAATATGGTTGGGTAGGACAATTTAGTGGGACTTGATCCTGAATCGGTACCCAGTGCTTCTGCTATTTAAGCAATCATGACTTCTTGAAGAAGAATATTAGTTCTAGTCATTATGATCCAGATGTTGTGGGCTCATGACACTAATTATTCAACTCAACAATCCTTTGCATAATAAGTAGTGTTAAATGTTCATTTCTTATTTTATCTTATTAATTAACAATTAAATGCTATGGTGGTTGTGATTTGAAATTCCAGGATGCACAACAAAATGCTGCAATCCTTGTATCAAAGCAGAACAAGGTAAAAATATTTGATACTATTACAAAAGTGTTTCTAATTAAATATTCTAAGATTGTTAAAGTTATTGTAGTAAAAAAATGTATTAAGTAAAATTCTATTAATTTTCAGGTAAGATCGGAACCTGTAACTTATAGAGATGAAGTAGATGAAATAGATTACACCCTCATAACGAACAAATTTCGTTCTCTTTCCGACTTCCAAAAATTACATGCGATGCAGAACGTGAGGGAAGTTGTAGACAGAAAGAGCGGCGGTTTCCCACTCATCTCAGCTCTCTTCAATTCTGGTTTCTTTCCGATCCAATCTGGTAACCCTTTGAGCCAGCTGCTGGCCAACGACTGGCGCGTTCGCCCCAACACGATTCGCCGTCCCGTCCCATCAGCATGCCCGGCACGAGTGGAGGACTGGAGGAAGTTTTGTAAACCTTTCCTGAAGATCGACCTCGGCGTGTTCCCCGTACCTGATTTTAGATTCTCTAGGGATGTATCACATCTCCCAGAGCACTACAGGGTAGAACGCGAGCCGATAAACCCACCGAGGCTCTACTGTCCTGCGCCGATCAATGTGGTCATCGGCAATTTGAGTATACTCAATCACACTTCGAATGTACAGAATTTTTTTACAAGTACAACTGGAATTTACTCTTCACAGCAGGCTCAACCACAGTCGTATACATATTGTTTTGACCAACATTTAGCACTTAAAGCTAACAACTACTTCTGAAATCTTGAATTTGTTCCTCTTCATTGTTACTGAAACTGATTTTGTTCATATTTTTTGAAATGTTTGTGAAGAAAGAATCACTAAAAACTATTTAAAAGAAATGAAAGTGTTAACATGTCATTTAGTTCTTTGAAATAATTATTCTTTATTAACTTTTTGAATTTAACATTTTCTTAGTTTTTTTAGTGAATAAAAGAAAACTAATCAAAATTAGAAATAAAAAATATATTTTGAATGGAGTTATTAATAAAAGCAATATAGCAGAAATAATATTTTTTATGTTACAACATAATTATTACATACTAATGACAATTTTTATTGTCAATTTATCAAACGATTCTGTTAATGTTTCAAATTGCAATCTTCAACTCGTTTCCTGCAGGTTACACATAGCACCATAACACTGTGATATCATTGTGATAATTTTAATTATTGTATTACATTATAATTTCAATGAAATATTATGATTTTATAGCTGTTACAAAAATAAACCAAAATTGAAAGTTTAATGACATTTGCTTCTGAACAATTTGAGAAAAAATGAGTACATTACAGGCAGTAATTACAAAAAATTAGTTGCACAATGTTTTGTTGTTTGAATAGTTAAGTAATATTAACAAAAAAGTAAATGTTATATGGTTCGTCGTTGAGGTCTGAGGGTGATGAACCTTTTGTCCAGTTGCTTCATTCTTCCAGTAAAGCAGGGAGGAGAAAAGCAGATATGATCAAATAATTGAAATCTATATTTCGATAGTTACCTATATCTTGGTTTCCCTGTCCTCACTATTTTATTTGTCAGATGCAATTTGACATTTTTCCATCTTTAGCATTTCAGATCTACCGAAAGGCATCTAATAGACAAAATCATGGGGGATAGGCTGACCAAGATGATAGGTATAACACACTCGTGAGAATATTTCACAATAGACATTAAATGTTATGTTTGCTTAAAAAACAAAATGCAATATAACAGTTCGATAATACTTCAGAATTATTTTAGCTGTGAGCATGGAAAATAAAACTATAAGACTAATAGGATATAAATTTAGATCTAAAATTGACTAGTCACTGCAGAAGTATGAATTTTATGAACATTAATGCAAATGTTTCAAATACAGTCAAATTCAGTGTCAAAAGTCAGACAAATATTGCATTTGAGCTCATAGCTTTCATACCAACGGCAGTCGCAATACTTGCGCTGTTTCACAATACGCCCTGTGTAATTTCTACCGCAGCAGACTTCTTCGCAGTTCTTAATATTGCTGCAAGCCCTGCCTTTTGAATACTTGCAAAAGTCTTCTGATGGGTCTATGTAGCCTAAGTTTGGGAGCTTATTGACGATCGGAGTTTTAATTCTGAACAAAAAAGAAAGAAAAAGTAATTGTTTATGTGTTAATGAGGTTGGTTTTTGAGCTACCTGTTTGAAAGTTGCCATTGTTGGGCTAATTGATATTTTATTTTTAAATGTGCCAAAACGACAACAAAAGGTGATGGCACATTCCAACAAGTTTTTGATGAGCACGCACCAGAAAACCCATGACATTTGCATTTCTTAATACCCGAAGCAAGTAATATCTAAAAAAAAATAACATAAAAAACAAAAGAACTCTGACTAGAATTTTCTATCTTCTATCAAACAGTTACCTTGAGTCCAAGTAGCGAATTGTGGACAAGGACGTTGTGCTGTATGTGACCTTCTTGGGGCTTGAGTGACAAAAAGTTGCTCACATATTCGCAAGCATGGTTGAGTTGGGAGCAGCCGGGATTTGGCCAGTCAGGGTTGCAGCTTTTGCAAAATGAATTCATTTCCCCCTTTGCACAGTCTCTGGCTATCCTGTCTGCAATGCTCGATGCAAGACTTGCATACAGTACACCTGTCTCTCGACTAGCTGTTGATTTGAAAAAAAAAAAAAAAAAAAAAAAAAAAAAAAAAAAAAAA
>CM077099.1:1859517-1873132 GCA_039619505.1 Cimex hemipterus | reverse complement strand
AGAGAGAGAGAGAGAGAGAGAGAGAGAGAGAGAGAGAGAGAGAGAGAGAGACATTAATAAAATCAGACTATTTAAAAAATTGGATTAGTCTTAGATCTAGTAAAATGAAAGAAGAATTTGGATATTATAATTTATAATTTGGTTGTTACCGACCATTTTGGTATGCCTGTTCTAACCAGGCTGGTCTGTCAATACCATGTAGGCAGATCGTCTTCAGAATGCGGTCAACAGAATATAAACCAGTGATCAAACCGGCAAGAATAGGCAGAGGAAAATGATGGTAAAGACCGACTTATAAATTATATTAGCCAAATTTTTATGAGATAATACGTATTTTTAGCTTTTTTTCTGAGTTCTTTATTATTTCGTGATGTGTTTTAACAAAAGCGTATTTGATTGTTTACCAAAATTTTACGTTTTGTCTCGTTTCTAGACAATCAGCGGATGGAGTTCCTCTCTCGTTCACACTACAGCTGAAAAATTGCAACATGTTTTTAAAATTCAATTAGGAAGATGTCTAAAAGCCATATGCTTTCCGTTGTCCACTATTTTATACAAATCGCACACGACATTTATTTTTCTTATAGGTTTTTTTACATCAGACCTGCTCGCGTTAGATGAGAGTATGAGAAAGATGAAGAGATACATTGCGTCCGGCCTTTCTTGATACACTGAACTAACTGTGAAAGTTTATAAAAGGAAATAGTTCGGAATCAATACAAAACCATCAATGAAATATGAATTAAATAAACAGTCTTAAACGAGCATGGGAACCATAGAAATTTACGACTTTTTTAAACTGTTTTCTTTTCAATCGAGAAAATCGTCTGTCAAAGCTCCATAAACATTCAGAGATCGTTTCAATTTAAGATACATCGTGTATTTTGGTATTTCGCCCATGGTTGCATAAAATAAATATAATGTGTTGACACTTCAAACCCATTAAAAAAAAGTAATGAAACGACAACTAACAGTGAATAAATTTAATACTTTTAACTAATACATGTGCTTTCCAATTGTTTCATTCTTATCGCTAATAAACTTTTTAGCTTTTTTTAAAAAAAACTGACTTAGTTTTTTAGGTAAGTTTTCATTTTATTTGTTTAATTTTTAATCTGGTCAAAATTTCTTTCTTTGCTCTCTTGCAAAAAGCGGCGAAACAACCGATAAAGCTGAATTTGAGTAAAATGTCGATGAAGGGAATGAGGAGGACGACCAAAGCTGGTACGAGCGCGGAAAAGGCGTGGTGAAAGAAGCTGCGACCTACCATCGTGTGGCCGTATCCTTCGCTTTTTGTGCAATGGAAGAAGTAGAAGGCGACGAAGTTGTTTAAAAACAGGTACCACTCAATAGTCGACCGAAGGCTGAGTCCTAAATGCATATACATGGTCGAGAACAAGACGCATAGAACGATCAAAGGTATTAGCGTTTTGTAAATGATCAACAGAGTGGTTTCAAGCCTTTTGAACGATAGTAGGAAGCAGTCTGTCCAGTATATATTGTACGAAAACGGATTGTCTATATTTCCGATAGCGTAGTAACCGATCCAAGTGTACGTCAAAAGCATGAAACCCCTTCTCAGGTCGTCCCTGACCAGTCCCTTTTCGTTTTCTACTGCGGGAATCTCTAAGCTTTTGGACGATTTCCTGGTCTCCAGGCAAAACCAGGCAAGCAAATTGGTGCAGAACGCGGCCAAGCCGGCCGCCTCGTGGCGTACGCTCATGAGGATGAACGTAGACGCCATGGCGTAGCAGACGTGCAGGAATCGGATGAACCCGTTGACAGAATTAAACGCCATAAAAGGAGCAGAGTACAAAATCATCCACGACCATGTAACATGTTGGACCTTATCGGAAAACAGTTCCTCTTCGTTTTTCTGTTCGTAAATGGAAATAACATTCCATTGAGACGCGGCCAAAGTGATGAGCAGAGTGATCGTCACGAAGAAATCTCTATTAATTTTTCTATGGTAATATATATGCAAGCAGGCTATGAAAATCCACGTGATTCCTCCTAGTTTTATCAGATTCTTGTCTGGGGGAAGGTCTATGATAGCTGAATCCATGAAAAATACGAGTAGCGATGATGTCAGAAACCACACTGCGTGTATGACCATCTCGGCTTTTTCTCTCGTCAAGTAACATATAATGACGGATATCAAAATAAAGCCAGCTTGCCTCATGTATGGTACATTTACTCCAGTGACGACTCCGATTGTGCAAACGCTCGTGACCAGAGCCCACATGGCGTTATGAACGTTAATACCTTTGAGTAAGCAACGGTCTCGTAACGCGCGTATGTGCTTGATTACTAGCCACCAGATAATCGCGATTGTAGCTGCATATATATTGAAGTATACAGGCCAATTCACTCTGTGCGAGACTAGAATAAAACCGATGATAAACATCAAGAAAAACAAATCGACTATCAACATCAACCCAGTACAGCTTTCACCGATAAACCTAACCATCTCGTGTAGGATATTTTTTTCAGTGGTACAACTCGGTAGATCTTCCGTTCCGACTTTCATCGCAATTAAACACCTTTCGAATAACAGGAGTCCCCATCCTACGTAAATGAATGACACTATCCACAACATTTCGTTTTTGTAATAACTACGGAAATGTGACAGTTGTCTTCTGTAAATTTTATGAAGGAGGTTGACCAGACGGACGGTTTCGGACTTGAGCTTTTCGGAAACCGATTGGTTCAATTTTTGTCTTGTTTCCGTGAGGTTTAAACCGGAATTCGTTGGACTCTTGAGCAATTCGAAATCGCCGGTGGATTTCGCTTGTTCCAAAATCATGTTCCAGATTTGTTTTTCGTTACAGTACAAGCTGTTGATTACAGTCTCGTCGTCGAGGTCTACCATTTCTATAGGAAGCATGCCGCTGGAATGGGTCGGAGCCGGGTTCCCGAGAAACACCGATATGAGGGAAGCTATGTCGACCTGTTTGATACTGACGAAAGGAAGATTGTCCGCTTTCCAAACTTCGGTAATCGCGTTTTTCGGCTGCTTTAGACCACCACCTCGCTTGACTCCTTTTCCCCAAGCCACGATGGGCGTTTTGATCTGCATGTCTTCGCCGGTACCGTGGTGCTCCGACTGTGACATACCGTGATCCGAAGTCAGGATAAAAGTGGTTTCGTTATCGTCGTAGTATTTTTTGAACGCCTCGTCAACCATTTCGATGTTTCTATCCATGTTCTTGACAACATCGATGCAATTTTGGGAGAAAGGCAGAAAATAGTGACCGCAGCTGTCCGAACCGTCGAGATAGATGACAAAAATCGTTTTGTCACTGCGCAAGGTCACATTGAGGCTTTCATTAGCGAAGAAATCTTGAACTCCTTGGCATGCGAAATCATCCAACCTGTGATATTCGTCGAATAACCTCTCCTTGAATTGAGCGTCCCACACTTTAACGTGCCACCGTTCGGTGGTACCGTGGTCGAAGAATTTGGTAACCTCCGGATCCCCGCTGAAGAAAACCTGATTGGCGTGGTTGAAGACCAAGTCGACTTTGACTTCTGCCATTTTGGCGTGAGTCCAATGCGCCATCCAAGAATCGAAGTCGTTGCCGGACGTGATGGCGTACAAAGCCGGCTTGGAAATAGAAGGGATGTGCGCTTCGGATACTCCCCATGTGCCGGCTCCTTCCACGATCTTTCGAAGGAAAGATGGTCTCGTCCAATTTTGCGCAGTGACGTTGTACAGTAGTTGGGCACTGAGGCCGTTTGTCAAAATCAAGACGACTCTCTTCGAACTGGCGTTCAACCTCTTGTTGCATCCCACGCTTTCGGTCAAGTCGAAAGACATATAATGAACATCAAAAACGGAATAGCAAAACAGAAGATTAATAAACACTGAAACAATTAAAATCATCATTGTTTTTGTAAAGGACAATCTACCCGCTAATGTTTCGTACAATATGACTATTCTAATGTAAATGAAATGTGTATAAACATGTGTTTTGGTCGCAAAATTAATAATTCAAAATAACTTTTCATTTGAGTTTGATTCATCATACTGGCATCCGCTAAGAATTTCTGTACGACAAAGCCTTCGAGATTGTTCTCGTTGCAAAACCTGAGAAACGAAACATGCGAAGTATGCAATCAAATAAACCTGCTGTATTAAAATTTTATTTTTATTTGTGAGGCTACATATCTTATATTTTATATCCTTTTAAAACCCTTTTCTTAGTTTTTTTGTTTGTTCTAATTGTACATACTGATACGAAGTTGTTTCAAGCTCTTTGGACAAAATAAACCTAATTTCCTATATCGCATGTTCCATAAGTTATCATTTTATACTGGTATGGTTACAAATTAACAATATAGTGTGAAAATGTGCGAGGAAATGTTAAGAAGTCGAAAAAGTTAGCTTGTAAAAAGAACAAATATGTGGGCACCGGATTAACAAGAAGGCCTCACAGATCGCCGAGGCTCCCACGAGGCAGCCGGGCCAATGAAAGGCATTTAGGGAGATCATTAGCCGGAGTGACACAAGTTATAATGCCTTTTCAGAGGGGAGACGAGTTTATCATAAATTTATATCTCCGGTGCGCATCATCGGCTACGTTCCGATCCGACTCACGACAGCTTATTTAACTCCCCCGAGGCCGCATAACTTGGCTTCGCATTCCTCGGATTTCCGAACTATGAGAAAATTCTTGGTGCTTTCTCTGGATTGTAGCAAAAGCCGTAATTTACAACAAACCCCGTCTTATTTAAATATGTGTAATGTGATCTCGAGATGCGCTGCTAATATTACTTGAAAAATTAACTTGAGACAATTGCTGTTAAAAGAAACCTGACTCTAACCGGTCGGAATGGACATAAATATGACCCTCTATTCATCACCTTTCTCACCAAATCAATTTTCATCAGATACGAATATTAAAGAGCAATGTACACGCTCATTTAAACCCTCAGATTTATAATTTGGAGTCATATCTGAAGGATTAACTGAAGTAACTGTTCAGACCTATCCGGCAAAACATTTAGAATCAACTCTGGAACCTCAGTGTGTCCGGTAAGTTGACAGTTCTATCAATTATCCCAGTATGGAAAAATTTGCCGACTGGAAATCGGAGACGGCTGTTTTTCCGTACGTGTGAAAGCTACCACCCAGTTTTTCAAGCAACCATCATATCTACCGTAAATGAAGTTATATAAAACGTTTCGTGCAATAAAAAGTTACAATATTAGATGTTAAAATAATTACAATTAGTTGTCGCTCGATAGAATCCACTTACATATGCTAAGACCTGGTGTAAGTAATAATGTGTGGTACCCAAACAATGTTAGGTAATGCTTAACGTTTAAAAAAATACATCCAATGAAAATAAATGGTTACAATAATTTGTAGCAATAAAATATAAACAACTATTATGTCGAATAATATTCGCTGAAATGAATATGTCTTCGTTAGTTCTCATACAGTTTTGATTGTCCTGAAAAGCTAAATTTAATATCAATAAACTCATTTCTTAAAATCGATAGATTTATAAACAACTTTGTATTTGTTTATGGACACTTTTAACTTCTATTTCAGACCAACTTTCATTACGATTGTTCTCGCATATGACTTGATTTTCTTCACGCTGAAATTAAGGGTTGCCAATAATGACGCTATCGGGTAGACCACCACCATCAAAATGGAGAGGATTTGAGCTGCTATGTGCATGAACAGGTTTTGATCGGCTTCTGGACCTTCTTGATCGTTTCCGACTTGCAAGAAAAAGAATAGCCCCACTAGAGTATTCAGAAACAAATAAACTTCGATCTGGGAAAATATTCTCAAACCGAAGACTTTAGAAATGGTCTGAAACACCGAATGCAGGATGATGCAAGGTATAGATATTTTGTATAGGTTCAGACCTATGGATTCCCAGAGGGAGATATCGTTGCCGAAACTCTTGAGAAACTTTAAATTAAAAAAGTTATGTGGATGCATCATTCCTGATAAAAATATGCCGATCCATGCGTAAACTACGAGCAAAAACCCGAATCTGATATCTTTCGAGGTCATGTAAGAGGAAGTTTGTTGGGGTTCTATAGCGGCCGTCGGTGGCACCCCCTCGTTCAGCAGTTCGATGGCGTACCAGCACAATAGATTTACCGAAAATCCCAAAAGACCCATAGATTCGTGGTAATAAGTCATTATAAGTGCCGGGCAAGCAAGTGCGAAGCATATATGGAATATTCGGTAAATACCTTCTTGGGATGCCATTATGGGGAAGAATGGTACAGTCGATACGAGAATCCAAGATATAACCTGATTTGTGTAATTAGTGTGTTTGTATTCTATTAATGGATTGACAGACACTATTGCTAGTGCAAAAAGCATGGAAAAGGTCCACAACGAATCCCTTATTGTCGGCTGTTTGAAGTAAAGGTACGCAGCGATAAATGTTATCCAGCTAATTACAGACAGTTTTGGAATGTTCCACATGATGAAATCGTTAAGGGCGATAACCAATGTCATGACCAACGAAGATAAAAACCAAGGCGTTTGGATATAGCTCGGTGTGTTACAACTGTTGCGGTCCCTATACGGCATGATGGTCACGATCATAATAATAAACCCCAATGACCGTAAATATTGGATGTTCAGAACCATTACCAACGCGCCCAATACCGAAATGCCAATCCATTTACCGACTTCGACGTAATTGGCTCTTTCTTTGAAAATGACTAAAACAATGGAGAGACTCTTGCAGACTTTCCACCAAATGGCATCGAACATAAGTAGATAGACTAGGAAGTGTAAGGGCCAATTTTGAAAATAAACAAAAATAGTTATTAGACACGCTTTTAGTATTGCAGAAACATCCCAGAAAATACCTAGCATTGTGTAATTTCTGTTGCAAAACTTGCGGTTCAAAGTCATTTTGCTCCAGACGGTCGATATGGATAGATTCTTACCCAAAGCGGCGCTCTCCTGTTCCACCCTTTTCGTCACCAAAGGGTTCACTGCAGATAAGATGTTGCACAATAGCAATAAAGACCAAACTATGAACGTTGACACTAGGACGGTTTTCAATGTCCAACAGAAGTAATTTCTGTAAAAACTTAACGAGTTTAAATAAAATGAGGTGATTTTTAAGAAGTCGTCTCTTGCATGTGTTAAATTGCCTGCAGCCACTGTTTTTTGTTCTTCAAAATGTCTGATCAATTTCGGTTTTACAGGTTCGAGAGGGAAGAGGGATATCAACCCTCTCTTGACAGCCCGGCTCTCGCTTTCGAGAAGTGCGCTAAGTTGTTCTTGGTTGCATAACACCGCGTTCCTCCCTTCGTATCGCGTATCCAAGAGGGTTTGATGCAAAATGCCGTTCGATCTAGACGGTATCGGTATACCTAAGAGGGTAGATATAAGGATTGCCAGATCCGTCTGATTCACGTCTGTCCTCGGAAGGCCGTTTGTTTTCCATGCCTCGCTTGAATTCCTGACGGAAGCATCTGAAGTTTGTTTGCGGATACCCGCACCAAACGCTAAAAATGGAGTCTCCGTAAGACTCGTGTTATCCACTGCAAGAGAAGTAATTATGTAAGTAGTCGCACTGTCGTTAAAAGCCTCTTTCAATGACCAGTAGGTGTGCGATATAGCCCAATCGGTATAGTGCACCAAATAATGTGGGTTAACATGGGCATAATAGGGTAAGGTGTCAACAAGAAATAACACTTTATCCTCTGTTAAGTTATAATTCGGATTCTTCAATAGATCAAAACTAGACTCATTTAGTCGGGCCGTTGTCCAGTTTTTACTGGAGGGACGTCTGAAGTCCTTCTCCCTCTCTCCGATATAGACTACTTTGTTCACATGATCCAAGACGCTTTCCTTGAACCTCGGAGGAAGGTTTAGGCTGGCCCAGAAACCCGCTCCGTCGTAATTAGTGCCTGTCACGAGGGATTGAAATTTGGCTTTGGAATTGTTCGGATGAGAAATGTGGGAAACTCCCCAAACTCCGTTCTTCATAATCCACCGGGCGAAGGAATTGCTCAAATTTACACTCTCCTTATAGAAGGTGTCCGCACCCATGTGATCTCCGAAAATCAAAACGACCCTTTTTGACAGGCTACTTACGTTGTATTTGCACGTATGGGGCTCCATCACGGAGTCGTACATACCCCTGAAGTAGATGTCCACGACGGAATAAAAAAGCACTGAATGCACTACAAGAGCAAACCAAAAAATCATTTTTTTTCTTATGAAACAAAGAAACAACTCTTCCAATAATTTTCTAAACAAACATTCATAAGGTTATAAACATGTGGGCGTCGGACCAGTCAAGGCGGATTTTCACATATGTTTACTTTTAACGTTAAATGAGTTTTTACTATTTAATTTTAAATGGAATAATAAAAAATGGTACGTGTGATGAAACTGTACAGTTGTCACGTAGAATCATCGCAATATCACTTGTTCTTAGCAATTCTTTGATGGACATATATTGTAGAATATAGAAGCAAGAATTGAGAACAGACCTAAGGACATTGTTCGTGTGTGTTCCGCCTTCTCTTCGTGTATTATTGAATATTATTGGTTTAAATTGATTTATAATTTTTATGTAAAACGTGGTTGAGATGAAAAAGCAGTGTCACGAGCGGGACTCGAACCCACAATCTCCGAAAAATTCACAAGTAGACAATAGTCAATTCTAAGCACCAAACACTAACTTACGAACAAGACTATGCAACTTGATGCTCACAACAATACACCATGATAAAGGAGAACGTACTTGCAAGCTTGCAATACATAAATGATTTAATATAACAATTTACAACTTGAACACTTTCAAAAACAATATTAATTAACATATAAATGACATCATATCTAACCGGCCATGAACGGTTGAGGACAACAAAATTCACAATAATTATCGCACAAGGGTCACATTAACAAGATTTAAGAAAAAAAGACTTATTTCTTTAATGGTGAAAACCCATTTCAAGCTTACCAACAAAAGTTGTCAGTAAGTAAGGAAATTAAACCAATTTCACCCTTCATTTTCCCCAAATGTTGAAGGCTAACCCTAAAGGGCTTCCAGGGAAGGGCATTGTAATCCTAAAAATCTCTTGAAGAAAGGGCGAGTATCAGTTGCAGAATGAGTAATGCTAGAGCAACAGCTCCTTATGAAAAGGATCCGCAGGCCTGAGAAGAAAAAGGGGATTGACTACCGTGAAAAAGGGCCCGCTAATTTAGGCATAGAGATGAGCTATTTTGTGTCCGAGTCCACCTTTTCGGGAGGATTAGGAGCACTTAAGTTGGACAATTGTGACATTGGACGTCGAGGATAAAGGATGGCCGTCTCCCGGCCAAAAAGGCCGAATGCTGGAGAAATATCGCTTCGGTGGGCAACTAAAATAAAATGGGCGATTTTTTTCCCGGGTGCATTGCACAAGCGAACCTCCTCAATGGAACGGGCTAATCCGCCGAAAGTGCTCGCAAAACTACCGATTCACGTCAAGAGGCCGTTTGGATGGAAGAATGCAAAAATATTCCTCATTTCTTACAAAAAGCCGTTGAAGAAAAAAAGAAACAAACCCACTACTAAAAATGGTGAAAATTGAGAAGCAGAAACGCTTAGGAAAAACCAAAACAGCAGTAAAAGCGGATCGGTGACGTCTCAGATACTCACCCCATGTGTGCCCTAGCCAGTTGAGGTTGGAACGCTCCTGGGTTGAGAGCGTGTAGGAATGCCACCCGATGTGAGAATCGTGCTTAAGCATAGCAGGTCCTTTGTTCTGATTTTTAGAGGAAACAGTGTTGTTTTATTTTATATAGTATTGATAAACTTTTGTGCAACTAGCGTGCGTAGAGAGTGAATGTATTTATTAGCAGCACTTGTGCTGTAAGAAGGTCGATGGCAGAATATTGATTACCCAACGACCCTCAGTTAGGTATAGGGGCGATGGAGGAATATCAAGTACCACTCTTATTGATTGATAGGATAGGATGATAAAATGAATGTATTTAAGGATGAACGTGAGTATGAATGGGTTTGGCACTGCATGCGTCGGATGCTGAGTTGACAGCTTTCCTCCCCGGTGGCTGGACGTTAACACCAATCAGCGGAAGTTGCTAATCATTATTAACGTTTAAATATGATTCTAACGCCTAGTTTATAATACAAAATTAATAAGAATTAATGTTTTATGGACCTGCTTTAAAAAATTACTCGAAGCTATCTCCGCTTTAGTTCTCTGGTGAGATTGTAAAGGTTGGAAACTCGACTGGTATGAAAGGGAAGTGTATTATGGAAAATGAAAAATGTTTTTGGAATAATTTTTTGTACAAAAGCGATTTTGAGATAAATGTTGAGTTGGTGTTGTTAGAGACGTAGTAGGAACCACTGAGGGCTTTTGATTGGAAGGACTTCGGATGTTGGAATGTTTAGCCGTGCCCCGCAGTTCTAGTCCGGGTGTCCAGATTGGTTGTAGTATTGTCTTAAAGATTGTCAGTTTGTTTTTCGTTGAAATGCTGGATTTGTGTGACAGCAGTGTTTAGAGTCTTCAGAAACGTTGGTTTAGTGTTCATAGTTTTAATCGTTAATTTGGTTTTAAGTAACTCTTGAGTCTAGATGGAACCAAATGTAGAAGACGCAATCTGCTTTTGGGATGGGGGTATTGTTGAGGAATGCTGTATGAGGGCTTTGCTTCGAATGGTTTTAATAATAAATAATAAAGAAGAAATCTTTAATTGCAAGAATGTACATTAATATAAATTTATAACAAAAAATAATATTTTGGTACATTCCTGCCTGTTGTCAAAGAGCAAAGCTTGTCCTAGGCTGCAGGGGTTTTTAGAGATCTTCAGAGAAATGAACAGATAGTATCTTTACAAAAAGAAAACCATACACATAAATAAACAAACATAATTCAGAATAAACCTGAAGTATGAAAAAACTAACGAAATTAAATCTTTCCTTTAAATATCTTAACTACAATTTAAAATTTTTGAATTAAATAAAATATTTTTTTGTCTTCTTTGCAGTTGTTGACAATTTGTATTCAAAACCTCCAATCCTCTCTTTATAGAAAAAATCAAAGTGCCATATTTAATGAAGAGTTACAACATGCATAGTTTTTACATTGTAAAAATGTGAGTTAGCCAATGAATTGTGCCTTGTGTTATATTCACTGATGTAAGTAGTTACAAGATTATATATATACATGGAAAGTTAAGAAAGATTTGGTATAGGTTCATTACTTTAAATTCACTGTATAATTTTTTCGTACTATATCTATATGGTTTAGGTAAAATAATGTTAAGAAGTGAGTTTATAGTTACCACCAGAGTGTTAGTATAGTATTCATAGTACCTCACCAGGAAAAAATATATTGGTGCTTTTCCTTCCTTGAGCTTTAAACGCCATGTTTGCCCCATTCGGCTAACTGCAGGCCATGTGCCCAGAGCTGGATGATAAAGGATGGAAGAATGTTGGGGGTGAATTGGCAGCATAAAGGACGAAAAGAATCGGTTCAATTATGCTGCCTTGAGATACTCGCGTTCCCACCGGACAACAATCCTCGTAGGCCGATCTGTGACAGACTCTGAAGAATCGTTTGGTTCTGTACGAATAACGATAGAAATGATGAGGTGCGTGCGGTTTTCAATCCTTTTGGAAAAGATAGTTCTTACTCACAGTAAGTTGTTTTGAATAGGAACTGTCTTTAAAAAAAAGATAATAAAGTGTATTTCGAAAGCTGCGCTTTAATTTATACAGGAGACCTTCATTCCACCCGATCGATATCGTGTTATATTGTGTATCATGAAAATAAAGGCCTTAAAATAAAAACAATATTATTATTGTTATTAATATTATTAAAAATGGACTATTATAGTCCCCTGTGAAATGGAAATCATTGTTAAGTTGCTACAGTTCTATTGTAGATTTGTGTCATAATCG
The DNA here is from genome assembly GCA_039619505.1 of Cimex hemipterus. Classification (NCBI taxonomy): domain Eukaryota; kingdom Metazoa; phylum Arthropoda; class Insecta; order Hemiptera; family Cimicidae; genus Cimex; species Cimex hemipterus. Next base: position 1,861,214 of record CM077099.1, on the reverse strand, counting down.
GATCAATACAATTGGCAGAAGATACAAATCTGATCAAATAAAGGAATGTAAAGCCAAAGCCCTTTGATTAAGGATTAAAATACAGGTCGAAAACAAATGTACAACGCGATAATTTTGCTTTCACATTTGTCTGAAGCATGGTGATTTCTTATATCGAAAATTCGATTGAGACATTTTGAGTTTAAGGAATGATTAAAAAATAAAAACATTTTGGGACATTTTATCTCTATTCGTAAACAACATCAGCCTTGCGAATATCTCAAAATGGATTTTCAAATGTTTCTTGTTTGTCAACACGTCGGAAAACAGTCAGTTAACGTCTCGGTCGTTGTTATGGAATCGGCGAAATTCACTGGATTCAAATATTGTAAGTAATTTACATCTTTTATTTTTAGCTTGTTTATTAAAGAAATGACCCGGGAGAAGATGAACGGTAAAGAATTGTTGCTTTTTTATTAACCAGCTTGGACAGAAGTGCTAGGAGTTTCCTTTTAGAACTGGAATAGCATAAATAAGGATTAAAAAGTCGGTTCCGGATTATTAAAAATGTAACCTGCCCAACCGAGTATAGTGGCTCCACACGTGCTCGCGCATTGGACGTACACGCGAGCGCTTTAAGACACAAATGTAACAAAGTTCTCTCACAAATACTTAAACTTTTAATTAGTTCAATATACTTTCGCTTTAAAACGAGCGTTTTCTGTTTTAAAAAAGGAAGAATAGACAAACACATTATTTGAACAATGATGAAATTTTTGAAGTTTTATTCTCAAAAAACGTCTTACAATCCAGCGATAATGATCGGCAGACCAAAATGGTCTCTAATGATCAAATTTCAAGTTTATCAGTCCGCAGATAACGTAGAGAAATCGTTTAAAACATTTAACAAGAAATAGGGTTAATTCCTTACCATTTAATTATGATAAATCAAAACGGATAACTTTTTCTAAAGTTTCAAATTCTTTCTACCATGACGATAAAATATCTCAGATATTTTATCCAAAGTAAATCATTTCATTTATAAGAAAACGTTTATAAGAAATTTTAGAACTTAATTTTAAATGAAACCTTACAAATACAACACGTTCTGCAGTTCATTGCCTTTGTACTATTCATACTTTAGCAACAATGGGTTTACAATTATTATGCACAATACAATTACTTACTAGTGAAATTATACTATTTTTTTGTTCGTTTTATTATTATATAGTTTAAAAAATTCTTTGGGGTTAATAAATTAATATGCTTATCGGGAGATGTTATTTTTACATGCTTTGCTTTTATATATATTGTTTGTATAACTTACAACAACGAAACATTATTTGAACCTACAGAAAGATGAAACTTACCACTGATGCAAAAAAAATTGTTTTTCTTTTGATCGAAATAAATAGTTTAAATAATTTACTTAATTTTTAAAAGTTTTCTGTCTTTGTTTCAAAGATATAGGTAAAATACGTTACAAATATTTTACGTAATTTACATATAGCGTTCCCTGAGCGGCATGACGGTACTCCGAACATTCCAGTTATTCGAAAAAATTCAAAAAATGAGTATTTAAAAGAAAAATGAAACATTATTGAGAAAAGGGGGGGAGAGAGGGAGAGAGAGAGAGAGTGAGAGAGTGAGAGAGAGAGAGAGTGAGAGAGAGTGAGAGAGAGTGAGAGAGAGTGAGAGAGAGTGAGAGAGAGTGAGAG
>CM077099.1:1796144-1857258 GCA_039619505.1 Cimex hemipterus | reverse complement strand
AGAGAGAGAGAGAGAGAGAGAGAGAGAGAGAGAGAGAGAGAGAGAGAAACACAGACATACTCTCTATCTATCTTTTACTTCTTTTACTTTTCTTTTTCTCTTTCATATATTCTTCCTCATTCACTATATCCCCTTTCCCCTTTTCTTTATTTTTCTTGTTTCCTCTACAAATGTTCACCTCTTATATATATATTTTGCTCGGATTAGAATCTGTATGTAAATTACAAATCCTTTCAAGATTCCTTGGTAATGAAGGACACGTATAAACAAATTGTTTCTTTACATCATTACTAATTTTCGCCTTTCTCATGGTTTTCCTAGTTATTGTGCAAGCGATAATTTTTGTGGGAAAGAGGAGGGGCCGATTTCTGTGTCAATGATGATTTGGAGTTGAGCTGCGGTCTTGTGTGATGTAGGTTTTAGAAAAACATTTTCTTTACGTGCCAATGGTTCGATCTTTATTAAGATCATCTTCAGGGCTGAAAGTGTTTCTTTTCTGTGTAGATATGTCGTTCTTGTGGGTCGTGTTGAGGCACGCCGAAAATGGCACTCTCAAAACGACACACAAGAAACCGCATCTCTCTATTATATATCATTCGATTTTTAAAAATCTAAGATAATGAAAATAAGATACATGAGTGTTTATACGAAAAATTAGAAAAAAGCCAAAAGTCGTTTCAAGTAAAGAAAAAAAAACTGTTGATAAAACAATTTCGGCCTCGTTTTAACTACCAGTTCTAACCTACAATTACGAATTTTTGACGAAAAAGTATAAATTTTTGGGCTAGCTTTTTTTTCTTATGTGCCCTGTCGTTCCGATTGAAAATTCATAACTCCTCTCGATTTTATCGAAATTATACGTCATGACAACCGATGGAAAGCTAGATTGTTCTAATTTGCGCTTACGTCAACAGCGCATAGATTTTATGCCAATATAAGTTGAGAAAAATAAGGGTGAAATACAACTTTTTCTTTTATATCTACGGTTCTAATTTATTTACGGAGGGGAAGTTTGCCGAAAGTCCCATTTCGATGTTGTTTATTAAGGCGGCTCCGGACATGCGGTATTCGCCGAATGCCGATGGCCGCCGAATATTTGTCAATTCTCCGGATGCTCGTCTTGGCATTCGCCAAATAGCGTGCCAACGAATACGGGGTTTGTATAACCTCCTCGTTGTTGCGGAAACAGGGAATATGTATTGTATATTTACTACAAATCGTGATAGACAACAGTGGAACAATTGCTGCATCTGCTGTTACTATTTTGTGCCGTGGCTTTCTGATTCGTAAACATCAAGGAACTCCAGACCGTTGCATTGGGCCAATTCATTCCTAATAAGAAAAAAACTGTTGTTATTATGAAAATTAAAACATATATACAAGTTAGCAATCGATCATTAATGAAAAGTAAATAGTTTTACATAGACTTAATTACACTTACTGTTGGTTTTGATAATAGTTGACATTTGGATAAAGGTGTGTGCATTCAAATATAAATGTGTACATATAAATATTCAAATATAAATATAAAATGTATGTGTATTCAAATAGTGTTATTAATTCATAGTCATAAATTCTCTTTTGTCCAAGTTAAGATTTGCGGATGGACTTGATTTTAGGTCCTTTCTTATCCTAGTCCGCGTATTCTCGCTGATTCTACTTGGCAGATTGTAGATTGAATTGTCATTACGTATTCAAATTTGCATTGTATATTTTTCTAACTAAATAGTGGAGAAAAGGGCCGATGATGTTTTAATTCCGATTACAACTGGATTAAAAAAGGGCAGTATCTAGATATAATTTTCATCTTTACTGAAGAAAATATATCTTTTCTATTGTTGGTTTTTATGTGAAGGTGCTTTTCTTTAGCCAAACTACCGGTTTTATACAAGACAGTTAAGAAAAATCAGAGGATATTTTGTCTTCGAAGAATATCTACCGACACCCTGGACGTTTGCCACGGTGTCAACGTGTCGTTAATAACACGAGGAGGCCCGGTGGTTGGCTTTCAGCACTCTTTTGACTTTTCGACACTTGACAATGGATCGGAAGTGGTCTTTGGACGCGGTCACCCCATTCATTCTCGGGCCAAATCGCTCACCTTCGAATTGTGAATGGAAAGTTCTCTTGGTGGTCCCGAAAATGCGTAAAAGGACAAAACGAACGTCTTGGGGAAGGGTGTTGGCTTGTTCCATCTTCACTTTTACAAGGGGCTCGGCTACTCGTCTTACAAACAGTGCCAGCAGATTCTACATTCAAAGCAGAATCAAAAAGTCCTAATTGACTATGATCCGAATCTCAACAGTTTCGGAGTTAATCCCCTTTTTATGATTTTTTAAGATTTCACAACTTCACTTCAAATAAACAATGATAATTCCAAAAATGAAAGATTTTGGGCAAATCCTTTGATATAATTGAAAACTACTTTACATTTTAAATTTTATCAATATTAAACTTATAAACGTTGGTGAAATAAGCGTTTTAGTAGCCAGATTTTTGAAAAATATTTTTTTTTAACCAAGAGATCAGCAAATTTCCGAAAACTTGCTCCATTTAATATTCTTTTCATTAGTGTAATTACTTTTTCAAAAATGAAGAAATTGATGAAGGAAAGGAAAAACCCTGCTTGACGGAGTATTAAGGATGAAAGATTAACAAAAATAAAAAATTTAAAAAACTTAAGGAAATTTTGAATGAATGTACTAAAAAAGTTTTATCTAAAAAATCTTAAAAATCTTTTATTCCGGGGAAATTAAAATAAAATTCCAAACATTTAATAAATTCATTCAAAAATTCCTTAAGATTTTTGTTTTTTTTTTAGCTTACCAATCCGTCAACCACGGATATTTACCTTTCCTTCATCAATTGCTTCATCTTATTTAAAAAAGAAATTACACCACTGAAAAGAAATAGGACGAAATGGAGTACGTTGTCTGAAATTTCCTGGTCTCTAGGTTTCTAAATAGTACTTTAGAATCACATAGTAAATTTTTCAACTTTGAAAAAAAAAGTGGTTTTTTTTGTTCAATTTCTGGCTACAAAACGCATATTTCACCAATGGCTACAACTCTAATGTAGATGACGTCTTATGGGAAATTTTACGTAGTTTTCAATTCTATCAGCCGATTTGTCCAAAACCTATCAATTTTGGAATTATCATTGTTTATTTGAAGTAAGGTCAAGAAATCTTAAAAACTCAGATAAAGGGGAATAACTCCGAAACTGGTGAGATTCGGACCATAGTTAATTAGGACTTTTTGGTTGCATTTTGAATGAAGGAACTGCTGGCAAAGTTTATAACAAGGGTAGCGGAACACCCTGGATAACAATAATTTTACTAGGTAAAATGCATTTCAAATTTAATAATAAAACGAAATTCTCAGCTTCATCGATTACCTTAAATCCCAGACGGTAGAAAATTGAGCTAGGGGCCAATATTACAAATTTCTCAATGTTTCTTCGGGAATCCCAGACGTGAGAAAATCCCGAGGCGAACCCTGGAACAAGGAGTAATATTTTTCATTTACGACCCTTCTTGGGTGGTTCAATTTTAAGAATGAGTTGTTTATTTTTTCGAAAAGCATAGGCTGGCTCAGTGGAGCAGTAAAGCAATAAAATTTACCTGGATAAAGCACTCTTCTTAAATCTGTACGTTCGTTTCCTGCAATAAACTTTTACCCGAGTGTTAAACCGGCTTTGCCATTTCGCACTGGTCGGAAAATCACTTTCTCCGCGACTCCGATATTGCTGAAAAAGCACGTTGGTCGTTCCTAATTTACATACTGATTAAATCTTGTCTTTTTAAGAAAGCTATATTATACAAATTAATTCGATTTTGAAAGCGAAGGTTGGTAAGACCCTGTGGATCACCAAGGAGGATTATAATTAGAAACTTTCTTCATTTTATTTTCCATTTTTTGCCAAAAAATAATTAAGCTCATTCAAACCTTATGCTTAGTTTTACTCTATTTTACAATTGGACTGTCGACACTGACAATTTTAAGATTTTTTTATGCTCATTTCCATCATAAGCAATTATTTGAGATTGTTAATGTGCTAATCTTTAAATAGTTTAAGAAACGGACTAATAATTATTAGAACCAAGGCCGCGAGATTGAGAAAGGGGGGTTGTAAGCAGGGCGTCTTGTCATATCTGCAAATTTAATATGTTTCAAATTCGTACGATTTTAGAATCATCGCCTCTTATTTATTTCGGAATAGTACTCGGCACTAGTATTGTCATGCAAGTTTTATTACAAATTAGTATTAGTAGTTTTAAAAGCGAGTCATTTTGAATCATCCAAAACAAGTTAGCGCATGACTAAAGTCAAACTATACATTTTATAAACACGGTGAAGTAGACTGTTATTTTTTTCTATTTGTTCAATTTATTCATCCCAAACCATACAAGTATCTTTACGGCTGGCAGCATCTTTCCATTTATGCAAGTTTTATATGTTTTAAATTAGTACGACTTTCAAATGAGGCGATATTTCTTTGTAACTTCATACGTCCCATCAAGCTATTGAACACATAATTACCTCTTCTAATACCATGCTAATGTTTACAGCACTATAAGAACGGAGAGGCGTCTACATATTTCTGTAAGTTCTACCTATTTCAAATTCCTATCATTTGCGAATCGTCGCCTCCTTGTCACATTAGTTTATGGATATTTCCATAAGTGACGTTAAGGGACTCAAAACAATGCTTGTGTCGTCAGGGATATAAACAGGTAGAGGGGTCTTAGCATTTATTTTCTTCAAATTAGTACAATTTTCAAAGCGGGCCATGTACGTTTTTGCTTTTAGAACTTCATGAGTACAATCAAGCTGTTTTTCAAGCTTTCGAGTTTTACTTGTTATAAATACGGTTTGGGAAGACAGTTTTGTTGTTTCCTTTGTTTATTAATTCCAGACCATGCTTGTTTTGATCGCAGGGAAAGGCGGCTTGTCATTTATGAAAGATTAATTTCTTTTCAAATTCGTTCGATTTTTTAAAGCAGGTCATTTAGTTTTTTTCCATCTGGAAGTTCGTCGAATCAATCTGTTTGTATATAACTTAAATTCATGTTTATACAATTGTCTGAACACGTTTTCTTCTATTTGAACAAAATTCCAGAACGCGCTAGTGCCGTCAGAGATATAAGCAGGGAGAAACTTCTTGACATTTTTGCATGTTTGATCATTTTCAAATTCGTACGATTGTGATTTTCGAATCAAATTTGAGGCATTTGGAGGGCTAAAAATTTGAAGAAGTATATAAAAAATAATTTTTTATATTCTCGAAAATTTGAAGTCAGGATTTATTAGGGATGTATAAAACAAAAATAATAGTCTGGTTGATTCATTTCATGACCATGACCACAACCCTAACCCACGAAGCTATTGTAGAGTAAATGCTGGTCGATCAGCATAGAAGATAAAATTAAACAACGAATACGAACATGGTTTCTCGCTAAAAATATATTTTCATCTACTTTCCTAAGTAGCAACATCACAAAATAATTATGCATTGTATTTCAGTACATACGTAACTGCTCGCTCACCGATTGATTCAAAGTAAGCTTTTTTTTATACCGCTAACCAAAGTTCGTATTTTTTCTATTTTCCATCTCATAAACCTTTCATTTTTGAAACATTAAAACCACCGACTTTTTAAAACGAAAATCACAATTGTGCAGTTACATCGGGAACTTTACAGTATATTAAAAGTTACAGATAATAAACTTCGCCCCCAAAAATAAATTAGAACCGTTGATTTAAAATGAAACGATTGACATATTTTTTGTTGATTTCATTCTTATTTTTATTACTTATAATTGTTCTTCTCTCCCCCCTTTCTCTCACTCCCTCACTCTCTCTCTCTCACTCTCTCTCTCTCTCTCTCTCTCTCTCTCTCTCACACACACACACACACACACAGAATTCTACCTTACACTTTGAGTGTACATCGATATCTCGCTGGAAATTGATCCTTGACTTTTTTAGTACCTAACGAAAGATATCGTTACTTAAATTGTCATGTAATCATATCAAAGATGACATGAACCACATTGTTTTAACACTTTCCATAACGGCCTTTTTTTCTTTTAGGAGCCCTCTGGTTCAAGATATTATCTTGAAGAAGAAAGCAAATTTAGTTGGTATTGCCAATTTTTCGTCCTATTTTAAAGTCATTATATGGGCAAAACAACTTTAAATATGTCAATCTGTATATTTAAGTTTACGTTTTTACAGGCGATCTCACATTTCCTGGAAGAAGGGCTCAGTCCTAACATTGACAAAGACTGTGAACTTTTTTTCCATTGGGCCAATATTTTTATTTTGAATTTTCAGTTTTCTTGCACTGAGCAGAATAATTACGATGCCTTATTGCTATTAACAAGTAGGATCTAATCGGAAGTAGAGATAATGCTAATGAAACACCTCAGTTGTACCTAGATTATCTAACGATAGCCAGGAAAAAATTGTTTAAGGTTATTTGTCTATTCTTGAATTTCAAGTCACATATGTATTTCCTCTAGTAAATGTAACCCTTTTGTTCTGCGACATTCACACAGAAAGAGAACCGCCTAACGGGCTTACTAAATGTTTTACGACCAAATGACAATGGATGCAGGTGGCATATTTACCGAGACATTAAATCCATGGCACGTAATCGATCATCGGAGATCCTCATGAAAAAACCAAAGAGGGAAATTAGTCCATGCTGGATGTGAAGGCACGGCAACATAAGAGTCGGCGAGATTAAAGATGAAGACGTTCTTCAGGTAGAAATAAAAGATGGCCTTTAAAAGTGTGCAATTACAGAAGGGCGAAAAAGCAGGGTTTTGTCACTTTCGAGCGTGTCAAATGTTTCACCGAGGTGGCCAGAAAAGACCACCGGGCTCAGCTCCGTACCGCCACGCCGACCTTTCATTATCTCTCGCCGAAGAAGATTCCGCAACCGGTTGCCAACATGGGAAAAATTGTGAATATTTATGCTGCAGAACGTTAAATATTTTTCCCAGTTCAAAGTTTAAAAGAAGAACCCCCCAGAATATTCTAGAAACTGAAGCAACCATTAAGTTTTGACTATATAGCATGTCGAATGAAACGATTGTTTAAGCAGATTGGTAGGACTATTTTTGTCTAATTTTTGCAAGAAATAAAATGATTAATTATGTCTATTGTACATTTTTTAGTTCCAATAGAATTTATCGCCAAAACAAAACTACAAACACTGAAATATTGGTAGCCCCTGTTGAAATCCATCCCCGATCACATCTCTTTTCCTTTTAATTGATTTTCAGTGTTTGTCTTAGTTTGTTTACAGGGCCATTTATAATCCTGGCTTAAATTCCACGTGGCATATGTTGTTTTGGTTTGTAGACGGCACGGGGTGGTAGGTCGGAAGGGTCCTTCCGCATCACCTGTTGTTTAGTCTCGCTCCGACTTCCGAAACACTCAGACAGGCGCCGTACGAATAGTCGCGTCTTGTGACCTAAGTAGCGATGAACTAACACCGGCGCGTGCCCTCATCAAGACGTACTTTTCTTCTTTTCGGGGCGAAGTGAAACTGTTTTCGGCCTTTAAAGTCAGGGCAGGCTATGGTTTGCCTCTTATCTGAAGGGGAAACGAGAGGAAGACCAGAAATGTGATATACATATTGCGATGATGGTCTACGGAGTTTCAGCTTGGGGACAAAGGCTTACCAGCAAAAATAGAACAACTTTGGAACAAGGACAACACATAGCGCTTTTAGGAACAACAAAAGCTTATAAAAACTGCTCCCACACATGCGCTGCCAGGCTCCGCCAATAGACCTCCTCATGCTTGGAAAAATTGCTCTCAAAAAGCTTAAGGAAGGAAAAGCGATAAACCTACCGAACAGTGAACCCTCTGTAGACGTAGAGCGTATGCTTCCCGTATGCCAAGAAAACAACGGCTGAGTTTCATCGACATATGGATAGAGTATACATGGCAAACTAGATGGAACAACAGTAACAAGGGTATATGAACTCACGATTTTTTCCCAGTATTAATTCTCGGAAAAGCAAGACTTGGTTTCAACCCGATTTCTGGGTTAGACAGAAAACTTTAGTTTTTATCTCGATCGGTTCCACAAAAACGACGATGTACTGTGCACAAACTGTGCGACCGATGACACAGACTGTTACATTGTCCTCTCTATAAGGAATAGGAAACCACCTAAAACATCCCTTAAAAAGAATTGGCCTCCAGACTCAAACAAATTAGTTTTCGATAAAGAAAATTTCAAACTATGTAAAAACTTAAGTCGAAAACTAACAGACACATAATTTACTAGCATGTTATTTACCTATTGTAAATATTGCATACTCGCAATTTTTACTTATTTCTTGATTGCTTTTCGTAGATTTATCGTTTTACTTACATATAATATTTATCAGATTTATTTATTTTATTTATTATGTAGTCTCAATATAAGAATATGCTCAAATAGGAGTTCCATTTCGGGCAGTTCGACTTCTATTGAACTTACTTGTAAAATTTATCATATGTCAATGTAATAGAACTAAATTGTAAAAAGTAAACAGCAAAGGGAACTCCCTTTTTGAATAAATAATTTAAAACAAGAAAAAAAATTCCTTCCCCTCGTTTCACCTTCCACCACGGTACGGCCAGGAGAAGAGGTAAATTTAAATTTCTTTAATTCATTAATTATTTAATATATCTCGTGGTCCTGGTCTGCCGGTATGGGGTCTCCTGTGGTACGGCGGAGTGGATGGGTACAATAAAAAAAATATTGGGATGATTTTGGTGATACCTTACGTTGGGACGAACTTGGTCGTCTCCAGTTAACATGGTTAGGGACAAAATGTCCAAACCAAACCAACCCAACCTCTGAAGATGGCGAAATCTTATTTCTCTCCCGTTCTCTTTTCCCTTTCTCCATAGAATCAAATCCACGGGCTGTCTATAAAAGTTATGAGAAAGTGGGTTTCGTGGTCCGATTTATTGACGAGTTACATCGTCAACGTACAAAACAGCAAGGATGGACGGGATAAGATAATCGAACCAAATGCACATATATTCGACGTCGAAACTTTACGCTTACCTTTGACTATATTCTCTCTTTTTCATGACTGCAGTTCCACACCGATGCTGACGTGAAGGCGAAGTGTGATTGAGTGCAATATAAACTCATGAACTAAGTATAGGGATGTGTTAACCAGTTTAACATTTGTTCAACACACTGTTTACACTCACTTAACGCAAGCACACGTACAATTACAAACCCACATTATTATATAGTTTCAGTTCCTCTCCCTTCCTATTTTTCACTGCCACAGTCACACAGTTTCTCTTTATCTTTATGTGACGCGAAGTAAACAAACATACACGATCTCCCTTTTTCTTCCTCTTTAATACAAAAACACATGTATATTTTACCATAGAAGCGTATCGTTGAAAAGGATGTGTGTACTCACACACTGGCTTTAAAGATTCAAATTTCGAGTAAATGAGTAGTAAATTCTCTTTGACAGACTAAGTAAGTAAACTGTAAAACTTACGTCTAGTCCCACTAGGTTCTCGATCATTATGAATTAATGGAGATATATATAATCATTCAAATAGATACTATCGAATAAGAGTTCCAAAAACTTATCCAATCGTTAAACGTTTTGGGATGTACTCTTGTCTGCGGTGATATAAAGTTGTAGTTTGGCCATTCGTTCATTCGTTATGGCTACCGTGTCATCCGTGTTGTATTAATTTTGTACAAACCCACAACTTAAGATGTTGAGATGATGTGCCTGTCACCCCAAAATAATAAGGAACGACCAAACTATTTAAGAAATTGTGGAATTTCTTCGTCCGATCTGGTGGAAAGTTTCCTCGCTAGTTTGGTCTATTAAATGTATTTCTTTTCCGAAGAACTTCCAGTTTATTCCATTTACACTGACTTCAAAAGCATCTGATACTGTCATCATACGATCTACTACTGAAATAGAAAAATTAAGCATATAGGGTAACTTTTTGCGTACGGTTTTATCTTACTTAGAAGGTTCTCATGATTAAAATAAAATTAAAATTGGCTTTGTCGCATAGTGTTCTAGCAAGATCTGGAGTTCCTCAAGGGTAGCACTTAGGGCCTTTTCTGTTTAAAATCTATTTAACCGATATCTCTGATACTCTTCCATCAGTTATGTCCTTACTTTTGCTGTTGATTTAAATATATTCTTAAAAATTAATTCTGTTTCTGACTACTTACAACTTGGACATGCCTTAGCAAAAATAATTGGAGCTCAATAAGCAAATAAAACTTTTGTATTTATTACACGTCATTCTAAACATTTCCATGATCCAGATGCACATAAAATTTTATCCACTTCCACTGTAAGACCAAAATTAAAATACTGTTCACCGTTTTGCGACCCCTTTCAATTCACTCTTATCAGTCTCATAGAAGCGGTTCAAAAAAAAGATTTTTACTTCTGATAAATTACAGGTCAATTGGCGATTACAGGGATACACCATACAGAAGGAATTTCTTCGATTGTATATTATTGTACAAATTATTACATTCCTTAACTGATTGCCCATTACTGTTTAATTAAATTAACTTTCATGTTCCATATTATCATCCGAGAGGTCAAATAACAATTCTGTTAGCAATAGAACTAATTATGCAAAATTCAGTTTTATACCAAGAACAACAAATTTGTTAAACTCGTTCGAAAATATAAATATATTTAATGTCTGTTTAAGCAAATTTAATTATTAGAAAATGAAATATTTTATCATTAATATAATTAATATTGAATTGGATTATATTTAATAATTGAAAATTATAGAGCGTTAATACTAATTTCAAATTGTTTCTATACATTCTAAATTGTTTGATTGAATTTATTAGTAAAATATTTCTAAATTTATGTACGGTTATAACTTTAATACTTTCATTGTATATATTTGTAATTGGGAAACTGAATATGAACGAGTTTGACTGTCAGATGCGTTTCGTTATTTCGTAAGTTATTTTTAATTTTTAATTTCGTTTAACGTAAGCTGACGGTATCAGTCGGTCATTTTTTCCCATCCTTAACTTTAGTATGTATGTTCTTTAATTGAAGCAAATATGAGATGAAGGTTGGCAGTCAATAATCATCTTAACCCATCCGGTTTACAATGGAGTTAAGTGTAATGATCACAGTTACTGACAAAATACAGACACAACACCGAAAATAGCTAATCACACACGATAATTTGAAAGTTTTCTTCTTGAGACTTGAACTATGATGACCCGTTGATTGTTAGTTTTTTGAACAATCTATTCTGCAAAACCTCTCGGAAGATGGTGAATCTTGTCCTTGTTAACTGCAAAATATTAAATTCTAATTACGTGACGTTCATTTAAATCGGTTGAGTACTTCAGGCATTTTTCCAAACAAATGGGAGAATGGCCGGTGCCTTCTTTGTGTTGACGTCTGAGGTATGATGCGGCCTGTTATTTGGTCGTTTCAGATGCTCCTCGTCTGCAGATCCTGCTTTGGAATACGGGGAACTGAATGGGTGATGAACCAACAGTTAAGGTGTTTCAGAGTCAGGTTTGCAATAAAATATCGAATTATCAAATTTCTAGGTTAAGTCTGTGGAGTGATGAAATTTTTTTGGTTACAGTTCATCCTGGTCAGCCCAACTTTACACGTTTTTGGCCTGTCATACAATATGGGAAAAACAAATAAAATAATGAATTAGCTTAATCTATAGGGTGATGAAACCAGAAGTTTGGTTGTTTCCGATCATCCTGTTCCGCCAACCCTCCCTGATTTTGACTATTAGACAAGGGAGCTTAGAAACAAATGTCAAAACTCGCAGTTACTTTTGTAAGATATCGTCTTGAAAACTGAAGGAGTGATGAACCATTTGATTAGTTCTTCCAGCTCATACTCTCTTTTTTTAATGAAATATTGTGTGAAAAATAAAATATTATCAAACTTATTGTTCAAGTCTGTGAAGTGATGGAACTTTTAATTTGGTCGTTTCCAATTATCCTGCACCGCTAATCCTCGCTATTTTTGACCGTCAGACAAGGAAAACAACTGGCAATATATGCAGTTTCTTTTGGAGTGGTGATGAATCAGCAGTTTGGTTGTTTCAGATCATTCCGCCCACCCACTCTGTTTTTGGTCTGTCAGGCGTTATGGAAAGAAAAACCACAATAATTAACTGGCTTATTCGGAGTGTGAATTTTTAATTTGCTCGTTTCCGATCATCCATAGCCATCCTTGACCTTCTTATCGTTGGTGATCTGTCCAGACAAACCCAGCGAGGATAGGCAGATCGGAATGATCGATGTTGACTTTTATTATTGTATCAAATTTTTAAAACATCATCTCCGAACATTTCCTTGATATGTAAAACCTTTCCACAATCCGAATTTTATACATTCATGAAGATGTTAAATGCTTAAGTCTTCAGGGCAAGTGATTGGTCTGACTTCTCGACACCCGTTGGGTAATTTGATACCAAGCCCTCCTGTATTATAGAGATTGCTTTTATAAACGCCGAAACATGCATAAATATTACACTGTTGGAAGAACTGTGCCTACCATCGAGGTTAAAAAAATATGTGTCACATAAAATCTCTCAACGTGCCGCCCGGCATTCCAGGCAATTTGAAATTTCCTTTTGCAGTCCAACATCCTGACATTTAAATTAATAGTTGGGTCACGTCCGAATCGAAATTCCATCTGCTAGCAGTTGATTGATAGACGCCTCGTGTTATAACACATGGAACACGCCGGTGATCGGTTCATTAGTCGGTAGACTCGTAGCGACGTTTCTTTAACGCTCCAATTAACAAAATCCGATCTGATATCTCAGACTCGCGAGTGGGGACACCGGCCTCCCGTTCTCGCATGCAATTATCCTTATCTCGGATCGAATAAAGCATAATTTGATGGTCCGATTCCTGCCTTCTGCTCCTCGGATTTTTCACGGTTAGCCGCTCAAATCCGAACGGGGACCGATCAACGATTATATCTACCATCTCTTGACAAACTAGGATATCTCGACGATCGAAACTCTTCATCGATTGAAAATTTATAGGCTTCAGAGCCAGTTCCTGTGTAGTTTTTTCCTCCGCGCCTATCCTGTTTTGTCCTATCAGAAAAGTTGTGGCAATTTGTACTTCTAACTGCTTGGTAGTTTTGTTTGATATTTTGTCAAGTAGTCATTTAGCAACATCAGTTTAGCAAATTAATAATGCACCTAATATTAAAAAAGATAACCCTTTACTCGATTTTACAACAATCACACGACGATCTGACCACACGTATACTCACTTCACGAAAAGCCATCAAATTATCAAACAAAATACGGCGTTGAATCGTTGCTTCAGATAAGATATTGATTATAAAAATACAGTACTCGAATGCTTA
The DNA here is from genome assembly GCA_039619505.1 of Cimex hemipterus. Lineage (NCBI taxonomy): Eukaryota > Metazoa > Arthropoda > Insecta > Hemiptera > Cimicidae > Cimex > Cimex hemipterus. Next base: position 1,843,847 of record CM077099.1, on the reverse strand, counting down.
AAAGTTAGTCTGCAAATAAATTTCACATGGTCATCAAAATTTCAATTATTTATCAATTATTTTTTTATCCATTACAATTCGTGGTCCGATTGACCAAATAACTTCTTTCGATTAATTAATCTTTATGTAAGGTATTTGTTGAAATGAAAAAGCTAGTAAAAATGATGAATGCTGGAGTGAGTGTGGCGCTCAAACTTTTTTTAAAAAGATAGTTTCTACTCCCAGTTAGGTGAAAAAGCTAGTGTCACGAGCGGGATTCGAACCCATGACCTTTCGCCTAAATACGCAGCTGATTTACCACTTGAACTAGCGTGACTTCGATCCACTCGGACATCAACCTCTCCGTGGCCATTTAATTTGTCGCCGAGAATCGAATCCTGATTACACGACATTTGAGATATGGCAAAAAGGAGGGAAAATTCGAAAGGTACGTTGAGATGGGAAGTTGTTGTCCGAGTACATCGAAGTCACGATAGCTCAAGTGGTAAGAACAGCGGCGTATTTTGTCGAATGTCGTGGATTCGAATCCGGATCGTGATACTAGCTTTTTCATTTCAGCCAATACCTTAATTAAAGATTAATTATTTGAAATTTTGTAATATCTTCTTCGATTATCGTACAAAACGGCGAGGATGGACGGAACAGGATGATCGAAGATGACGAAATGAATGAATTTTTGTTTGTTTTGTTATAAATTATAATTGAAAGCGACAAAACTAACTCATTTTACGTAAAACTTCCATTACATTTTCTCCTCCTCTCACCCAGTCACATTCACTCACGCACAAATACAAACATACAGTTACATACTATATTACATCTCATTTCCTGTAATCATCTCTCTCCCGTTCACTTCATGTTCACTATTTTCCTATAGTATCATTTAAATTCCTCCTCTCTCTATGTCTCTCTATCTATATCTATCTATCCACCTATCTATCTATGTATCTCTTAGAAACACACACACATTCAATTTTCTATATTATTCTCTTTTCATCTTTCTTTATCTTTATTTTTAGTTATCAATCTATCTCTGCATATAGTTGGCACTTTATTTTATCCAACCAATTAACTTGTTTATTTCTGTCCATGCATTTCGAGATTAACCTTATCAGGCCTTACTGCAATATATTTGTATATGTTTTCTTCATTTTTCTATAATGGGTATTCTTTAGAGGTAGCAGGGTTGATGTAAAATAAATAACCTAAATCAAAACCAAGTATCTCTTGAGCTAATCCTGCCTTTTTAGAAAAATAAAAAAAAGGTAAAAATATATAATATAATAAAAATAATCTAGAGACGTGAAATTCTACAAATAAAAAAATATGAATAAAAATAGGACACTGCAAATAGGAAAATATATGTAAAAAGTTAATTATTAAAATAATTCAGAGATAACAATGAAATCTTTTTGTGGACCTCATAGTATTCCTTTCTTTCTACATGAAGTAAGCCTTAGTATTAAAGATTGAGATTAGGTATTGATTGTTCATTTTTTAAAATACATAATTATTTAGTATTTGAATGAATAGTTGTTGCATGCTGTACTTGTTGCATCGAACGATTGGAGGTGTAAACGAAAAGGTCACACACACACACACACATACACACACACACACACACACACACACGCACACGCTTTCTCTATTGCATCTCAATTTTTTACATACACACATACGCGCGTGCGCGCACACACACACATTATCATTCTTGCTTACATTCACAAAAATACATTTTACTTATATTTAGTTTTTATTATTCGAACATTTTACTGCACGTAGATTTATTACCATGCAGGGTTTTCAAGCTAAAATAAAGAGTGTAGTTTTTATTTTTGGAATCTTTTCTAGTGTATTAGTACTACAATATTTTTAAAAAATATTTCAAACCAATAAAGAAAGAAATCAGAAGCAGAAAGAAATCTTTAAAAAAGTTAAGAATGTCTTTTCTCGTATAACGGAAGATGAAGACGTAAAACAACCTGTAACATGTTTAGGGATGAAGCGTGTGGAGAGGAAAAAAAGTCGGACATTTCTTCTCCACCTTAATTTTTTCCGACCATTTCCATTTTAAAAAAAGCTAGAAGCTAGAAGGATAGTTGTAGATGTCCAATTACAGAGACCACCCCCGGAGCCACAAACACCTCCGAACCAGTGGGGAGGGGTATTTATTAGGGAAAATAATGGTTTAGCATAATTCGTGGTTCAGGTAGTTGGAGAGTCGGTCCTTTCATCTGCTTTTGACACCCGGCCGCCTCTGGAATGTTTATTGCCGCGGCCGATGCACTTTTCACGACTCCCTTTTCTCAATGGGGGCGCCTCAATGGAGTATGGACATCTCCGACAACACTCCCACGCGATCTACATTTAATATTCTCCTCTGATTTAGAAAAAAAATTAAACTGTTGACCGTCGGTTTAAAGTCCCTCTGCATCTTTATATAGTGGATGTTTTCTAATGCAAGATATTTCTACAATAAAACAAATAAAGTCATATTTCTATAAAATTAAATTCATTGGTTGGATATGTTTCTATCAGAAGAAGCTCTATCACAATTATTACGTAGGCTACCTTCGAGTTTAACGACATGAAGAATTATTTTTAAAGGAAAGACGCTAATCCAAAGAGATCTGACCTCTTTTCCTAGTCTGTCGAAAGTAGTTGTGTTGTTTGTTTCACAGGCCGCACCCGAAATAATCCAAATGAATTTTCATCGAGACCACTCGACCTGACCTGATAAAAGGGAGTAATTTGTTGAAGTAGTGAGGAGCGGTCAGGAATGAAGTATTTTATAAAAACGCTTGTTTTTTTCCGTAGTTACGACCTTTATTCCGGCCATCTTCAGGACTGGGTGAATTACAAAACGTATGTTGATAGGAAACAAACAATACAATAATATACATTTTGAACGAAATATCACCGCTCCTCACTACTTCAACAAATTATTGAAACGCCGGTCGCTCGGGGTGCCACTGTTTTTGAAAAACACCCTATTTAAGGTAATAATCATATTTAAGATTGTTTTGACCGGATGATGACCTTAAAATAGGCCGGAAGCTTGGCAGTAACAACTGAATTTGCTTTCTTCTTCGGGACCGTGCCATGATCCAGAGTGTATGTGGGATATAAGAAAACCATTATATTTTTACGACGGAAAATTTTGGTTCTGACTTTTTTATACCCTCGTTCGATCCAACAAGTAAAACATATAGTGTACAAATAATTACATTAAACCATGAACGGCAACCATTCGGTGATGGAGCTGTTATTACAATCTATATGATGACTGAGATCCATCGTAGGACACCGATGTATGGTAGTGATGTTTTCGCGGGCTACCTACCCTTCAGTCCTCAGTTAGAATTGTTAGGTTATGTGGAAGATGCCAGGACATTTATGTCGTTATGGATGATGTGATTGGAAACATAAAAGCGCCATTGGCTATTGCTCTAAGAATTTAAGATTAGAGGGATTATATACGATATACGGTTGGAACGCACAGCAGAATCGTAGTCTTTGAGTCTGTATGTCCAAATGGGGTCTAGCAGAGTAATATAAGGCATGACAAATCGTAGAATAATCCACGATGGCCATGAAGATTCTGCAAAGAGACAGAGGAGACATCAACGCACCTACTAGCAAAGTGCGGTGCTACACTGACCCGCTGGAGGAAGTGCTTTGGGATGTACAATGTGACTCTAGAAACGGTTTAACCATTGGAACCAGGCTTATTAATCAACGGCCATGATGAAATAGGACTCACCGGTGCTTTAGGCAGAGAACTGTGGATACAAGAGCTCTTAAAGGGCGCAGCATAACCCTCACTATTACATCTACATCTATGAAGGATGAACGATCAAAATGGACTCTACAAAATAAACGACTCATTTATATTACTAGTTTGAGGCCATTCCACATCGACATTGGGGGTTCAAGAGAACGCTCCAACCTTCAAGCTATCCAATCCCGAAAATCAAAAATCCTTCGAACCATCGTCAATGCTGTTCTTTGTATCTGATCTCACCAAATACAATGGTCTTAATATTAATACCAATATGTCCTTGAAGTAGTATTAAACCGCTACAAGAAATTTCACAAACAATTGTCCAGTTGCACAAACCCTCAAGTCAGCATCCTTTCATCCCTCACTCTTCCCAATAATCTTCACCGTCGGCTGAAACTTCATTGGCCTCGGTACCCCCTATGTAACAGTGAATAACTGTGAAAGCGATTAATGCTAATACGTGACTACTAATGAAGCCTTACTGCTATTTAGTAAAACAGAAGAGCGAGGCTACTGTGGGCCACCTGGATAAGATGGATGGGGGAAATAGTGAAGAGTTATCGGATAAATGCAAATATCGTTAAGTTAGGATGCTAGGATAAGGTGATAGGTTGCTGGTTTGGATGTTCTTGGGCTTTTACAATAATTCTAAGACCCTCACTCGGTCAAAGGGGTCGAATGACGTCTAGATTTGCTTGTTGTACAGTCGATAACTTGATTGGTGATAGGGGACTTGTCTTGTAGGAATTTCCTTACAGGATGATTAATGGCATTGCCAGTACTTTACCAATAATGAGCAAAAGCCTCATGGATCGGTAGAAGCTAAAAAGTTGATTAGGTTTTGGAATAATCCTGATGGAAGAAAATTTTCAAATTGTACGGAAATAAGATGTATGTGGAGCGGCGTTGAATAGGTAAGTATGTAGTGAAGATAATTCATTGTGATTTTGTAGTAATCGAGGTTAGGATAGGGAAAGGAAAAGGGTAAAAGAGGCGGCCACAAGGCCTACTGCACTTCCACCTGGATTGATCTATTGTGCTCCCCTGTGTTTATTATGACTCATAATAAATAATAAAAATTATCATTATATCATTATTATCATTTTATTTGCCATAGTATGGATTATTAAATTACAAAAAGTTACAATCTATAAGACCAGTCATGACTCTCTTTTTTAAATTTTAATTGATTTTTTCTAAAATAGGAAAGCTGCATTTCAAAATTTAAAATTCTGTAATGTAAGCCCCAAAATGGGACTGTGCTTTTTTTCAAATAATAAAAGCTGATTCTTCGTCATAAAAGTTTAACATTGTCTTCTCCCCGATTAGGTCGAGCGGTCTCGATAAAATCTCATTTTGAATTATTTCTTGTCAAAATTCTGTGCCGCCGTTGAAACATAACAAGCCAATAACCTTCGATAGTCTGGAAAAAGGGGTCAGATCTTTTCGGATTAGTGTCGTCTCTCGAAAAACCATTCCTCGTATCGTAAAATCCGAGGGCGTGAACGCCGCTTCTCGACATTTTTATCTGTTTAAGCCCCTGAGGAATTTTCGCCCCGAAGTAAAATAAAAGGAGTCAGTTCAAACACGAACGCGTCTTTGTTGTAGGTCTGTTGTAAAATGTCCAGATTGAGTTATTTTTCTTTATTAGGGAAATATTTTGACTATATAGAGGCTTATTAAAATACGTGGTATTTTCAATTTTTTTCATACGTTTAATAATTGAACAATTATCACATTTAAGGATTACTTGATGGAGTTATAGTTATTGAATTTCTATGTCTCGATGAATGAATCAATTGTATCAATAACTTTGGCTTGGACTTACCAATGTAATTGAACGAGTTGCGAGCGAACTTTATTTGACATGGAGGCCAGTAACCATAATAACATAAAAGATGGAAAACTTCCAAAATTACGCGAGAACATAAACAATATAGCGTTTATACAAAGCAAAAACCCGAATCCAAATAAAAACTAGACAAGCACAAAAATTAAAAAAATAAATTTTATAAAACTGCACTACCCATCAAAAAACCGACCACCTGATTTGTGCATGAAAAAAAGGTCAACTTTGAAAACGCATATTTTCTCAGCCTTTTAAGTCACAGACCTGTGTTGGATCTCGTTTTTAGACAATTTTACAATAAATCAGACGGATTTTTTAGCTTTTTCCTAGCTTCTTTCATTCATCAATAAATTCAAAAATTCGGGGACATGTTCATTTTTGCGCGTTTTACGAAAATTTCAAATTAGAGCCAACAAGTCGTCCTGGAGCGGCGCCTTAATCAAATAGGAAAGTATAATAAGTCACCTTACACTTTGCCAGATTTTTCAATCGTTTACGAGTTATTCGCGATGTGGTTTTTTTACGTTCCGACTAAACAGCGTGCGCAATTAGATCAGGTTGTTCCAATGCAATCAACGCAATACGAATAAAATAGTTGTTCCGATACAAATAAAATAACTCACAATCTCAAGAGAGAGACTAAATATACCTCGATATTCCAGACTTATTGAGTTTCCGAAGTGTAATTTAATATAGTGATAGTTTATTGTGCTTTCCAAAAAGTTAAACGAAGTGTAAATAATATTATATGTACGAAAAAGAGGATGTTAAGCTCTAATTGGAAGTGTTAAAGACTTGACAGACATTATGGTGAATAAAATTGGTCATATAGTTTATTTATCTCCTATCGGAAAAATGTGACAAAATATTACACTGACCATGCACTGACGATACAGAATTCCCGAAAACCGATTAAAGACACGGAACAGCAAGTATAAGTCGATCAGTTTGATCCGAAACGACGAAACATAGTTTATTATAAGATTGCCTGGTACAGTTATTCAAATTCCTGTTTTTAAGAAGAAAAATATGAATAAATATATTGCACTTATTGCTGTCTAAATTCAAAATTTATTTTTGAACGAAGCTTTTTCATAAAAGATAGTCTGACCCTCCGAACACGGGCGTTTTGCGAGTAATGTGTCGCCGGGCATGTTTGGGCGGACGCACGCTTTGCAGTCATATTTTCTAAATCACGATAAAGTTTAATGTTTTTGCGTCCTGAAAGGTTTGGAATAAATTAAACATCAGGGAAATGTCTGTGCTCTCATTGAGTATCTTTTACTTGTTGCATGTGAAGACGACTTGTGTGAATTTTAAATTTAATCTATTTTCTTATCGGGAAAATATTTTGCATATGCAGTTCTACGACATTTCAGTCAAACTGGAATAAGTGAACAAACGAAACTTTATTTATTTACAATACATTTTAATTAATGACCAGTCCATTTAGGAAAGTGAAGTTGTGTAGTAGTATAAAGCTACAAAATTTACTCTTTTTCTATTCGTTTATACCTTCATCGCCTTTCGTTGCAAGCATTAATACAACTGGACGGAGAATTCCCAAGATTGGCAGGAAATTCGTGAGCCTGATTGTAATAATGAGGAGATTTTCTCCGAAATCCCGTTGCCCGGGGGCAGTTGTCCGACTCTCGACCGCTTCGGAAGTATGACGTTTCAAAGAACACGAAATTGGTGTAATATTTGACTAAACAATTGCATCGGGAGAGAATATAGATAAGGCGAGCTTATCTGGCTAATATGTACATGACGAATGGTAAGACAACAAAGTGAAAATTCCCCATCAATCTCAATTTGTGAGATTTCTTGTTGGAGTATTGAAAATATTGTAGGTTAATGAGCTGCTTGGTCGTTTCCGATCATTTCCGTCCGTCTACTTTTGCCGTTTTGGACTATTAGGTATCCGGATGATCGGAAATGCTTAACTATACTTTTTTACACTTCCGCTTGTCTATTGCGCAGTGATGAAGGTTGGTAGTTTTATTAATTGCTCAGGGTCAGTCAAGAAAGAAACACAACAAAATGTTTTGTTTTTAAAAACATTACATTTATAATAATTTACGTCCAAATATTAAGTTTTCAAAATATTGACCTTCACCTGTTATAGCATCTTTAAAGTATAACTGCAAGTGTAGACTTTCACCATTGTACCTTCCTATAGTTTATAGATGTAAGTCCTGAAGATGGATCCAAGGCAGCCGAAACTTTGATAAATATAGTGTTTTTAAAAGACTAAACCGTCTTCGTCTTCTTCCTTGACCGACCTTCCAAAAACCATCAATGAACTCTCTCCTAGAAGTAAATGACATCGAAGACTTCACAAAGATATCTTACAATCAACTAATTGTGAACACAGGAACGTATGCCATAAATAAATCGAAAATGCTGGCGAGATTGAGTCAAATTATGCATACCACTTTGTGATCAGCCTACATCCTCTTGTTTAATAATCTTTCTTCGATTTCTGCTATGATTTGCAGGAACCTGCAGTTTCGTTGTTTCTAATCACCTACATCCCCTACCTTGGCCAATTTAATCTTTTGCCCGATAGGATGATCAGAACGACAACTGACTCTTCCGTGAGATTTCTCGTTAAGGTCAGTAAAGGAGACTATAGTTTGGCCGCTTCTGTTCATTTTAATCCGGCGCCCTTAGTCCGACAATAGATGGGAAACAATTGTTAACATAGTCAATCTCTGAACATAATTTTGACCTTTTCAACCATTCAGGTATGTGTAACAACCTCCCTTGTGTATACTAAGCCCCCAATATTCTCGCAAAATCGAAAGGATGAGGTATTTGTCAATCATCAGTTTTCGATCATTCGCCGTCATCAATAGTTGATCGGTGCGATATTTGGCCGTTCAGAGGGGATCAAACTACATAAAAAATGGTGATTAGAAAGAATGTATGTTAAGCCTTCACAAATTTTACGGTTTAACATGGTTTAGTATATTCTACGCATAATGTTTCACTTCCTCAAACAACCATCACCTTTTACATAGTAAAGTTAAGACAAAGATGAATTGTCTATTCGGTCTAGTAGGTTGAAGAACCCTTCTGTGGCATAGGAATCTACACTATCAACGAACATCTCAGACAGAAGGACAAAAAGAAAATAAGGGAACATTGGAATTCGCTTATTGGACACAGGCAATCCAAGAATCTTCTAACCAATTTTGGGAAGAAAGAAATCACAGAATGTGTCAAAGGAGGCAGGAATAAACTGCGAATCCTAACAGGATTCCTAACTGGACACTGTAGACTAAATGGGCATCTAAAGAAAATTGGAATAATCCAGGATGGCACATGCAGATTCTGCAAAGAAGCAGAGGAAACACCAACACATCTGCTAACAAACTGCGGAGCGACATTAGCCCGTAGGAGGAAGTGTTTTGGGATGTACAATGTGACCATAGAAGAACTTCAACCAATAAAACCGGGCCTATTAATCAAATTCCTTGATGAAATAGGACTCACCGATGTGCTTTAGGCAGAGAACGGGGGATACAATAGCTCTTAAAGGGCGCAGTATACAACACCCTGAAATATCAGCATCATCATAGTAGGTTGAAGGGATGGTCATATTACGCCAATCAGAGATGATCTAACTATAAAAAACGGTTAATAAGAATATTTACTTCATCAAACATCTTGGTGTGTTTGTGTCAACAGCAATATCGGGAACTATCAACCTACAGGTTCATCGGTTTGTACAAACAGCGTTTACTATCTTCCTTCCGAACACTAGTACTATTTACATATCGCCAAACATCCTTAAGTTAAAACTTGTCAAAAAAGACAGAGCGACTATTAGAAGTGGACTTTTCAGATCCCATTAATATCTGGAAAAATACTAGCTAATACAAGAAACAAAATAACTGAAAACTCAATAAATGGAACATCGGTGACCATTTGGTGTTAATTTGCGTAAGCAGCTTGATCCAAATCCCGATGATGAATGACTAACATGCAAGGAAACTAAAACTGAGGCTCCGAGGTGAACTTCTGTTCCTTAACTCTACCTCACTTATAGACTGTCAGAGGGATTTGAACTGTTTTCTATTCAGTACAAGGAAAAAGGAAACCGTCGTGCAATTTTTGGCTAAATTCTGTCTGACATACTTCATATTTGGGTAGAGCTGTGCTCTCGGAAGGAAGCCTAGTCAAATCTTTAAATGAGCCAAGCCTGTAGCAATTAAATTCACTAACCTTGCCTGGTTTTACCGGTGTGAAGTGGCACAAGAGTTTAATCTTGGATTTTATACAAAAAAATTACTTAATTAATTATATATAAATTTATCTTGTTCTGTGCTCACCAGATTATTTTGTTTTCTTTCGGTTTTTGTTTTCGTTCGTAAAACACAACGAATATATAATGTTTTATTGGCTGTTTAATTATTTTATAATTAATACTTTACTAGTAATTTTGATGGCAAGCAGTTGTATATTCCTTTATAGTAAATTGCAGGCAGACTCGAGAATCATCCATCCCGGAAGTTGGCAGTCCTGGGGCAAACCTCAGTCTTATCTGTCCAGCCATCGAGGTTGTGCTTCGGAGGGGAGTGCTGTCAACAGTTAGGTCAATTCGCCCAACATATATAATTCCAAACCCATTCGCTCTCACTTTCATTATTAACAATATTCGCTAGTTACATACCACTCATTCAGTTAGGATGGTAGAGTACTGGATAATCCTCCATCACCCTGTACACATATTATGAAATAACTTAATTGAATGTCGACTCAATAATTCACTACCGGCCCTCTCACATCCAAATTCAAGCTAATAAATGCATTTATTCTTAACGCATGGTAGGCGCACAAAATTATCAATACTGTGGCTCTGTTGGTGTTCCTACGTGCTCCCTATATGGAGCCAATGAAATGCATCCTTCAATAAGGTGGGCCGCATCAGCATTCTTTTTCGGTTTATTGTGTATATAGATTAAAAATCAAATCTATTGTTACTATAAGCAGGGATTTTGGAAACGTTTTGAAAATTAGGTATGATCACTTAATTCTAGCCAAGAAAACAACTTGTTCGTGTTATTTGTCAAATAAAGGCTTATTATCGGGTGGAGGAATGTCGAGATTGTAGTACGTTTTCTGTTCCGAAAATTCTGGGTTAGTGCAAAATTAATGCAGGCTTTGAAAATTTGTTTTATTTTCGCAGGTGCTTGTCATGAAACCAAATGTAAAACTTCAAATGTAATTTTAATATATTAGATTTTAATAAAATACTTTTACCTGTTAACTTTTATACTAAACATTTTAGTTTATATTGAATTTTATAAGTGTGAGGACATGCGAAATTAAGTATGTCCAAACTAGATTTTCGTCAAATTTATTTGTGCGAATTTAAACTTGACGAAGTGAAGCTCAAACGGCGCGTAACATCGATTGGGGAATTAGCGTACGCACAATGCAGCAATGGCGTCAAAGATTTCGATCGTGGTAGGCCTTTCGTTGTGGACGACAACCAACTCAAAAAAGTTTAAGAAAATTCACGTAAAACTACACGTGTTGACCACTCAACCGTTGTTCGCCACCAGGAGCAACCTAGTAAAGTAAATAAGCTCAACCAGTACTGCACGATCTAACCGAAGTCCAAAGAGATCGACGGTTTGAAATTTGCACGTCTTTTCTATTGCGCCACGAAAACGATCCATTTCTAGATCGAACCATCACGTTCGATGAGAAATAGATTCTGTTCGATAACAGGAGGCGTACAGGTCAATGTTGAACAAGAAAGAAGCGCCAAAACACTTCCCGAAACTAAATCTGAAGCCAAGAAACGTTATGACGAATGTTTAGTGGTGTACTAGTACGATTGTTCACTATAATTTCTTGATTTATAATGACAGTATCACAGCATAGAAATATTATCGAGAAATTGACAAAATGCACTGGAAATTGCGACTTCTTCGTCGAGCATTGGTAAGCCGTAAGGGTTCACCTTAAACTTAAGGACATGGGATATGGAAGCTTACCGCACACTCCATATTCACTGGGTCTCTCAGCTAAAGGCTTACAGTTTTTTAGGCAATTCGATCACTTCTTGAAGTATAAGATTTTTAGAGAACGCTGTAAAGCAGAAAACACCTTGTAAGACTTTATTTTGAGTCGAAGGAAAGATTTTCAAGTCAGTGGGATAAAAGAATTGCACGTTGGTAAAGATGTATAGATTGTTATCGGAAATATTTCTAATAAATTTTCTTTATTACACAATTTTTTTGTCTGTGTTTTAAAAACCTTCATTATTTTTGATCGAGACCAATATTTGTTAACAGCGTGACAGCGAGGTCGCATGCCACGGATTTCCTCATGTCCGCCGTTTCTTCTGGCTGGCTAAAGTTTGCTCTTTTTCAGAGGAGGTGCCCAAGGCGTGGCCGTCCTGGTGGGGGACCGGAATAGGCGTTTCTGGAAGTACGGATTGGACTGCCGAGATCCCACCCAGGTCCCCCACCTCGAGGGAGCTCTTCCCTGCTCTGAACTTCTCTCAGAAATCCCCAGTGTGTGGAAGTGAATAGTGGACCCGTGGGATAGACGGAAAGAAAACGGTTGACACAGCTCTTCTCCTCGGCCCCTTTCGTCTTTTGAAAATCGCGATAGTCGAGACAAGGCCAATGCCATGAGATGTGGTCTTCAAGCATCGTCGTCGCCTCTCTTCTCATGGCCCTCCACAGCTATGCGCACGTTCAGAATCGGCCTCGGCCCGGTAGAGGAAGAGGAAGCAATTGGTGGTGAGTGGCATTTTATTAAAAAATAACCAAATCCATAATGATTAACGAAAATAAATATAAACTTAGTAAAGTTATAAAGCCTCCTTACAAATATAGTTCCTCAACTTTAAATTGAACCCATATGGTTTATTTACCCTTATTTGCATTCAATAAGGACATAAACACTGCCTGAGAAGAGCCCAGGAGCCGTTCAAAGCCTTATAAAACAGCTCAATTAGAATATAACTTGACAAAAAAAATCAAAAGTTTAATAATCCATTTTCAAATGGACCACACGCAAACAAAAGGCGATAATTAATACAGGGACAATCGGTTATTGTTCACACCATACGGACGACGGCTTGAAAATAGGCTACTCGTATTTTTTTTCTCACTTTCATCAGTGATGAGTTCTTCTGTGAACTTCAATTTAATTTTCTACTTGTTTTATTGTTTATATCAATATTTATTACCGTTCTTATATAATATTTCAATTTAAAACGCTGGATCCGATTATCGTTGTTCCAATCTTGAAAAAAGTGTCAAAATCTATAAAATTTGCTAAAATATTGTCATAAAAGTCCTTCAATTGCAGCAATCCTTGAATTCTTAATTTTCTGAAAGCACACGAATTGTTCTTTGTGACATAAGGCGTTTGGAACATTCCACGAAATAAATGCTAGCAAAATTCTAATACTTTTCATTTGTAAATATTTCAAGATTTAAATAATCTCGATGTGTTTTTTAAAATTATCAATGTTTTCTCTATATAATTGAATTAAGAATCTCAAGCACAATAAGTCTTTTTCTACGATATATTATAAAATATATTTAAAATTCGCCAAGACTACATACATGTAAGTTCTGTTACTTCCTTTCAATCCTGATAATAAATAAAATATATTTTGTGATATAAAAAGGCCTACATGGTCATGCTTTTCATTATTGAGCTCAGTTAAAAATTGACTTTAATAAAAAAATTGTTAATGCAAAAAAATATATAGAAATTGTGAATATATGGAATATCCTATATCGCAAAATCCAATTAATATTATTGCTAAAAAACAGAAAAAAATTACTTTTTTCGACGGCTATAAGTTCGGAAAGTGCCCTTCTTCTTTTGGTTTATTTTTTTCCCTTTGTTCATAATTTGTTTAAATTTTATCACAGGCATTGCAAAAATTGTATCACTAACCACGCTATTTATTCGAAGAAAAAAATCCACAGTGAGGTATAGGCATAAGAAAAAATTTAGATTATCCAAAACCAAAACCAATTATTTATTTGATTTATAATCATTCAATACAATAATAATTATTAATTATTATTATAATATTGTATTATAATTATTAAGCATTTTATTTAAAGTGAACATACGATGAGTGTAAATATTTATCTTATTTTCATTAATTAATCAGGAAAAAGATAGAATGAATTAAACAGTCATAATTGCAAATTAAACGATAATTTAGATGTTATAAGCTATAATTTGCATAATTAACAAATATTGTAATTATATCCGGTGAAGTATAAAACCTACATTTTCTGAGAAGTAAACTATTTGATTTTCCGAAATATTTAAAATAAATCCAAGAACAAATAAATCCAAATTTTAAATGACTAGAGAAAAATTAAACTTCATGAAATGCATTTCCTTAAAAAGAAAATAGCGTATTAAATGTAATTTTATACCGAAATATTGTTTATAATAACAATTTTTCTGCTAAACTGTATTTTCTTAGAAATATTTTTAATCGATTTGTTTTTTTTTCTTTTAGTAAACAATATTAATAATTAATTAATTAAGAAATTTCGTTTTTAAAAATTGCATTTTGATTATTTTCATTGTTTACTGTTATCTAAAGTGTAAGGTTTTATTCGATTTGATTTCCTGACCTTCTCGCATAACTATTTATTAATTAAAATATATCCACAGAAATATTATAAATTCAAGATTTGGCCAATTTTTGTCGATAGAATATTTTAATCCCCCACGGTTTTGACAACTTTTAGATTAATTTGCTAAACCTCTGTCGCATGTTCCCCAAATTTACCAATGAACGCACAACGTTTTAATTTTTAAGAAATTGCAAATTAAGTACTGCTTTTAACAGATCGACTGTTTTTTCCCTTTAGGCAAGACTCATTGATGTGATAAACTTGACAAAATTTAGTCAATTGAGTTATTAAGCTATTGGCGAGAAGGACTTTTTATTTGATATATTTCTTAAAAAAAAAAAAAAAAAAAAAAAAAAACCAACATCACCCCGAACGGCGCCAAATTCCGTCTATTTCCCTCGGTATTTTTTAAGGTCTCGTACGACCAATCGTGCAGGACGAAAATTCTCCGGATAAAATAGAAAACGCCTTGATTTCTCCTCGTGGCCGCAGGGCAGCTGAGTTTCGAATATGGAGAGTGAATAATGTTACGGACAAAGCCGTAAAAGGTCAGAACGGCGTAATGTTACCTTATTGCAACAATTCGCCCTTCGGCGGAGGGAACATTTTCAAGTCCGTTATTATTGCGATGGAGAAAACCTAAATGTCCATACTTTCTTTTGCAACTTCGCGGTGATTCCATTACTGACACTTGGCCACCGGGTATTCGTTTTGTTTAAATACTGAATGACATTCAACCGGTATCTTCGTTTTGACAAGACTATACCGAAAGATGTTAAGCATCAGGTTGTATCCTCTAAAATTTTATTTACATTTAATTTCAAAATTAGAACGAGCAAGATATATAATTTTTAATAAAACTTTACATTTAATAAATCAATTACTCTATATTATTATAAAATATAGGACAAAACGCAGGATAGAATATATGAAACTTACGAAGTTTGTAATAATCAAATCTTAATTTTTTTAAAAATTCTAAAGCCCACAAGTTTTTAATAAAGTATCGTTTTGACAAAACGTTTTGAAAATTCGGGTTTGCTTTGAACTTTGTTTTAACTGTTAAAAAATAAACTGATAGTCAGTAGACAAACATCAACAATCATGACTCCAAACTGTTTTTCAATTATTAGTTATTTATAAACAGTAGTTCCTTCTGAAAAAATTGTAACGTGTAATTTAGTCGTTTTCGATCACTTTGGTCTGTTTATCCTCGATATTTTGGTCTGTCTAACGCGCGTTGGCTCCATGATGGACATCAGGCTGAACAATGGATATGGTGAGAAGCCTGACAGACCACTAGATACTAGACGACAAGTAGAAATAATTGTAATACGTAGATTAGGGCTGTTGACACAATGTCTTTCTGTGATAAGAAAGAGTATGAATTTTATCGACAGAAATTTTGTTTTTCCCGTTTTCAGGGGTATAGCGAAAGCCGGAGAACCCAACAACCTCTTGCCTCTTTCCCCGGGCATGTTATACATGGAACCTTCAGCACAGTCTTCCCTGAGGAGGAAACAGCGCCGGCTGGTGAGGGAGAACCCGGGCGTTCTCGTCGCTGTCTCGAAAGGTGCGAACCAGGCCATCCTGGAATGCCAGTTCCAGTTCAGGAACCGTAGGTGGAATTGCTCCACGAGAAACTTCCTCAGGGGGAAAAACCTTTTCGGAAAAATCGTCGACCGAGGTAAGTGGAAAATTGTTTTCCCACTTCTTTTTTTATGTATTCCATTTCAACAGCTTGCCAATGGACTGTCGACAATGGATCTGTAAAAGGACTCACTTTAAGTTATGCAAAAATGATGGGCTTTTTATGGTCCCACTTCCTTTGATCTGGGCGGCCCGATCCCCTTTTCGTTCTGGCTCATCATCAGAACGTGACCTGCTCGTGGAGTGATGAAAAACATTGTTAATTAATACAACACGTTCCAAAGAGTAGAAAAAAAAAGAAAAACAACTTTCCTGTATGCAAAAAGATTGTTGACAAAATAGTTTTACCACAAAAAGATACTCATGTAAATGGTTATCCATTTTCGCGGTCCGTCCAGTCTAAACCTATCTGTGTTCACATAAAATCACAAAAAAGATACTCGTTTGATATTTACCCATTCATCTTTTTTTAAGTCATCAATAAACATTAGGCAAGAGAGAGGTTTTTTATTTGTCCAAGTTGCTAAAAACAGCGGTCTATCAGTCATAGTTGACAATAGAAGTATTAGAGAAGGAAAGTGAAAGAAAGATGGATGTATAGAGAGAATTATAGAAGAATGAGGGTGAAAGTGAGTGAGAGAGAAGAGAAAATGGAAAACGCAGCAACCAACAATCTATACAAGAGATAGATAGATAAATAGGCATATATTTATTTAAATCGATAATATACAAAAAAATTAATCATAATATTAATGCTTTTGCCTTTTTATATAGAATTTAAAATGTTAACTTTTCCGATTTTAGAATGAGAAAAGTCAATGATATTATCTAGAATAAACGGGTTTGCGGGCAATCCATAGATTAGCCCATCTCCCTAATTGCCTTTGCTCCGGGCACTTGAGATTTTGAGACCCCCCACGGAAACGTCGGTTTAGCGCGTCTGAGGTGTTCTTTACCTGTTCGCTTCCAGGCCGGATTTTCACTTTTGTTGTTACCTGGGCCGTAAAAGGCCGTGGGGTGGAAGAAAGAAGGAAAAAAGGGAAGAAGAATAAGACATAATAATATGGTGAGTAGAAAACCAGTTCATTAGGTCCGTGTCTAATTCGGAACCGCCGGGAGAGAAACTCTCATAATTCCTACCGGTTGTAATTTCCGAACGGGAAAAAAGCCATGGGCTTTAAAAACGTGACATCGGCCTGAATATCGTTAATGGGCGGCGGGTGAGTACGCGAGTATGGCGTTAGATTGCCATTTAAAAACGAGAGCTGGTGATGAAGAAACGGAAAAACGGGATGATGGATTTGGCCCGGTTTGCCAAGTCAGCCAAACGAATTGGCCTCCTGTTCTTAACGCCTCAAAGCACAAGGAGTGACCCGTCAAAACATCAAATTGTCAAAGTTGTTAAATTACAGCCGATTCGATCACTAATGGCAATATTGTCTACCAGCAATGATCGATCCAAAAAATCAGCCTATCAATAGCAACTATCTTTTAAAATGTAAATACCGATTTTGATAACAAGACATCCCAACAAGAAATATCATCCTATATGAAGCCTTTTGAAAATTAGACTTTTATAGAACCATAAAATGATTTACACATTTAGAACTTTAGATGTTAGAAGTTATTAAATTTTGTTGATGTCATTAGATTTTGTTACAATCTGTGGTTTAATGTCATGTTGGATATGAGTTAACCTTTTGGGATCCTTTTACAGAACCTTCTTATAATTTGGTCGTTACCAATCGTCTTGGTCTGCCTATCTTTATAGATATAATAGAGACTAAACTACACACAATTCGAACTCTTGCCATCTTTACAGGTCCAACACTGGAGACAGACAGAAATCACCTAGTACGGAATAAATTATAGGTTCATCTTCCCGGAGGAGGAGAAAGGAGAAATCCTAAACCATCTTCTTACCTAAAGAAAATCAAACATTCTTTTCCTCTCTTCAGTGCAGGATTGAATTTGATGTTCTTTGATCATTTTCTTGTGATGTGAGAGGTGACAAACTTGAAGTTGTTTGTTTTATATGGGCCTATGCCTATGGCCAAACCGCGTCTGTCAGAACGAGGGTAGGAAGGTCAATACGATTGGTAATAATGGCCAAATTACAGGCTTATTTTTCCGCCGACTAGATTGAAAAAATCTCAAAAATTCTTCTTTCATAGAGAACAATCAATCTTCATTTCACCACTTTCGTTGTTGGGTCAAAGTGTGTGAATCTATTTGTGACCTGAAGTGAGAAGAAACTATAGTTGGTCTTTAGCAATGATTTAGGTTCGCCTGCCCTCGCTGTTTTGTCTGTCAAAGCGTTCTTTAACGAACAGCTGAAGAAGGCGAAATATCAACACTAGTCTGATTGATTCGAAATCCGCCAACACAGTTGGGATAACATACCAGGTTGGTCGATTATGGACAAACTACGCGTCCAATCACCCTGCAGGCCATGTCTGTGTCTTCTCATTGTGGAAGGTACCAAGTTTTACATTCATCGTCTTAAATGCAGTGGAAGGCATCAAAATTAAAACCTTAAAAATTATCTTCTTCAAAAATCCTATCATTTTGCCGTTAAACCTTCTTTACACTTTTGAAGATAGACGAATAATAATTTGTCTTTTACAGAAAAAGTGTTTGATGACGTTCGCGAAAATTTCAAGTGTATGTAAAGCAATTTTTGTTTTTAATGAACTTTACATCGTTTTGACTTCTTATCTCGAGAACTGGTTTATGAAGTTCGTCTCGTTAGAGGACAGAGGAATAATAGCTAAACTTTTATTGCCATAAAAGCTCCCAAAATAGAGCTTTAAATTTCTATCTAGTGTACAAATCCTATTATTTAGAATAAACCAGTTTGATGAAGCAGTACTTGCTAGAAAACTCGGCTTGTTTCCTCCTGGAAGGTTCATACTGCTGAGATTAACAGAGTGGCTAAAACTCTCAGCACAAAGGGACTTCAACTAATCCTTTACAAATCCTATTATAATTGTGAGGGTAACACTTCTTGCCTTGAGAGAATAAGGCTTATAAAGTTGGACTTACAGAGGACACACGAATAACAGGAACAGTCGTCTTTCTCTCAACGGTTCCATTCGTAATGGTTTCTAGATTCTATCGAGATTTGAACAGATTTGATTTTTCTCAGCGATGATTAGGTCTATGGACTTTCCCAAAAAATGACAAATAAAACAAGGAAATTTTTGAGAACATCAAGCTCCTAGATCATTGGAATAAAACTAAATAAACATTCTGATCGATGTACAAAAGTTTTCTCGATTTGCAAATCGCACTTAGCACAGGTGATTGGCTAAATATTGAAAATTTTGCATAATCTTAGGGGTTTTTAGAGATGCATTTTCAGCGCTGTTTAAACAATGTCATGCAGTTATTCTTTTACTTTGGAAAATGTCAGCAAACATAAAGGTAAGATTAGGAAGCAACAGATACAATTACGCCTATTAATGTCATGGGAAATTAAAAATAACCCCCTTTTTTAAACTCGCCGATTTGATTATTACAGATAGTATGGGATGAGGATGTTCCATTTCACTACGGCAGAACTTGACATTCATGTTTATAATGCTCTTTTTTCACAAACAGATAAAAGACGCAACGACAACGGTCCCTCCAGCCCCGTCCATAATCCAAAGAGCTAACAGAGAGGGAGAGATGTTTATCTGTTTCCTATGACAACGGGGCATGTGGACATAGAAAACGGGGCACAATGTGGAACAAACCCTCCGGATTTGGCCCCCTTCGAATAATGGGCTCCCTACTCTCCTGTTTGATCTACTCCAAAGGCTAATTGACTGGTATTACATCTGTTTGCAGGGACATCGACAACGGACTTATTAACATAACAATGATGGGGACAGGGCCTCTGGCGTCCTTTCACCAAGTTAGCTCTCAAAACATTTTCTTCCTTTCGCAAATGTGGGGAACCGTATGAAAGACCGCCTTTAAAATTACTGTTGGCCGTTGTATTTGATTAAGATTTTTATTATGGCATTAATGAATCAAATCAGGGTTGAACCCAATGGTCTAATAATATCTAAAGTCAGTTTAAACCCTCACACATCAATCATTATTCAATACTAATTCATACATCCTAAATAAATGACATTTTGTATATGTTCCAACTAAACTATACGTTTTACACCAAAAATAAAAGAGAAACAAATAAAAACCCATATATTCACCGGTTTCCGATCATCTTAGTGTATGGCAGTCTAAATCAGCAAGTTTAGGCATACCAAGTAAATAAAAAACGACTAAACAATAAGAGAAAAACGAATAAAACCCATGTAGTCATTGGTTCTCATCATCCTAGTGTATGACAGTCTAAAATAGCAAGGTTACGCGGGCCGGTATGATCGGATAGAATCAATCTAAGATCTTTTTCCCACGCAAGTTACTTTTGTTTTCCCATTAATTAATTTTTAATGATTTTATTCGTTCATGAAAATAAAGTCTAACCAAAACAGCAAGGGTTAGGTTAGAAAATAGATGTTTTTCACTCAAAAGTATTACAAAAAAACTATTTAGTCAGGGATTTTCAATCATTAGGTTTCTGATAGTCCAAAACTGCAAGACTAGGCGGTCCAGGATGATAAGAAATGACCAAAAATTGCTTTAAACAACCAAAAATACCACGAAAAAATATAAAGTCTGCAGTGCCTAGTTTCTGACAGTTTCAAACAGACCTGAATGATCTGAAAAGACCAATCAAAGATCTTTTTCCCACGCTCGTTACTTTTCTGTTAATTAATTTTTAAAATTTTTATTCGTTCATACAAATAGAGGCAATCGATGAATATGAAACAATTTCCAATTAGTTGAGGAATTTTAATTCATAATTTCTTTGCCTTTGCGATATCTGACATATTTGATTATCGATGGTTGGCGAATGGTCGAAAACAAATAAATATAAATTTGTTAACGTTAATGAAAATCTTATTAGCGGTTATTATCGTAGTTTCAAGATGTGAGCATTCGGCTGGCTGAGGAAGGGCGTTTAGAGGGTTTTTCTAGAACCGGTCTAGGTTTCCTTTACCTACCCTTAGAGGTAGGGATTAGAAACGGATCTCTTTTAGTGAGACCACTTGATCTGAAGGATAAGCATCTTTTTAGACCACTTAGCGTGTGCTCGAGATCATTATCGCCCGGATCGGCCCCCGGGAAGAGGACCATGAAGTTAGATAACCTCTGTCATCGCTTCTGCCACCAGCCATGAGGTCCTCCTTATTTATTTACACCCGACTTGCTCTCTTCCTGATCCGTATCTTGGCTTTCACTTTTGTGGGGGGACGAGTACAAATTTACAGAAAATACCGTCGGGTTCCTCCCTGGTGACCTAGGATCTTAAGTCCGTCTTAACTAAGGAAACGTTACAAATCCAGAATTACTAGCTTCTTGGAAATCCTGACACTAAATACATCCTTAAAGTTAAGTTTGTGATTTTTGTAAACTCTTAAATTCTACGAACTAAACGCTAATATTATTAACTGTTACACATAAACTCTGATTTTACTTGTCTAGAACTGTCACTTTGTTTGCTGACTGTTGAATATCAGACACATCGATGTACCTCAAAAATTCAAAGTCGGTCTCTGAAAACAATTGTCTCGATATAAAAAAATAACAACCAAGTCCGAACTTTAAATATTGATATAAAAGAAAATGCGCTTTAATCAATATTTTTTAAATTAAATTGTATTGACATTATCACTACTCACGACTTTTTTTCAATAAATCTACCCACCAGATCTTTTTGTTGGATTTGGTATTTTCCTCTTGGTTTTGGTCTGGCAGGCGAGTTTCTACCACTCGATTATTGATTTATTGTTGGTTAAACTATTCCAAGTAAAAACAAATATGGAGAAAAAAAGATCAAATTTAACGCCTCAGATCTCAAGAAAAAACCTGAAAATTTATTTTTTGTGACATACCTACCAATAAAAAATAGCGATGTTCGGCGGACCAGGATGATCGGAAACTATCGAATTATTTACTGATCACTAAACTATCAATAAAAAAATTAATAATTTATTATTTCTTTAAATGTGACAGATTATTCAAAAGCAGCGAGGTCAGACGTACCAGGTAGTTCGAAAACAACCAAACTCAATAACCCACCAACCCCAGGAGAAAATCTGAAAATTCCTATTTCTTTATCATTAAGTCAGTTAGTCCAACAAAAAACAGCGAGATTGGGCGGACTGGGCTGATCACAAAACTGCCAGAACTATATTCCCCTGCCAACAAAAAAAATCATAAAATTTTGTTTTTGCCAAAATGTATAAAAGACTAAATAAAATATAAAGGTGAATCGCGGTTAATATCCACAGTTCATTATTTCTTCGTCTCTCCCTGATGTTTGACAGGCCGACTAAAATACAGCGAATTTAGACGGACCAGGATGGTACAAAACTACCAAAATTCTACTTTATCATCCCGAAGATTTCCATCAAAAATCATCATATTCATTGTGTTCTTTACCTTTACCACAATATCTGACGGATCAAGTAAAAACTGCGATGATAAGCGGACCTGAATAATCGGAAACGCTCAAATTGCAAGCCACCCCGCGGAAATCACCGCCTCATCCAGAAATCCTTCAACTCTTTGCTACTGTTTGATCGAAGACCAACCAAGAACAGGTTAGGTAATCATATTTACCCAAAAAACTATCAAATTACAGTTTTCTCGCCACACAAACATCAGGTAGAAATTTAATAATTCATTATTTTCTTTGTCTTGACAATTTCCAGCGACCTAGCGATCAAAACAGCGAGGCTAGGCGGATTAAAATGGTCGAAATCTAGAAAAATTCAATCCATAGATCTGAATAAAAAAAATTAAAATTAGTTCTTGTCTTTGTATTTTCTATAATTTCATACAGATCCTACAAAAACAGCTAAAATGATTGAAACAACTAATCTGTAGACAAAGTTGTCAGTTATTTTCTTAATCATCCAAATGACAAACTAAAACGGCGAGAGAATAGGCGGACCTTGATGACAGGAAACGACCAAAATTTAGCTTAGCAGACTTCAAGAATGAATCTGAATATTGGTATTTGCTTTTTATTTACGATCATTTTTCATTCATAAAATTAAAAAAACACCGAAGTAAGGCAGATGTGGTTGATTGGGAAGGACCAAATTTCAACTGTCACCACCGCAGACCTAAGATTACATCCCTTTCTTTCTTTTTGTGGTTTTTTATTAATTTTTTTTAAATTTGCCCGTCGTAAAATATGGCTAATCCATCTGTTGGAACATTTCGTACTTTAGAGATATTTTTAGATATTTTTATACAAAAGAAAATTACAAATCTAATGAAAAAGTGGCGTTTTTTGTTTTTATTAAAATCCTTGGCAATGCATTTTTAAACATATTTCGTTTTGTCTTCGAATTGATGATTCATAACCTAGATAACTTTATGTTTGTTTTAGATTTGGGTATCACAGTTTATAACAATTTGTGCACTCATTGAAGTGGCATTTGAGACTATTTGTATAGTCGATTTGATGTAGTAGGAAATTGGCTTATATAATAAATAAAATTGTATATTATCATTGTTCTTGGTTGAACTGCAAAACATTGCACTGTACTCTACTTCAAATAGAGTCAAGCAGAGTTAAGCTCAAAAATCTATTTTTTATCGTAAGGAAGGCAAATGCACATATTTCAGTTTAATAAATGAAACAAACTAAAGTAAATCAAACGCTTTTTCCATGGGGCTAATCAATCCATAGTTTTTCTACAAATCCGCCATCGAAATTTCATTTTCTGTTTTTCGAACGACTTGTTAATTGTTTTTTTTTTCGTTTGGATCCGGAATTAGACACGATCACAGTTTTAGACTGGCAGTTGAACAATGGAGACTAGCATCTGTCCTAGAGTGTCAAAAGGCAAATTTTCTGTGACGAAGTGGGTCCTCTCACTGATTGTGAGGTAGAATTTCGTGGGCCCTATCCACAAATGGCCTTCCTTTTTCCAGATTCGGCACACCTCGGCCCCCCAGGTACTCCGATCCCCTCATCCTGCCATCCATGGTTCAATAACTTTCTTCGACGGCTTAATTAATTTATGCCTTCATCGGTGATTTAATGACTTCAAAACGTTGCTCCCCACATTATTTTCTCAATCTTAATCCAAACCGAATTCTTACATTTTCTCAATAATTGAAAATTTATTTTACATTCATTGTTAACTTTTATTTTGATGAATGAATAAACACATTCACGGTAAGTACGAAAATAACGAACGTGGGTTATTTAAATGGGGTTAAATGACCTTTTCAATCATCCTGGCTCGCTTCTCCTCTCTGTTTTAGGCTTTCAGAAACAAGTGTGATCGGAAATCAACTTTCTAGTTTTTTCTTCCGGGGCTTCTTTTTGATATTTCCAGGTGATAAATATGTATTTTTGTCATTTCTGATCGGCCTACCGATTCTAATTGTTTTCGATGGTATGCCAAAACGCATTGACAATAAATAAGGCAAACAGAAATAATCATCAGATTTCTTGTCGATGACTGCGAAGTGATAAATTTTGTAGTTACCAATTATACTGGTCCGTGTATCCTCGCTGTTTCAGGCTCTGACTCATTTAAAGGAATCTGAAACATAATTCTTTTTTGGATCTAAGGTAGTTGAACCGGCAGATTGGTTCTATCCGACGCTCTTGGTTCGCATGTCCTCGCGGTTTTTGTATTGGCATAATTAAGATAATGTAGGTAAAGTATTTTCAGAATTTTTGTTGAGGTCCATGTTCAAAACTTCACTGTTGTAATTTGGAAGAATCGTCCTGGTCCGCCTATCTTCCCCGATTGAGGTTTGTTAGATATTATAGTAAAGGCAATGAGGAAGAAAGAACACTTAGATTTTTTGCTGAGGTCTGTAGGGGAATGATTATAATTTTGTACTTTGGCCGTTTTCGATTATTCTCGTTCGCCTTTTCTCACTGTTTTTCGCCCGACTGTTAGACATTGGGGCAAATAAAAGGGTCGATTGTAAGCGTTATGGTTTAGATCTGCATTATTGTCAACCGTTCTTTGATGTTTTAGGCAGTGACTTGTAGTTGGGTTGAATATATTGTTTCTTTTGTGAGATTTCATCATTAGTTCGACGGGTTGATTCAAAAACAGATTGGTTCTTTGCGACCATTCTGGTCCGCCTATTCTCCTTGTTTTTGGGCAGTCAGACGAGTTTCGGATTTTCCACATCTAATGACGATTGTTCATTATTAAAAAATTTCACTATTTAAATCATCTTTGTAGTAAACACCTTTGAACAGCAGTTTGAAATGTTATCATGACAGAACTATCATATAAAGTCACTGTCCTCATGTATCATGTAAGGGATTATTGCTTCCTGAGCTACCTTGTAATTTATTGAGGACCCATTGTTTTTTATAAAGAAAAATTACAAATAGGTAATTCAAAAGGTAAAATAGTGCTGCCTAGAGGAATTATAACTGGATGCAATGATTGGCCAATTTTTTCCGTGCGTAATGCGATAATTATAAATAGGTACGTTATTAGTTCGTGCGCGTTTTGTGTGCGGAGGCGGCGATGGTGCCTCGCTCCTTCTCTCGTCCAGGTGTTAACAGTGAGCGGTTTTCTCAAAAGGGCCGACCGTCGAGGTGCGGTGATTCTATTGAGACATTAGAGTCGGCTATTTTGGGAGATGATAGGGTAGGACTAATAGCCTTCCACGGCTACTTCCCCCGGGGTGGTCCTAGGACGAATTACTCCGGCCCACACAAATTATTGCAGGCCCCACGCCCCAAACAACCATGAGCCGTTGGAAGGAGGAGAGAGAAAAAAATGGTTTGGCGTTTCTCACTATTAAGTTGAGAAACCGTGTGAGAATTATGTCTTGTTCGGATTCACCTTTTTTCCCTCCCATTACGTGACTAATTCCATAATCACAGGCACACTTGCTAGCTGTGATGATCAATCTGGCTCTATTCGATTTACGCCCCTTTTCGATTGAACTCCTTGGCAGGTGACATCCTCACATTCACTACACTTTATGTTATTTGGCATTATTCAGATTTATCCGTAAAATCTTAACTGTTGTGTCTGTTTTGGGATGTCAGAAACAAGAATGGTTGGATGTCTACGATATAATTTTCTTCTTCTTTTTGATATTTACCGGTGGTAAACGTTTCCGATCATCATTAATATTTGAATGATCTGTCAGAAAAAGACACCGAAAAGAACGAATGGTCATATTTCTTGTTATTGTCCGAGTCGTGATGAGTTCGGGTGTTTACAATAATCTTGGTCCGCCTATCCTCGCTCTGTATGACTGTCTCCCATTTGGAGGAATTGGAAAAAATGACAACTTTTTTATTTTGGTGAGATGTATTTTTAGTAATAAACCATCACATTGGTTCCCTCGACGATCCATCTCTGCTCTTCTTGAGATCTGCAGGCTGATGAACAACAGATTGGATCCAACCGACTTACGTGGCACGTTTCCCCTAGCTGTTTTTGGACTGACATCAAAAATACAAAGGAGAGCAACCGTTTTCGCCCGTTTTATTTGCATTTTCCGATCATCTCGGTCTGCCTATCACATAAGCAAATGAAAAAGCAAAGATCATAATAAGGCCAAGATCAGAGTTTTGTTTTTATGAATTCATTAACAAGATCAGCATTAAAAATATAATATATTTATGTATAGTTATTTAATTGACCATTTAAATTATTTTGATTAATTCTTCTTTTTAGGTATGTTTTTGGTTGAGATGAAAATGTTAGTGTCACTAGTGGGATTCGAACCCACCGGCCGAAGGTTTGAATTAAAATAATTAAAAACACACTTGAAACTGTTAAATATTAAAAACTCTAAAGAATCAGAACAAACCCAATTTGCGAGAAAGTAATAAATAAAGGAAAAAGGCCAGATTTGGATAAATTGGGGGCTCACCAGTATTCTAACTTTTCTAATTGTCTTTATTTTCAAATATGCGTAGCTATTCCTTATTAACTAAAGTTCACGAAACGGTGTTCATCTAGGCGTTCGATGAACTAAGCTGAATCATGATGATCTGACTATCGCCCCTTACAGATGCGAGCATCTCAAGTAACACAAATCTGTTTTTTTTTTATTATATTTTTTTATTTGTTTTATTTTTTTTTTTAAATATTTGACTTATTTGTCACCTTGTCTTGGCACGTGAAGCCTCCTTCTCGTGATTCAAGCTGTCACTCCAGGTCCTGGGTCAGGGTGGTCTTCGCACAATACGGGACAGTAGCAGGACAAGGCCGATTGTCACAGCTTTCGTCCCTCCTTGTCACCGGGAGCAGAAAATTTGAATTTTATACGGGGCGCTGTCAACGCTTTTCACCTCTCTTGTCCACCCACACCCGGGTCTACCTGGCCGGTTAAAAGACCGTAACGGCAGACTGTCAGTCACACCGCGACAAAACTCACAAATTTGACTGACTTCTTGCTTTTTGGAGAATCTTTTGTCATTTCTCTATGCTGTTTGATAATTAAGCGTGTGGGGTTTTTTCTTTCCGACTCAGGGAAAAAGTAAATCTCCTAACGGTTTTTCTCATTCATAGTGCAAACTTAAATTGTAGTGTAATCGATAGTTTTTATCATAGAGAAGGAAGGATTGAAAAGGAGAACTTGTTTCTGTCCTCCTATTTGTTTGTTCATTTAATAGCCCTTATTAAATTTCTTCTTTCTCCGTTTTCCCGCCTACTTCCTTTCTTTTATTAGAGTTATTTAAAAAAAGCCTCACCTCAAATTGTATCCAAAACGACTTGATGGAAAACAAATCTATTACCCCGAATAAATAAATAATTTTGTCAATAGCAGACATTTTTTTATCGAAAAAAGTATGACAAGATCCTTCCTTGTCGTTTGGTCGATTACCACCCCTTGCTCTTTTTGTCTCTCATACCGCATTTTACCAGTTTAGTAGTAGGTTAGTACCGATGGTCAGGTCTTCATTAACGTGGACACCACGAGAAGAAATCTCAGCAGGACGTGGATAATTGAGTAAAATTGACTCATCCGATAGCCTCATGTACCTTGTTGGACGATCATCGATTGATTGAAATTTCAGCTTTATAGATTTGTAAGACCTGTTCTCCTGTTGTACAAACTGGTCCAAAATGTGTTGTTTATTTGTTGTTGTTTATTTGACCCAATTGTAAATACTTTAATGACATTGTCAACTCTTTTACGGCTGACTTTCTTCAGGTTCTTATCTACTTTAGATCCAATATTTTCTAGTTGAAAAACGTGAAACATCTCTGCCAAGCTCTAGTAAAATCCTAAGCCTGTTTTGGCTGTCCAAAACCAGTCAAAAACCTGATCTAAAACGTGATGGAACAACGAAACACAACTGCACATGTGCCCGCCAGCCTGCTGATGGTTTGGCCCGATACAAGCTTTTGTTAATGTAGGTGGTCACATTTTCATGTGTATGCGATAGGCCTGCTGACCTAATACTGAAGTAGCTAGGTTCATAAGGGTTAGAGAAGTAAAAAGTTACTATGGTAGCGTCACTGAATATGGTGGATGGGCATTACCAATTCAGCAAGGATAGTCAAAACGACGGAAACGATTGTAAATCGTTGTAGTGCATCCTTCAAATGGTAACTGATTATGTATGGTTGCTATTCTATTTATATCAATGATCACCTTTTGGGTGAAATTTAATAGTTACTTACCAATGTTGCAGGTTGTCGGGAGACCGCGTTCATATACGCAATCACGTCTGCGGCAGTGACACATGCGGTGGCTCGGTCCTGCGCTGAGGGCAGCATCGAATCCTGTACCTGCGACTACAGCCACGTGTCCCGAGGTGCGCCGAAGGGCGCGGCGGGCGTCCACGGAGTACGCGACTGGGAATGGGGCGGATGTTCGGATAACATCGGCTTCGGTTTCAAGTTCTCCAGGGAGTTCGTCGACACAGGGGAGCGAGGCCGGAGCCTCCGGGAGAAGATGAACCTGCATAACAACGAAGCCGGAAGAGCCGTAAGTGAATCCAACTTTCAATGTTATGACATGGGATGTGTGTCAAGTGCGCGGATGATGCAAGTCGGGAGTGTCGGATCTGCATATGGGATCGGTTGAATGATGTCAACGAATATTCTGAGATCAGCCGTTCCGGAAGTTTCGCAAATATCGTCTTAAACGTTTCCCGTTTTCGGCAGAGGAATTATATCGATGTTTTTATTGATCTATTTCGCACAAGAATCGTCTGACAAACTTCTATTTCCGATATTCGCATATATCATAGAAATTAACAAAGAACTACTTGTTTAACTATTTCGTCGGTTTTAATTTGTTGGTAAAACGTGGTTTTGTGAAAGACAAGTAAAAGAATGTTGAAGGGTCGGCGAAGACCTTAGATTTTTCATGCCCTGAACTTTCCATAACACATATACTATCCACATTATAAATAAAATATAGTTACAAGTTTGCATAATGTTGAAATACCTGCTTTCACTCATTTACTGTTATTTTTCAATATGTCATCGTCTTCGAGAAGACCTGCTGGGTATATGGCACCTCATTTGTGAGAAAACTCGTTTTTTCTTTATTTCAGATGTCCTCTTTCAATCCATGTGCAGTAACAATGAACTACTTACACCCAATATATAATAGCCTTTTAAATTTTTAAATTTTAAATCACGATTAAATTAACCGAAAGGTTGCCTCTAGACATGCAGTATTCGCCGATTGCCGCCGAATATTTGCCTAGTCTTGGCATTCGCCACATAGCGTGCCGACGTTATTGTACACATGCAATATACAAATATAACCTCCTAGTTGTTGCGGAAATAGCGAATACGTATTTGCCAAGTGTCGCACGAGTCCTCACCAAACGTGATAGACGATAATGCAAATGTCATTGCGACAGCGGTAACTGTTTTGTGCAGTACGTACAAACTAGTTAAAAAATTAATTACATTTTTCATTTAGTATTTTATTTATGAAAAATATAATTCACGATAATGGCGAGCACCGGATGTTGTTTCTCGGCGAATAACCAGCATCTATCCATACTAGGGATGTAGTTTATCGACCAGCTACTTCAATGCTCTCAGTTATCGGGTTTGTGGTCAATATAAAGGCAAGAAGACATACTAGAAGAAATACACATTTTTTTGTTTAGAACTTACAAAAAGATGTCATAAATAATTGCGAACATACAGTATAAAGTTACAAGTTTATATTTGTCAAAAAACCCTTCCAACAGAAGGAAATTTGCATTAGTACGTTGGATATTATGTAAGAACGGCATCTAACTGGCCTGTTTACCTTCTTCCAGTGATATATTACTGTGATAAAGAAAGGCATGTTTTTTTACTTGTAACGTGATATTGTATTTTCGCAATTATTTATAAATGTATGAAATTGTTTTTGTAAATCCTAAACAAAAATGTGTATTTCTTATATTGTATTATTATATTGATAAATCGTTGTAGCGCCTTGAGAAAGACCAAATATATAGTTGAAAGCTTGGCAAAAAAACAAAACCTTGCTGTTTATATTAACCGATAACTGAGAGCATACCTATACAACGTCGGAATTCGGCGAATACCGCATCCCTCGGGCCGCCCTTAGAATGTTGGACTCCATGTCCAGTATTTCAATGACATCTGTTAATACTTTTATATTTCGAATTTTACATATTGTCAGAAGTGACTGATTGTGAATTTGGTTTCTTTTGTTGTTTCCAGCACGTGGCGGCGGAGATGCGACAGGAGTGCAAATGCCACGGCATGTCCGGATCCTGCACCGTCAAGACCTGCTGGATGAGGCTGCCCCCGTTCCGGGTAGTCGGTGACAACCTCAAAGACAGGTTCGACGGTGCGTCTCGCGTCTCCGTGAGCAACGCGGGCTCCATTCGTCCGACGGGGAAGAAGTCGAGGTACAACCTGCAGTTGAAGCCGTTCAACCCCGAGCACAAGCCGCCCGGCGTCAAAGACCTCGTCTATATGGACACGTCTCCGAATTTCTGCGACAGGAACCCCAAGTTAGGCATCCAGGGGACACAAGGCCGCCAGTGCAACGATACCTCCATCGGGGTCGACGGGTGCGACCTGATGTGCTGCGGAAGAGGTTATCGCACACAGGAAATCGTCGTCGTCGAAAGATGCGCCTGCACCTTCCATTGGTGTTGCGAAGTTAAGTGCAAACTATGTCGGACAAAAAAAACCGTTCATACTTGTCTTTAATTTAATTTCTTTTTTTTGACTTCTACAAAAACATGTGAGAAATGTTAAGGACTCTTTTAACAATCGACGAAATAGACTGAACTTATAATTTATTAATTTATTTCGACTGATCAAGTGTATATAGCTATTGTACAGTGACTTTCATGTCATCAGTATTAATTTTTTAAAAATTTTTATTGTATCTACTATACCTTTTCCCACCAAATTTGTGAATAATTTCTTTTGTTTTAATTTTGTACATTGTATATATTAATTGCATCCCGTTTTACTTGTAGGTACATTTAGTTTGATATTTATTTTGTAAATTGTATTATAAAATTATACCAATGTATTATAATGTTTATAATTCTTTTTGTTTTTATAACATTTAAGGATCAGTTCCTGACTGATTAGAGATAAAGGTTTTTTATATTCCTAACCGAATATCATAAACATTGTATGAAAAATAAAATGTTATTACCAAAACGAATAAAAACAAAGAAAATACGATTTGAAATTAACTACAACAATCAACTATAAACATTTCCTTTCTGTTCGACCCTATTTGTACATATTTTGTCGAAGTTCCAGAAGCCAAGGAGAAAAGGAATGCAACCAAAAATGGTTCAAGCCAATGACGTACGAGGCATTTAGTCACCTTATAATGTTTAAAATAAATGATTAAATTTGAAAGTTCTCGTTATGATTTTACAGTTTTCTTTATGAACTTTGACTCTATTTCGATTGCTTATCTTGAAGATTTGTAAAATTACATGTTCTGACAAGCTACAACTTCAGTTGCAAACTTTATCTCATTTTTGACGAAAAAATTAAACTAATGAGTCGATAATCTGAAAAATAAATAATTAAAACGTTAAATTAATAAAAGCAAAACATTTTCTTAGTCCAGAAGCATGTATGTTCGGCTGCTGAGACGGATTGTTAACTAATTGTATATGTTAAAAAAAGTAAGCTGTTCGTTATTACCATGTATAACGAGGTTGTATAGAAAACATGAATACTTAATGTACTGATCAGTCAAAATTTTGTTAATTATGGTTATTTGATTTTAATTCCATGACAATGCAGGTTGTACTTTATTTTAAAGAAAGACTACAAAAACTATAACAAAACCAAAAATTTTTTGGAATGAATTTAATATTAAAGAAAGTGTGATGTGTACTATTTAAATCGTATAAGTTGTGTATTTAACATTAAAACAGTCTGAAAGAAGAATTGTAGATTTTCTTTTATCCTGTCGTATTCCAATTTTCTACTCACGTTTTCAACTTAGTTTAACTGTTCTTGTAGAACTGGTACAATTAAAGGCAAAAATATTAAAATTTAACTAACACTTTATTACCTAATTTTGTCTTAATAATGCGCATTAAATCATCTGCCCTCGCGAGATCCTTAAGCCGTACATCGAGTAAATGAGTGACCGGCTTTCATCTTGTGCAACAGATCCCATTCTTCCACAAGATTGGTTTGAAGCTGGTCAACATTTATCGGAGGCGGTGAACGATGTATAATCCGTTTTTTAAAAATCTTGTTCTATAATGTACTGTAGGTTTCTTGTAAATAGAACGTGCTGACCAATGCATCGTGATAATACCATCCTCCATATAACGGTAACAACTCGATGCGGTCGAGAATTATCATGCATTAACACAAAGTTTTTCCTAATATATGGAGGATGGGACCACAGGATCACCTTCTCAATTCAACGATTCATTATATATTCCGGGCACTGTCAACAAGCCATAACTGAATGTCTTCAGCTTGACTCAATTACGGCACATGAAGCACAGGGTTCTTCCTTTCTCCACCTCGGTCATCTGATGAACACAAACAACACCAACACTGCTCTGTGAAGAAAGCAGCCTCACATTCTTCAAGTGTCCGAGCGAGATGCTGATTTGCGAATAGTCGCCTTTCTAATCAATGCCTCTTAGTAGTGTAGAACTTGATAGAGTCTAGGCTATATTAATGAAGTCTTCTGATGACCGTGTTACATACGTACCTTTTGGAGTTAACTACGTAAGAGCAGTAAAAGGGTGGATCACCCTTTCGATACAACAGTGTAGAACATCGTGGTAACGGACGCGTCGATGGCTAATCTTCTCGACTTAAAACTATACGTAAAAAATTAATAATAATTTGTTTATTAAATTTATTGCTTTATCAAAGAAAACAGTTTAAAGCGTAATTTCCTCACTCGTCATGTTGGCTCGCGACAGGTTGAAATTAACTGTCTAAAGAGCGTAGAAGGACTTTATAATGGAAAACAACAAATTAATAATGATGTGTTTACATTTTAACTCAACTATTATTAATCTTTATACCTAGTTATTATTGAAAATTAACAAGTAATACAAGTGTCCGTTTTTTGTGTGTCTTTGAATGTATTTACTGTCGACCTCGGAGTTTCATTTACGGCGGTCATGGCAAAACCAGCCCTAATGATTTGTTAACTAATTTAGAGTTCCAGTGACACGGGAGCTTGGTAGCAAATATACGCTGGTTGTCAGTGAACATGGCGTATTGGAAGTTGTTCGAAAGTCTGTGACACAAAAAAAGTAACCAGATGCTATCTTGAGGCTACGATGTTATTAATGCCTTCGAAGTAGAATTAGCATCTGCAACTGCATATGTATATTCTATTGTTGATAAAAAAAATGAATTATTTGACAGACGTGTCCTCCGGTATGTGGCGATATCGGGTTGTGGAATCACGTTATTGTTTGCAGATGTATGGTTGACATGATACCTTTCTGGTATAAACATGCACTCGACATTGGAGTATTTGCATCTAATCTCCGTTTTCGGTTCCATTCCTTTATACCTCTAGATTTGTTTTTATTTTGGTGCGCGCCATTATCAACTGCTCAAAAATGAATAAGGATATTTATAATTTATTCTTATTCTATTAATTTTATTTCAATTAACAGATATTTTCGTGTTATTTAGATAAAACAAAATACAAAATACAAATCAAAAGAAACAAATGTTAATCTCATTTTGAACTAAGGATTTACTTAAGAATATTAAACATGAAGAATACTCATTTTGTAACCAAACCCCTTTTCTTTATTTGTTCTCCATTTTAATTCAATTGTATTCTCTTTTACCATGGGAAGACATCTTGAACCAGAAGTTCGCAATATTATCGTGAGAGGAATCATCGACGGCGCCGACACGTAGATGTCGCAGAGGCATTTTCTCAGAGAGTTGTCTCCCTGGCTTTAGTCCGATTCCGAGAGACTGGAAGTACCAATAGGAGGCCTGGTAGCGGATCCTCAGTGCATTTCGACGTTAAGGGAAGACAGAAATACCGTCAATGCTGCAAGACGGAACCATATCTGTAGTGCCCGCAGATCCCAAAAGAAGTTCAACATCTTTTGGCAAGGCCTTTATCAACACCAACGATATATACAGTATATGTATATGGGAAATTGACCTTACCTTGTACGCCCCTTTGAGACGACCTGCAGCAACAGCCTGCCACCAGTAACTCAGGAAAATACGGTGCAACTACCGACTAGAAGAGAACACCACTTCCAATGATGACGCGTTAAATCTGTATAGTTATATAAGATGTCGAAACGTCTACCGAGAACGCATCTACAATGCACCAGTTTGAGCTCTTTTCAGTACAGTTTAGAGGTTGTCTAGAAGTCTGGGCTGGACTTTACTCTGGAGGACGATGTGGAACATATTGTTGAAGGCAACCTCTCTCCAGCACGTTAAATCCAAAAAATTATCGATGCGAATTATTATTCCACAAACCAGGGATCTCATTGGCAGGATTTTCGATTTATGTATGTAACTGCCTCTCTAATAGAGGCAAAGTTGTTCAACCATGTTTAGAAAATCGAAGAATTTCGCATCTGCCTCTTCCTCCCATTGAGTACGTAATGTGTATAGTGTGTGAGTGCGTTGCGGAGAATGTTTTTCGATCACCGTCAGCAGCTAGTTGACTTGCAACTACTGAGTGCACCATTTGCTACATCTATGGTGTGAAATTCGTTATTAAATTAGTGATAACAGTACGCCTAACGGTGCATAGGGGTTTTGGCTATCAGAAGTCATTATACACGGTATTTATTATTTAAAAAATTATTTCTAATAAACAAAATTATGGAGTTAAAACGTTCTATTTTTCTACGTTCTTTTCAAAATCCTTTAATTATATTTTTCACCGATAAAAAACGTAATATGTTCTAATAATCGTAATGCAACTGATAATAAAAAATAAAATCAAAATACTAGGGAAGTAATTACTGCAAAGTTGGCAATATCCTTATAAATTGTTTTGTTGGGATATGTTGAAAAAACCGACATGAAAATGAAGTAAGCTATGTAGCCCCTAGGTACTATGTGTCCGCTGGCATATGGCGATGTCAGCTTTCGGAATAATTTCATTATTTATAGGCATAGGTTAGACCCAAGATATTGAAGCCCAGATGCTTTGTGATACACATCCTATTAATACTTTGCAAGCATGTTTGTTTTTTCATGGAAGAAAGCTTTTTACATCGTTGATAAGTTCACTGAATGATTTAGTAGAACGTTCTGACATTACAATTGGAAATAACCTTATTGCTTAGAGGCATAGGGGAAATCATAAGGTCTCTTTTTAGAGTAAAAGTGAAATTGATAGATTTAGATTTTTCAATATTTTTTTAATTTTTATTACGCCTTGATCCGCGGACTTCTTTTCAGCGAATTGTTTTGGTGGGTGATGTTGGAACGTCTTCGAACCCACGACCTTCGGCTAAAAACCCTGATGCTCTACCACTTGAGCTATAGTAACTCCGATCCACTCGTAGCAGCGGCGTATATAGCCGAGGGTTCGAATCCCGCTCGTGACACTGACTTTTTATCTGAACCAAAACCTTTCATAAAGATTAATGAACTGAAAAAAGTTAATCGGTCCATCAGACCACGATCTCTAATGATTTTAATAATCTTATAGGGCTATGTTACGTTTTGGTTTTGTCATGTTCTAATCTTACATGATTATATGCACTATTCTTTTATATGTTCTTTAATTATTAATATATTTTATGCATGTTGAGAATGTACAGTGTTTCTAGGTTAAGCTACCTCTTATCTGTAAATGCTAGTTATTCTTAGGTTAGGCTATCCATGTTTTGCCTTAAAGGACAAATCGATTTGCAACATAAATGATCATATTTAATCAAAATTTAAATTTGAATTTACATCCAGACCTCATTAACTTTCTTTCCGATTCCTACATTAAATGTTTCTTCTTCTTCAATTCCTTCTTCCGCGTAATTGTCCAAATCATCTCGCCGGAGGGAAAAGTTCAGTTATGATGACCTGAATGCCACCTCCGGTTTCCCAACAAAAATAATTGCCCTATTAATCCCCGGGTCGAGGTGACTCTAGCCGGCTAAGAGCCTGTGACAGATTTCCGAGAGCGGCTCGTCGTGACCTTCTCGACCTCCTTACATAATCTTTCCAACACTGGATTGGAAAAGCGAATTAATTTGCGTTACTTGTAATCTATTTTTGAATTAATGGTCAAAGATGGGACGTTTTAACTTTTATAAAACCCATGGAAGTTTACACAGAAGATGTTGAAAGATGAATCTGTTTTTTGTTTGTTTGATGATTAAACTAATTAATTTTGATTAAATTGGAACAGTAACAAATGTTATCAAGAAATTTTAATCCAATTAAGTTGTCTTCTAACTTTTGTTAAACCCTTAAGAGGTGTTTCACCTCAAGTCTAAATCTTGAAACCAAGCTGATGTAAGATGTGGAATGGAATTTTTTGTATATATAAACCATCGTCGGTACAAAATCGTACCTTGAACTATCGTCGTCATAGGAAACATGTTTTAAAGAGAAGGACCCGGAGAGATTTCATACTCGGTTCCGTCGAGAGAGGAATCTCAGATTCCCCACTTGATGGTCCTCTTAGACTTAGCCTGCGCCTCTTTTTGGTTTACGAGCGAAGTTAGGCCTGAGCTGTCGCCGTGAGAAAACCTGAACCGAATAACTCGAGAGTGTCTTAATTAATAACAGTAGATAAGGAGGTTGGAAGGTGGAATCCGTTGAGGGAATCATTCCTCGCGATCCATTCCCACAGTTGTACCCACTCTAGTCCCATTCAACCATTAAAAACATTTCTTACAGGAATTTCACTTATTCTTTACTTTAATAAATCAGCCCTCTCCTTTAGCTGGTCTACGGAGTTGTTTTTTTAACCTCATTCAAATCCATTATTTTATAACGTTGTTCATGAAACACTCACACAAAACATTTGATATCGTCGTCAAGCCATTAATCACCGATCCGCTTCAGTTCATTGCTTCACGGTTTGCGTTGTCTTTCCCAATTTCAGAATCTTTTTACAGATCTATATATTATTATGAATTTGTGCCAATACTTAAAAAGTAAAAAGTTTTAAACTAAAATCTTAATTAAAATATAATAAATATTTGTGTATTTTGACAATATTTATGTCTTACGGCTGGGGGTCAGTCCGAAAGTTTAACCCGGAAATTGTACCACGCCCGTGTGTCGGTGCACTGTTTACCAAGGATACGCGACAACGAACTGGTGGGCAGGTGTTTTCAAGTCGCGACGCGATGGATTCTTATGACGCGACGCGATTGACGCTTTTGACGCATGTGACGCGACGCGGTTGTAATGAGCTTACAAATAAAAACGATCCTCAAATTAATAAAAGGGGGGCGTCGGTGGCCGCGAGGTTTCGTCTTTGACACGGCGCTCATCACTGTAATGTCAAGGTCCCGGGTTCGAATCCAGCGGCCCTGCATTGGAACCCGACATACTTACAAATGGGCTTTTTTTCAAAAACACCGGCACCCTGAGGGTTTATACGACCTCTGCTGTTGCGAACCCTCGTAAAAAATAAATAAATAAATAAAATTATAATAAATAAGCATTCCCTGATAATTTGCGAGTGTGTTTAAATAGCCATCATAAGATATATCCATGTACAGATGTATCTGCATGCAGTGTAGATACTGGTTCCATTTTTTATGTTTCTTGTTGAGGTCTGCATGCGTTGATCCTGCAGCCTATCCACGAATGAGGAGTGTTTATTTCTTGAGATTTGCCTGGGTTGGACCTGTATTGGCTTCCATCGGCCGATTTTAGACATGGACTGTATTAATTAATTAAGAAAATAAACAAAAAATGTAGGATTGTTGAATTTAAGAGGCAAAAATATTGGTGTGTCATCTCTGAACCTATCTTTCCTCGCTGTTGTGGTCAGCCAGACTTTGTGGCGATAACGAA
Organism: Cimex hemipterus; assembly: GCA_039619505.1. Lineage (NCBI taxonomy): Eukaryota > Metazoa > Arthropoda > Insecta > Hemiptera > Cimicidae > Cimex > Cimex hemipterus. The sequence continues at coordinate 1,805,417 of CM077099.1, read as the reverse complement.
GAAAGGACTTTTAACGTACTGCGGAGCGTTGGACGATTCCGAATATCTTCGTCATACTACCCTTGATAATCCGGTGATAAAAACAAAAACAAATCATGTATAAATATAATTAATCAAAATTTGTAGTTGGGTCGTTTATGATTATCCAATTCTTCTTACTCTAGATACCAGTTGCCAGACATAAGGCGGAACATGACAGTTTCCACGGTTCTGACCTCCTAGTATATCTATGATAGTTGTTTTTAGTCGGTCCAACAGAAATTATTTACTTAAAGAAAGCGTGAATTTTATGATTTCTTGTTGAGGTATACGGTGTGATAAACCCGTAGTTCAGTTGTTTCCGGCCACCCTAGCCATAATTGTCCTTCTAGTATTCCTATTTTTGTTAATCGAACAGCCATTACAGTCAATGAAAAAGAAATAAATTTTGAGGCTTTCTTGTAAGTTTATCTACACTGGCACTTTTTGGTTATAAACCATATAACCATGTATTATAACCATATAACAAATATGGTTAAACCAAAGAAATAAAAAATTATGAGATTTTTTCTTGATGACCTATTATGTGAAACTTGCAGTTGGACATTTCTGATCCTGTTTTTCTTCTTGCTGTATATGGTTGATCCGCAGTAGCATTGATGATTGTATTAGACTGCTCATTTGAATCGACGTAACAAAGTTAAGAATCTAATTTTCCAGTTTTGAGAAAAACAAAAAAAACTTATTGTCTTCCTGAAAAATAGTTTTAGTCGAAATATTTTTATTTTATGTTCATTCTAAGTCTTGAAGGCAATTATATGAGTTGTTGAAAAAAATGTACATGGTATTCATAGTACCTATATTAAAAAACATCTGTTGGACTTCTATCTTTCCTCCCTTAATGGAGAAAACAAGCAAAATATTCATGTAATAAAAAATTTTTGTAAGGAATACCTTTCTTTAAAAAATGCAAAATTTTATTTATTTTCGTGGTCGCTCTCACAATCTTGGTTGGTTGTTGGCCACTCAAAAATCTCTTGGTAGAACGGTTTAAAATCTTCAGGCACATGGTGCACCACTTTTTTGATGTCTTTACTTTCTCCTAGTTGATGTATGTCTCCCTGATACGCTTTCAGTGAAGGTAGCTGCACTGGGGCAGCAGTTTTAGCCAATTTGAAAGTAACTAGAAATAATCCATCAATGAATTAGCAGGCTTTAACGCTAGGCACAACATTCGAAACACTAGATGTCTGTACTTGCTTAAATTGAACTTAATTCTTTTTTCTCAATGTCTGTCTTTTTGACATCCCATTGACATCCAAAATAGTGGGTCAGAATCGAAGTTTCATACCTCAAAGTGGGGAAATCACCAGAAATCTTGTCCGTCTTGTTTCAATAATATTTTTCATAACGTTCTACGGCCTAAGTAACGCTGTAATCCTAAATTTTTTTTGACTCATTCGATAAAGCTTAGATACGGCTACAAAATGGCCTTCGTCACTCATTTCAGCCAATTTTGGAACTTTACTTTGTTACACTCACCGATTCATGGAGCCTGAGAGTTGTTGAAGCTATATATATTTGGGCGATTTCCAACTATTAAAGTTCATCGCAATCATGATCATCAGGTTTGCCAGACATACGAACATGAACCTGCAGCCGTTTCCAACCTTCTCGTTACCTTGTTCTTTATATATTTGAATCACTGATTGCAGAAAGGGCATGGGTCACAATTTGTAAATTTTTCGGGAGACCAAAAAAACTTCTCTAATTTCAAATTTCAAGTATAATAAGATTAATTTATGGATTTTCTGTTTGTTATTATATAGTTCAATGTTATTCTACATGAACCAACCGAAACTGATATTTATTTCAGTAATAATTTAAATTTCAAATTTCTTGACTCATGCCATTTTTGCACGCAATAGTAATGTGGAAAGTGAGAAAGTCAAAATAACATTGTAAACAGTAATGTAAACGAAAAATTTTATTTCTTAATACTGCATTAAAAAACAATAAAATTCTTAAGAAGAACGTACATACACTTAGTATGTAAAATTAATCAGAAAACAATCATAATTAATAAATTTGTTTAGAGCTCGTCCCCTTCTCCATCGGTACTAACGTCGTTGTCTGCTGGCTGTGTGGTGGGCCATTCAAGAATATTGTTATAAAAATCAATGTAGGGTTCCTCAATAAATCGCATCATTTGCCTTATGTTGTCTATTTTCTGTGGTTTTATAGAAACCTTGCCGTTTTCATATGCCTTTGCTGTAGGCAATCTAATGGGTTCAGTACACGGCCTTGACAATTTGAATGATTTATTAATCAAACCATCAATGAACTTTTGCACTTTAACTGAATCAATGAACTCCCGAATTATCAGATGCGTATATGAACGCCTGGTAAGTTGAAGTTTGGAAGTTTATTTTTTGATCTTTAGGTACTTTTCCATAAGAATCTGAAGAAAGGCAAGTTTTCTTATAATACTTTGGCCACCATGAGTCAAAGTCAAGAACGTCGTGAGTTTCCAACTGTTGAACTTCAAAATTAGTGCTCGAATTTTTAATGATATCCATGTACTGGCCTGGAACATAAACTCGATCGTGTTTTCGTACATGTCTCTTAATGACTCCAAAGTTCCGATCATTGGGTAAAAACGAATGCCCACGGATTGGGAAATAATGGTAGATTTTTTTAAAACGGTTTATGGCAACTTATGGCATTTTGTTCATGTTTGGTCATTTTGACATTATGGTAAAAAAAATAGAAAAAATAAATCGCACGATTTACGGAAGAGGCCATCGGGGTGAAAAACCTTTAATTTAGTCGTTTCCGACCATCCTGGTCTCGCTATCATTGATGCTTTTAGTTCATCTGGCAGAAACTTTGATAAATACAAAAAAAGAATGGATTGTGAGATTAGTATTAGCTCAGCTAGCAGCATTAGCATTTCATCCCAATCATCCTGAATATCTTCGTTGATCTAGTAGTTCAGGCATTGTAGAAAAAAAAAATTGAATGAAGGGTTAGGAACATGTGGTTTGGCCGAATGCTATCGTCCTGGTCGGTCTCTCCTTTCCCCTCATGTGTATCAGAGGGTAATCATTCAATATTCCTTCGAAACATCTGAGACGTCATGATCAAAGTCTAACCATTTTTATTCGGTAAATAAATCGTTTTCCATCATTTAGGTCTGTGTACACTTGCTTTTTGGTACGCCAGTCCAACCTCTGAACATGTTGAAGACGGGAAAAACGCCAGGCAGACTAAATCCGAAGCACGTCCGACCATGATCATTAGAAACGACAAATCTACAGTTAAACAGCTAATATTTATTGATACACGATAGGAACATTTACATAAGATCTACTTTTAAAAAGAGGCAAAAGGTGCTATCGCACATAAAGGCAAAAAAGGCGATCTTTTCAGAAGTTCTCAAGGGGATTTCGTGGGCGTTAAAGGAGAAAAAAGACGATGAGAAAAAAAAATCAAAAGTCTGGGTAAAAAAAGGATTAAAATGTGGCAGTTTTCCAGTCTGGAAGTTTTTCGATAAATAATCGTATCCGACGTGAATAGAAAGGAGTAGAGGCTGAGCCGAGGTGTTGTTCAAACTAAATGAAAGGGTCCAAACTTAGCCCTACCGCATGCCGTGCCATTGATTCGTTTCGCTCCAAAACCCCTGCGGCCAATGTAAATAGTTCGACATCAATCTGAAAAAGCTGTCCGCTTTCAAACATTTCAGATTGGAGAAAATCTCCAGAGATTGATATTCCGTTTTCTATCGGTATTTCAAAAAATGTTAATCCTGTAAATGCGCAAAAAGAAACTAGGAGAAAGATTACCTCCAGGTCCTGTGACATTCGTAGTTCCTCAATTTAGCACACTCTTGGAAAATGAGAAATTAATAAATTGAAAGATCAGTTTTCTACACCACATGATCTTTTTTTACCTTTTTTGAACTGACTGTATGATATTGCTATATTAATGTATGGTAGTGCTATTTATTCAATTTTTCAAAATTTTCATTTTCTAAATAAGTTTGTTAAACTGTTCAGGAATAGTATTGTTAAGTTTTGAAGTTTAGGACGTTTAAGTTCATGATTAATAAACAGGTGTCCTGTTTTAGATGGCCCGGCTGAATTTCTCCTTAACCAATGACGATATCCAAAAAATCCCAAATCCGAAATTGTCCACTGTTTGGATCAAACGAATTGTTTTACAGCTTTCTGTACGATGACTGGGTCTTTATGCGGAAAGGATTTATGAGTCAGCAATGTGGAGAGAATTGTTTCTGTAAGGATAGGAATGTCAGTAATGTATATCCAAGAATGCTCCCTGGTGGGATGGCAGCCTCATGGATAGTATAGATAAAGGATATCACTGCACCGTGACAATCTGAAGTAACGGTCAGTTTTCTGTACTTTAAATTAAACATAACTGGAATAGCACAGTTGTCCCGAATGTAGTCATCCAGCTACAGGAAATTATGACGAGTTTACTACTTTTTATCACCTCAGACATTAATTGTATTTTTTTTTCTCTAGGCCTTAACAGAATTCTGTGATTATTTCTACATGAAACTGTTGTAATTAATTAAATCTGCTATGTTATTAAGGTATGAACATACGTGAGCAAGCTTTCAAGATTTTTTTTCAACTCATCACAGTAAGGTGAAGGTGCCGGATTCGAATCCAGCGGGCCTGCATTTCCCCGACAACTTCCAAATGGGCTTTTTTTGCACAAGCCCACATGTTGATATGCCCTCCACTTTTGGCCTTTTGTTTGCCGACTCTTGACCACGCTACAGACTTCAGGGATACTGTAGTAGAATTTTCAGGGAGATAAGGAAGGATAGTTGTATTGCCAATTCTATAAGTTTTTAATTATTTCAAATTCATACGATTACAGAATCGATGGCTTCTTGCAAATATTCATTTCTGTCCTTAGAACTGGCCCAGCGGCCAACGTAAGCAGTACTTCAGTCTTTAGGATTATAAGCAGGGTGTGGCGTTGTAATATCGTACATTTGTTGAATCAAAACCTGCTTGCAGCACAGATTTTTTCTGCTATCAAACCTAGCACAGCAATTAACCAAGGAACTTCGCATTTCTCTAAGTTTTAAGTTCTAAGTTTTACTTCGATACGATTTTTAGACAAACAGAAACAGTATGTTCGCAAACCGAAGTAATGCTATTGGTAGAATGTAATTAAAGTATAAAGGCTTTATAATATCGTAGTTCTATCTCCACGCTGGGATCTGTTTCAATTATTAATAAACTTTTACTTAATGCCTGATGTAATAAATTTGATTTCATTTCACTTTTATTACTGTATAATCTTAAAAGAGTTTAGGAGAGAGCATGACGGTTGGCAGAACCGAGATTTGTCAATTTGACGATGCTATGCTCCATAGTAAGCTCGTTTCACGACACTTCTCGACACACTTAACAAGATTAGCACAGTTCGAATGAACACCCCTTGGTAAGGACGTTGGGTACAGTCCCTCGCTCAGTAAGGCTAAACCACTCAATCCATTTGTCATTGCAAATCAGGCTCATTGTCAGTTGTATCGACTGTCAAATCCATTTTTTCTTAATCTGGTGTCATCAACACTTAAAATTCAACAATGGGTATATTTAAATCTAATAATGAAAAAAAGCTAGGTACTCGTTTTCATCTTTACACATTCTAAACATACGTAAATTCAGAAATCATAAAAATTCCTGCTGCTTTCAATGTATGCTTTCCGCTTTGTTTAAAAAAAGTTAAGATCGACACTACTTTTGAAAGCTTAACTTATATCAAGACAAGTGCTCATGAAAGGACGATGGATTGGAAGGTTTTCTCTCAATCAACGAGTGCCCTATAAACGCCAATGATGGTGTCAGATTGGCTTTAACCCCCCCGAAATAAATCGAGTATCAATAGTATTTCAAGTCGTTTATTATTGTTGAGATCTGGTATTATTAATAGAAATCTCATAGACATAACATCATATTGAAACTCTTTTTTATGCAGGTAAATCACTATTGTTTATTTTCAACATAATCATTTAAGATTATCTTTGATTTAGAGTTTATGAAAAAAAAGACGAAAAAACGCTAGAGCTTATAGGAGGAAAAACGTCTATTTAATTGATGTTAACAAGGGAGAGGATCGTAATGTCCGTGTGGAAGGGGATTTAAAAAAGGCTTCTAATTGAGTCTTATTACTTATTCATTTATTCGAGAATAACGAAGGACTTTGATACACTTGTAAAAGGAGAGGGAACTATTTAAAGAGCTATTTTGTTACAAATCGTTCCGATCGCACCTTTGAACACTTTTACCTTTCCCCCTATTTGTCACACTAACCGTCTAATTAGTCTAATTACAATAGTAATCTAATGGGAAGCTGGGTACATTTTACATAAGGGTGAGTCGAACCTATGGTCTTTGGTACAATTTGCCGGTCTGGTTATTTTTTCACATTCATTTGCCCATTTAATAGTCTGCATTGATTGGTCGCAGAACCTTCGATGATGGCTAGGGAGGGCTGTTTTGAAATCAAATTATGTCAATTTATTGGAATGGTTTTTCGCCGGCCTGATGGGAAGATTCATAATTGATCATCCAAGTCATGGGACAGTGCGAATAGGCTAAAGCAGGCCTAGTGTCCTCTCTTGAAGGTGGTATTCAACTATACAAACCACTCCTCACAAAAATAAAGTCCTAACAATCAAATTTCTTTCCTCCACTGTCTCACTATCACACACAGTGTTGAGCTAGACAGAAAGCAGCATCCGCCCCAAACAAAGGTGTTATGCGAACCGTGCCGCGTGACTCATTGGCATCCGGGGTTAAGTGGCTTCCTTGAACGGAGCCTCTCTGATACCGGGCGATCTCAGAGTAATTAGCGTTACTCCATCATGAGGGGCTCTGATGTAGTGGGCCCCTTAGTTTCCTAGCTACATGTGGGAATCTTATGAGTAAAGAAAACGAAAACCAAATAAACCTGAAGCAGGACATCACTGCTTCAAAAACTCACAGTAAAATGGAAGCAAGTCTTCAAATGGACGTTCTATCCACAGAAGAAAAAAAGGGACTACCTCTTCCTACCGAAGATAGACAGCAGTTGCTGTGGGAAACCAATCACCATACAAATGAAGAGCCCAGTGCCTTCAGTACACAGGAAGAAACGCCCCTCTCTTGGAAAATCAAAAGGGAAGAAAAAGAGAGCGTAGAGATACTAAAACTAGAAGAGCCAGGAGGAAAACACGATCCACTCAGGCAACGGCCAAAAGGTGTGATGACCACTTAGCTGTTTATCTTTTACCAATAATTTTGGATGAGTGCTGATGTTCGTCGATTCATGATATTCTCGGCTAATTTAACGAGGAATTTACTTTCACGACTCCCTTAAGAAAATCGTCATCATTTGAAGCTGAGAGCTTTCAGCTGGGTTGGTATTCGTAAGTCGAATCTTCCGAAGAAAACTAACCAAACCAATCATCAACAGTTATTTCATTGCACGGAAATTATGAAGAACTGGCAAATCAAAACAGTGTGGATAGGTTGACTAAGACTGGTCGTGTTTTGTCAATAATCATTCGCACAAACGCACCACTGAATGTGACAAAATGACAAAAGTAACAGAGCTAAACTGCGTTGAAATCGTTTGTGGTTCACTGAGGCTGCAATCGTCGAACACTGGTACTTCTGAGAAAATATAACTTGAGATTTGTTGCCCAATTCGGTTTCGCCTTGCTTGAAGTAGGTTTTCCCATATATATCTTCTTTCTTCTTATATCAATAAAAAAAAAATAAACAGAAACGATTTCAAAAGCTCATGTTACTGATCATTCTCTGATAAGAAGGAACGAAATGTAAGAATTTATTTTCAGGTTTATAGGGTAATTAAACGTCAGTTTAGTTGATTTTGATCACCGAGGTCAACCAAGCTTTGCTGTTACTCATTCTCGCGACAACATACACAAAGAGAAAAAAAATTGTAATTAAAAAGATATATTGTGACATTTTTCGTAAAAGTACTTCTCCTTGCTGTCAATGGTCAACCTGGTCTTCATGGTTAGTGTCAATCATCCTGATTTGATTATACCCGAGTGTATAGAATTTCAAAACATGGTAAAAACAAAGACAATAGGCAGAGGAGAGTCCTTGGGAGTCTTGCTTGGAATAAAGAACCTTCAGTTTGATCGTTTTTGGCCTTCCTGGTCTGCCAATGGATGCCGTTTTTGGTTAATCTAACAGATGTTGCGGTAGGATCACAAAAAAAAGATAAAATATTGTAATATTTCTTGTTGGGGTTTTGTTTGGTGTTGCAGATTACAGAGAATCTGCAGTTTGACTGTCATGATGTACATTGCCGGCCTATTCATACTGTTTTAGGTTAATCTATCATGCACCATTCTAGGCATCATATAAAGTAAAGTCAAAGAAAGAATCGCGGGATTTGAATTTGAGCAGTTTTATGTTTAATAGATATTATGGTAAGAAAAGTCAAATTTGTTTATTGAAATTTGAGGGGCAATGAACTTATAGTTTGGTAATTTCCGATCATTTTTCATCCAAGTCAGCCTAACATTGCTGGTTTTGGTTATTCTTTCAGCACATATGGCAAAGATAAAAGGAGAATGACGAAACTGTAGTTTGGTCGTTTTCGATCATCCCAATCCTTGATGTTTCGTGTAACCTTTCAAATATTACGGTAAAAACAAAGAAATGTATTTTGGTTGTGAGATTGCTGGTTGAAGCCGTTTGGGGATGAACGCATAGTCCACATCATTGCTGTTTTTGGTTATAATGTTGAAAACAATTGTCAGACTTCTTCTAGTAATCTGCGGGGTCGATTGTCATAATTCTAAATTTTGAAATCTATTCCACATTTATTCCGAAATAATCGTGAGATGCGGTCTGGTGGTCTATTCTATATATTCTTCCATAGTCTTTTTGGTAGTCATTAAAAATTCTTGAGATGACATTAGTAAAGACTGCAAATATTTCGTGGTCGAATCAGCAGTTAACTTCTCATTTCCTAGTATTGATTTAAATAGTTTGGTTCAAAGAGAATAAAATTTTATTTCTAAATGGTACCATTGCCACTTCTGTACTCCACTTCTCTGGAGTAGCGAGAAGAAAGGAAACTTTAATATTTATATAATATAAATTTAATATATAATTTAATATATATATATATATTAAATATTATTATATATATTAAAGAAACTTTAATATTTATATTATATAAATATTTTCTTATATATTATAAATATACACAGACATACAATTATAG
>CM077099.1:1703023-1795744 GCA_039619505.1 Cimex hemipterus | reverse complement strand
ATAAGAGACAATTATAAATATACACAGACATACAATTATAGTGACTTCAGCGTATACGTGACCAAAACATTAGTACAAACAAACCGTTATTTTCTTTCCATATTTTATTGTCGTCCCGTTAACATCCGTTTAAGCGACGATGAGGTTTAACAATTAAGTTTAACTATCCAATTAGGTGGGTTATGGGATTTGGTCCGGCGCGACGAAACAATTTTGAACGTCGATTAGCTGAATTTTTCTCCGATGGAGAACGGCGGCAGTAAAGAAATTAATAGCCTATAAGAAGGATTCCATTACCTTTCTATAATTATAGCGAGGCGAGCATATTTCATAATTGTTCTCATTAATTACATAAAACCCCGACTTTTTTCTTCTTTGCTTTCTTCTTTTTCTTTCTGTCAAATGTGAGGTGGGGATGTGGTGAAGAGAAGAGCCGTAAGAAATTAGCTTACAAATGATTGTAGTTTGTAAATCAGTGGGAGCCGAGATAAATCAATGGGTGTAATGGAAACAGTAGATCAGATCGGACTTGTTAGTATTCCAAGGTTAGTACCCCAAGAGAAACCCATCAGACGACGTCTCTTACACGTTTATCCCTAGAGCCCTAGACGGAACGGTTTCCATCAAACTCACAAAATCACAACCTCTCATATAACAGAAAACAGATACATAAATACTACCTATTGCACAAAAGCATTTCTATGACATGGTAAGATATCTGATTGGGTATTCCATTTCTGCCTTGATCATAAATAAAATAAATTTGTTCAATGTATTAAAATATGTCGCTTGAAAAAATAATAGATTATTATTGATGATATAATAAGATTATTAAGTCCATTTTGACATAAGGCACTTCCATTTATATTTTCCTCTATCTCTTCCAACTGTTTCCTGCATGTTCTGCTCTATAGACTGACCATCTCGCTGGCAGACTGGCATTATATTAATTTGTTTGCTAATTTGAGTTTCACTATGCGCTCCTGATAGTGAAAACTTTTGGAGTCTATTGTCATGTCCCCTTCTTCAACCATCTTGCTGTCGTCAGGACATCGTTGAGTATTGTTTTTCCCTAATGGATTTTCTGTTCTTCTATCGACATCTTCATATCTTTGTTAATTTAACTCAGAAACCAGTATTTATTTCCACTGCAAGAAAGTCCTAAAGCATATGTTTAAGTAAAGCAATATGTAAGGACAGTAGACATCTTGCTGATGACACCTTTCGTATGTTTATTAAGTTGAAGTTAGATTTATCAGCCAATTTTTATAATAATTGTTTGCTCCAAGTTTTGTTTTTAAAAGCATGTCTGTACATATTTTGTCTTCTAAATCGAGATGAAACGTTTATGAAAAACTGCTTCGATCAAGGCAGCAACATTGTTGGTTAATAAAGATTGAGATATTTCTCCTCAGAACTGTCAGTGTTGTCATCATCAAAGACTAGAAGTTTAATATCGGTTGAATCAGCCGATTTAGAACTATGATTAGAAATTGTATGTAATGAAACATTTGATGGAAAGAATTATACTGTTTGCTGATGTGCCATCTCTGGAACTTCGGAGAGACCCAAAGAGATATCCTAAGGGGCTATTGAAATGTATGGAATCTTAAAGAATATGTGCCAAATTCAATATAATGACAACGAAATATTTCGCAAGAAGAAGACCGTCCATCTTTTCCTCGAGTTTACCGTAATATCTGACAGAACAAGTAAATAAAACAAAGATTGGAAAGATTTCGAAATTGGATGGTCAAAAACGACTAACCTACGGCATGTTCATCGCCTGCAGATCTAACAGAAATCTCACGATTCATCTTTTTTTTATCTAAGGAAAAGCTGCAAGGAAAGGCTTACCAGGATGGTCGAAAACGACCAAACTGGCGTTCTCAGTCTTATGTTCTCTGCAAGACCTCAAGACTTCTACATGAATATTCATAATCCATCCTTTCTTTGGTTTTGCCATAATGTTTGAAATTCCATAAACTCGAATATAGTCAAATCAGGATAATCGACACTAACCAACGGGACCAGGATAACCATTAAACGCGAGGTCATTAGAACGATCGAACTCATCCAAATTGCAAAATCGTTATCCTGTAGAAATCAGACAATTTTGAATTTTAACTATAATTACATTTTCGTCATATGTAGAATTGTCTGACTTGGAACTAGAACAGTCAATAAATAATGAATTTTCTACTTTTTCTCACTCGTACTTGATTATGAAAGACAATTTTCAGCAAAATATCTGCTTGCTACTTAGTATCCTTAAAGGAAATCAGTAAGGTTTATACACCTACATCCACCTAGAGTCGTTACGAGTTTTTTTGTGAGAAGTGAATACCTACTTCAGAGACAACCGAGCCGCTTCTGTTTACAGTTTCGTCGGACTCGAACCTTCTCACGTACCACTGTTTGACCGCAAGGTTTTAATGTCCCCACCCTCCCCGTTTTAGGGCTTTATGACAGGTTTGCTTTTACAACCTTTCAACCAAATAAACAAAAGACGCTTTTGATTTGTTTACACAATCCACAGACTCATCCCCTCATCCACCAATTCCACGTTTTATTTTTGTTACAATAGTTTGGGGCCGATAATTTCGTAAACACGAGAATGGTGAACATTTAAAACTCGCCACTGTCTTCGGTTGTTTTGACACGTTTCACTTAAAATGATAATTTGAGTTGTAACATCAAAAAATGATAGTGAAAGTGTGGGTACCAAATAATTTTCAACGTCATCTATCGAAATGTGTTGTGATTAGTGACCGATAATTATTCAGAAATCGTGAGATGCGGTCTGGTGTGATGTAGGTTTGAGAAAAACATTTTCTTTATCGTGCCAACGTTTCGATCTTATTTGAGATCATCTTCAGGTCCTGGCACTACAGAGAAAATGTTTTTCTCGAACCTACATCACACCAGACCGCATCTCACCATTTCTGAATAATCATCTATAGACTTTTCTCACTGTGTAACTTGTGTAACTAATATTTCTATGTTTCCATCAGAAGAATATGGAGGATGTAATGGACATCCAATAATAAATCTTCTATAATAATTACTAGCGGTTGTTGGTTAACAAGTTTGTCAAAAATAAGGGAGGATTAACTATAATCATAACTTTGGGTGGATGTTTGGTTTGGCGATATTTTGACGTTTCTCTCCCTCTTCCAACAACTATCAAACTATCAAGAGGTTGTAGCGTATCCACTTTTTGAAAATATGTGTCAATTCAGGGATGAAGTTAGGGCACATTTGGGAAATTTTTCAGTCAAATATTTGATTTCTTAAAAAATCCCGAAAGAAAGGAAGGCGAGTTGTTAAAAGTCCGTATTCAGAGGATGTGGAAGGAAGTCCAGTTCATGGTCTTTAACGTTTGTACGGACAACCTTGAATTTTGGGGTGGTTTCATGTTTCCTAAGAAACAAATTTTCATATTTTGTTCAATTATTGGTAGTTATCTCTTGACAAAAAAAGGACAGTGAAATAAAGCACCCATTCTCCTTACATTTGCCATCTTATTTTTGGACGGTTTTTATTGGGGGTTTAATGCGAAAGGTCCAAGAGAACATAGTATATGGAAATATCAAATTTTCAAATCTTGGAGCTTTTGGGATGACAACGATAGAACGCTGCTATTTTTTAGCACTGCAAGCAGCTATCATTTTATCAGTTTGCCAAATTCAGTGATAGATTAAAGCAGTCATGCTTGACCAAAATTTAATCATTTCCTTTTTTCCAATTCTTCTCTAGTTATCCAAAAATACCCAGCAATAGAAATTGTGTGGTAAGACATATTTAAGTGAATTGTTTTTAAATATATAGGTTATTGTTTTTTAGTTACTGCGGAGAACTTCTAGTTCGGTCAGTAGAATTGGCAAACCAAAACAAAATGGAAAGGACTGAATAAATGAATTTTACTTCTTAAATTGATAATTTTATGCAAACTCTGAAGAACATGGTAGTCAGTCGAGAAAACTTCAGTAATCGGTGAATGTTGAAGGAATTCCATTTCCAGATCCTTTACCTATTCTACTGCCACCTTTACAAAGGCCATACATTATACAAAGGCCATGGAGTAAACTTTCATAAAATATATTTGTACGATGAGTGTCAATAATTGGCTGTTACCGTTTCACCAACCGTCAAAAAAGACTTGAATAAACCACCCATACTCTATAAAACTGTAGTCATAATTTTTTTTAGGGGGAACCAAGCCTGGAAAATTCGGTGAAGATTATTGACGTGGAAGCAATTAGATTTTTGACGGTCAACTTTGAAAAATGATAGCAATCGTTAACAATGAATTATGAATTAGTTTCGATTTATCCAAAGAATTTACGTTCCAAATTTTTTAAAAAAAGAATGCACATCTTAGTTAGCATTAAACTTCTACGAGTTATTGTTTATTCTGAAAATAAAAAAGTAAGAAAAATGAAATTAGTGATTAAGCATATTAAACTCCACCAAATTGTAAGCCAAAATGTATTTTTTGGTTCTCACCCATCTCCATAACTGTCCTCCTGCTAGATTATAATGCACGCTTATAGCAATTAGCTCCAGTGCTAACCGAGAATTTTGGTCATATGAACCAAAAAGGCCCGGTCTATGTCGTAGCTTCGGAAAGATCTCTATGTCCAGATCTTTTAGGTTTTGGAGGTCAATCACGGAGCATGGGACAAGCCAGATTTGATGAAACTGTAATCATTACACGTTCTAGGGTAAGGCCCAAGTCTGGTACCTCAGGAAGATGCTTTTTCACCCTACATGCCTGTCAAAATCTCCTTTGGCAATAAAAACTCTCCTATTAAGTGTTATCCACGTTTTTAAGCAAATTAATATCATGTTAATTTTTTTGACGAGAGTTTGCAATAATAGAGCGTGCCGGTGTTTGTGAAAAAAATACATTTGTACGTATGTCGGGTTCGCAACGGGACCGCTAGATTGGAACTTACCTTTACCATATAAGCGCCGTGTCAACGTCTAAACCGTTGGGGCAACTGACGCCCCTCTGTCAAGTTAATTATTTCTTAAAAGTTGTACGAAAGATAAGCTCAAGTGAGTATGGAGGACTAATATAAAGAAGCACCTCAATAGTTAGATCTTTTTTCTGTAATTCAACCAACCTTGGATATGAAGTTCATAGTTGCCACGAAGCAGATTTTCATGAAGAAGTACAGTTATTTGATAGTAGTCAGGCAAAAAGAAAAGAAATTGTATTAAACCAGCCATCATCAAGAAAACTGTACTCATCTCACGTCGTGTTTGTACAAATGCTGAGTTTTTAACCCTCAACCGCTTTACGTACCACCTCCAGTTACCGTAAACTTCTTTTTATTTCACATTTCATCAGACGTGACCAAAAGGTGCACAAAAACCGTCGTTTCTGTTGTGAAAAGGAAGCTGAGATAATGTATCGAACCGAAATTCAGTCTCTACAAGCTTGGAAATTATTTCCACCGTAAAGAAACCTTAGGGGAAAACATCGAATCATGTGTATGTAACCGTTCTGAACCTTAACTCAAACTCCACTTAACCCAACCTTAATCCCAACATCTGACCTAACTTATGGATACTCGCCGGCTAAAATGAGCTCAAAAAGTGTGAATCCATGTTAGAATTAATATCGGTATAAAGATATTTCTGGCTTTTTGGCTTACCAATCTGTTCAATATGCCTGGAAACGTCACTTCCAAGCTGTACTCATAATTGGCGAGTAGTTTAGCAAGGGCATTAACCAATCGAAACCTTTAACCTTTCGTTCTTTGACTTCAGACGACTTCATACATTTTTGTTGCTAAGGTTCCCAGGCTTAATAGTAGTCCATCTGTGGACGGTTCTTTCTTTTCTTATTTTGCAACACCTCCGTAGGACTAAGCCCATGCACCTTAAGAATTGCAACCTAATATTATATGGGTCAAATTACAACACTTCTTTTTTTCTTTTCTTAAAAGCGATTTAAGAAAATGCATTGCCTGACCTGTTTATGAAGTCTGACACTCTGACGCAGTGGCTTTAACAAAATAAAAATATTCACGATAATGCGCCCTTGTTTCGTTCTCGAATGACTTCGCTTTCATGGAAGTAGACATTAAATCATGCGAGAATGAAACGGCGGGTTAAACCGCAAATTTACAACTGTAAGGAGATTAGCCGGCAATAGCTTCGCGGTTTTCCGCCCGTTGCAAGTGAAAAAACCGCAAATTGAAATCCAACTGGACTAAAAGGAGGAGGCGTAGGCTACCGTCAGGAGTTTCGTTTATTATTGTCGGATCGTAAATAAAATTTAGCATTTAATCGTTTCGAAAAGGTACGTACGTGGCCGTCGCGTCGCATATCTCCTTCAGGCTTTATGCCGACTGCCGTCCCGGTGTGTGCAGCAATAAAAGACTTAATCCAGTTCAGGGATTGCAACATGGCTCTTCGCTTCTTTTTTGTCCTCTGGTCGCCCATTTTCAACTCCGTGAAAAATCAGAGTTATGGCGTCAGAAAGGAGCGGTCGGGTTATTATCCTTCTCTTCCTTGTATATTAACACTCTCTTCTTTTTAGACCCGGCCCATTAAAAGCCTTTTACTGCCGTTAAGAAATAAATAGGTTTTCTCAACAAAACCTTCGTGCTAATTCGGTCCTTTTGGCTACCCATAAAAACGGGCTCGAAATCGTTGAATACTTTAGTTTGTTTGCGTTTCGTTCACTGTCGTCACAAATTAATCGTTTCATGAATGACCAATTTGGAGGTTTAAGTATCGAATTTCATAAAAAGAGAACAAGTCGCATCAGACAGAATTGCAGGTAAGTACATAAATATTAAGCTTACATTTGATAAAGACTTTCAGTAGTTTCACCGGGATTTCTGCCCTTTCTATAGTCAAAGGGACTGTGGCTGCTAAGGATTGCTTCGAGGCAAACCGGTTCGAACGTTAGGAGTGGAGCAGAGGAACTGAAGTCGAAGGGATCGGAACGTCCGGACGGTTTAAGATAGAAGGCGCAGATACAGGGCTCCCGTCTTTCCGAACAGCGGCCGCCCCCGTGAGAAAAGATCCTCGAAAACATTTCTTCACGACTAATTTCTTATTTCGTTTTCTTTTTCTCGGCCGGCTCCAGCATTCCTCGACTTGGTCTAATTGTGTCAAATTTCTTCAACTTCCCCTCTCAGCGTTATTGGAAAGGATGAATCGAGTTTGGAGGAAAGGGATGTGTTTCATTAGAACATGGAGGTGGATCTAGGAAGGATTGCATAAAGTATGTTGAAAGTAACCCTACACTAGGAAAGTAAAATGGGCATGCATCGTCTTGACGTAACATGTCGAACTGCAAAATAATAAGGTTTTTTAACATAATAAAACTTCATTATACATTCTTTTCACTACCTGATTAACTTCCAAGTTGAAATTAACATTTTAAATTGTGAAACTTATTCTTGAGGACTGCAATTGATGATCGTGCAGCTATGAGATTATGTTACCCTTGTCCGCCAACCATCGCTGTTTTGGTTCGGCAGATATGTTGCGACCTGTGTTTGTGGGATCCTACCACTGAAGATGATGAGAGATATACAATTGTAACAAATTAACTTGCTAATTTCCATACATTCAAATTGCTTCCACAATAAGTGTTTTTGTAGTGGTTTCATCAAAATCCTAGTACGCTTATCAATGACGTTTTGGTATGTCAAACTCATTGCCACTTTTTTGTGAGTGTCCAATGAGAACGACGAAATTTCAGATGTTAACAAATTTAATTTAAATTTGTCGATTTTTAAATTCACGCTTTGATAATCCTTGAAATTTGTAGTTTTAAACACAAAAACCTGCCAAGCTGTTTTATTCTTTCAGATAAGTTGCCACTTTTGAGCCTAAAAATTTCCACTGAGGATGAGGAGATTATACATTTGAATAAATTTATTTCAATTTTTCTGTAGGTTTAAATTTTTGCTTTGTTCATCCTTAAAGGTTGTGGTTTTATAAACAAACTTATCCACCTACAAATGCTATTCTGGTCTGCCAAACGAGGTACCTCATTTGAACATAAAAATCACCATTGAGGATGACGAGATTTCATTATTTGAATAAATTTATTTTAATTATTCCATACGTTTTTATTCTTGCTTAGATATTCATTAGTGGTAGTTTTATAAACATCCCTACCAACGTAGCAGCACTGTTTTGGTTTGACAGATGCGTTGCCTCCTTTTTAACTGAAAACCTCCAATGAGGAACACGAGATTTTAGATTTTAACAAATTTTTAAATTTTTCCAAAGGTTTCAATTTTTGAATTTATAATTCTCGAGTTGTAATTACATCAACATCCTGGTCCACCCACCAAGGCTGTTTTGGTCTGACAAACGTTTCATTTACAAATAATTATTTTATGATAAATTATTTGTAGAAATGTTTTACAACTTTCGAAATAAATCAGGTTTCAAAATTAATTAAAGAAAAGAGATGAACCTATATTTAATCATTGCTGTCAAGGCAAGGAGCCATATGCTACCAATTTTAATTAGTACAAACACGTTAGCGCTTTAATAAAGAAAAATATTTTAAAAATTGCATGCTTTTTGTCCTTTAAGTTAAAAACAATTTCTGTTTGGCTTTTGGTATTTGGCTTATTCTACTTAATCTAGACTGTTTTCTTTGGGTCTATTGAAAAAAAAGAAGGTTCATGAAAATTTTACTGTTATACAAACCTCGAGAAAACCCTGCAAGTCTTGTTTATTGCATCGCAAATGACGATGCAAAACTTCAAAATTACTGTAAATAATGTTAATCCATTTTTTTAAACAGATTTACAAGTTTCTGAGGTTTTTAAAAACCGAGTCTCTCCAACATTCCTGTTATTTAATCGACTATACAAGCCGAGAGGTTTACTTTTAGCAGTGTCAAGTGAAAGTTAGAATTTATTACATATGAAGAAACAAAAGCTCAAAATAATATTAAAAAATTGAGTTCTTACAACAATTACAGATAAAACGTAACTCATGCTGAGTAAAAAGGAAAACTAGAGCAAGAACTGATTCCAGAATCTTCTGAGAGAGAGAGAGAGAGAGAGAGAGAGAGAGAGAGAGAGAATAATAATTTATTTATAATGTATGTAGAATGAAAAGTAGATCTGATAGTTTTTAAATTCATAATGTCTTCTCATACTTGCTATTTGATCAAATAGGAGGTCCATGGGCTTTTAGGCCTCTCAGATGATGGCATACTGATTACTTATTTATGTAAGCTAAAATCTGCACACGCGTGTACGTACACACATACATTTTTGTAATTAAAATAAATAACCGGCAGTCCTCGATATTCATCCACCCCTTCCATTCTGCTTTCATTTAATCATGTTTTTTTCATTGCATTTTTTAGCATCGTTGAGCAGTTTTGGTAACGACATACAAAATAAGAAATACTACGTAAAAAATACACTGACAGGCAAAAAATTCCGCCAAATTGATTTTTTCATTTTCTCAATCAAATTTTTTTGCCTTTAATTTATTTCTTTGTTTTTACCAGTTAATATTTGTTTTGTTTTTTTACATTTGGAATATCAATTGGAGGTAAACACTTAATTCTTTATCCAAAACGAGGATAAAGGATTTTTTAATGTTTACTTTTTATGGAATTGAAGGTGTTTATTCAGTCTCATTTCAATCCGGTAGCAATAAACTATTTCAGTTCATCTTTCTTTTCTTAATTTCAATTTTTAAACTAAAAAATGCTACTTAGTACTGAGAATGTTGCGTGTGGTGTGGCACTTATCGATGATGGACGTTGCCGTTGCTATTGAAGTTCCCTACGAAACATCGCGAGACGATGTTAGACGTTTTCGAGAAACGAGAACCAACTACATTGGTCTTTGGCCGATTGGTGTGCTATAGTTTTTACAGACGAGTATAGATTTGGGAACGTGGAACTTTGATTAATATAAAAAATATATACAAACGAAGTTATTACAAGTGGGCGGAAGAGAGAAAAAGAACAGTTTTTAAATTATCTGAAGATATAGTTAAGTTTATGGGTAGAGAAAACCCTTAGTACAGCAGTACAGCCCTAGTAAGTACAGCACCTTCTTAAGACAGGATTCTTAGACGAAATATTCGGCCCATTTTTATTCATTTGTGTTACAATATATGCAGAATAATATAATGGTGTGATAAATAGACATGGGTCTACGGGTTATTTAAACCGAGTTTCTCCAACATTCTTACGATTGAATCGACCGGAGAGATTACCCGAGAGGTTTACTCAGTGACTATGATGACTCGGCTCGGTCGATAAGGCATAGAAGAAGAAGAAATCCGTAATTTATATTATATTAAGCATGCAAAAAATGTAATAATAAAGGTGTTAGGTAGAGGGACATTGGAAGCTCATTTTTCATAAAAGAACTTATACCATGACCTTCTTTTTATGACAGGATTCTTGGGCCAACCATTCAATGCATTTTATTTTATTTGCATGCTATGTAAAATGAATTGATGGTGTGATAAATTATCAGTATAACCACAAGTTTCTACGGTTTTTTTAAAACCGAGTTTCTCCAACATTCTTGCTATTTAATCGACTATGCTGAGGCAGGGGTTTACTCGCCTCTAGCGTTAAGTACGGCGACTCGGATGGGTCAGACTGGACGTCTCCGAGTCGATGACTTCCTAGAGTTGCGGATTTCATGAGAAATGTCGTTCTAACGCGCTTGACTCCGGGTAGTAAATCAAGCCGAATGATGTATATAAGTCGAGCTTTTAAAGAGCACCGACCTTTTTAGTGGAGTGATGCAAAGGTCGGCATCCTCGCTATTCGGGATTGAGCCGTATTTGGCGAGAGTGCCACTGGGTCCGACTTTTAAAACTATCGCCTCAGAATCGTTTTCGATACACTTTTTATGCAATGAAATGCCAGGGCGAATGGCAATTTATACGGCCGTACTCTCGTTTTTACGACCCGCGCCATTCTCAAGCACCCAGTTTTTGCAAGAGATGACTCCAATTAGCAAAATCGGTGACCTGCATCTTTCATATCTGAAGAAGACAACTATATTTTTCCCATGTGTTATGAATTTTTCTTTCCTCCACGATAAAAATTACATAGAATGTCAAGACATATAAATCAACAATATTATTTTTAACAGGATTTAAAAACATTTATGCTAGACGTTTAGCATTCTGAAGTTTTAAACAAAAAAAGCCTATTTTGTAGCTTTTAACTTTGCATAATGTGCTACCAATGCGACGACATACCTAATAAAAGCAACCAAACAATTAAGGGAATTTGTGAAAAATTCTTTCATCATGACTACAACAATTTTGGCTAATATAATCATATAAAATCATAAAATTAAATTAATTGCACCTTAAGATTTATTTTCCTATTTTTTAAGCGTCTCACATAAAAAATCCCATGTCCATGTTTGCACGACCATCCCCAGAAGGATATTTTTAATCTTTAATAAACAGTTCGTAATATTTTTTTTCGTTTTTAGAAGGATACATTACAATGTTTTTTCTAGATTTCTAAAAGCCGTCGTATATCTAACATAACGACGTATGTGATCCTATCCTCAGAATTTCTTATTACCGAGACAAATGAAAGGACACCTGTGCAACGGGATCAAAAAAAACAAACAAAAATATAAGCATACGACCCGACTAGCTACAGGCGATCATTCTTCTGCCACTCTTCAAAATTGTTACAGTGACTTTTGTTTCTCCCAATTTAGTCATTTTTGTCTTTCAATCTGCTTGATACTCAAATGGGATTTAGATCGGACAGCTACACTCATACTCTCATCATCTGCACCAAGTCATAGATACAGTTCACAATACCTATGAAGGCAAGAAGATATGTCTCGGACTTTTTCTGGATATTGGGATGGCAAATACTCTGCCTTTGGCAAATACGGAGCTTATCCGATACCGGGATACTGTTCTTGGATTCAAAAATTAGCCCGGGCACATCACGCCCGAGAACTAGGGAGCCGACCATGCACTAGGTAGTAGGTACGACAGTTAAAATTCCTACTTGACGGACAAGTAATGTACGGAATGCTGCTGGGTCCCATGTGGTCTAGGAGAATCTGTGTGTCCCATGAATAGAGACAACCAAACAGAGTTCTCCGCCTAGTCATGGGAAACCAATGGCATATCCGAAATTGGATCACTCGGAAGAAATCGATGTCAAAACGGACAACAAACGCCGTCTACGAATGTCAATAAATAATCAACGAAATAAATCGATCAGGAGGATACTAGAACTACCTCCATGTCGTCGGCTTATGCAAAAGAAAAACCGCCCATAAGTTCTTCCAAAAAATTCCTAGTTAGTTCGTGTGAACGTTCAAGATCCTGCTGGCCTACAATAAATTAATTTGCCTATAAAATGTTCGCGTCTCCTATCTGTCTTCTATATAACCAGTTTCCTGGATGACGTTCAGCAATACGTTATTTTTTCAAACAAGGTTCAGAAAAACGACGAGACCTTGAATATATAATTCATTTGTTTGACAAGTTTGATATTTTTATTTACTTACTGGTTAAAAAAGAACATTTTGTGTGGCAATTGTGTTAACGGTGTCCGATTAAAGCGAAAATAACACGAAAAATAAAGGTTAGCGCAAGTCGACAGTTCATCAAAATATTAATACACTGTGGGATGCATATAAGATCGAAATGTCGTTTTCATAGGTAGTAAACTTAGTATTTTATGGCGGTGTAATTTTCCGTTCAATTGGTGTTTCTCTTTTTTATTGACACCTTCGTAATAAATAAGCGGAATGGCCGATAAGGAATTCCAAGCGGACAATAAATGAGGTGAATTATCACGACAAACAATTTGTACCAGATAAAAAAGATTAGAGAAAAGGGTTGGGTGTCCGGGTGTGAGTTTTTGTCGAGAAGACGGCACCGCATCGGTGAGGACGTATATTAATGACCGGGGATGATGTCGTCGTTTTCGATTTATCAGAGAATCAATTGGGGCGGGCGTCTTGTTTAAATCGAATCCTCGTTCGTCATCGCTCCCGTCGGGTTTATTAGCTTGTATTGAGATAGTGTTAGACACGCACTCGACGACGTCACTATAACATCCAGGCATTATCCGGGGCATTAGGAAGAGACAGCCGACTTGCGAGTCACTGGTCCCTCCCCGCATACCTCCCGGACTACCGGGTCGGGTATAATAAAACCCTTTGTCTGGAAAACAGACAACCAACCTCTCCATCCTCATAACACTCTAGCCTCATTTTGACACAATAATCGTGACAGGGTGGAAATGTTCAACGGACCGTTTTGTGACGAAAACAATCCGTTATGATGCCATCGGCCAAATATCCGATCGCCGGAAGACTCGTAAAAACGCCTGCAAGGACACCCAAGGACGAGGCAATTGAGATTTCCTTCACATTCCTGCCAGCTCTGCTGTACCCTGGAGGCAACAAGGCTTTTAATGCTTATTGTCATCTCTATAATGTTTTTTCTCGTTAAAGTACATAATACATTTTTAAGTTTTATTTTAGTTTTTAAATAAGATTTTTGTTGCTTTCGGTCTGCGTAGTTCCGAGGGTTGTTGCCTTCTCAACTGGACCGAAACAGAGGGGTTGAGGTGATGGCACAGTATGGAATGCAACCTTTTATAGCGGGATTGAGCTAGTTTACACATATACAGACGAAAGAAGCAGTGTTATTAATACCTATGAAAAAATGTGATCTTTGGATTATATTCACGATTATTAGGACACATCCATCATAAAAGATGGAATAATGATTGACAGAAATCTGCCAGACAATCCAGCAAAAATCAGCAGATCAATATTGGTATCTCAATAACATTTAGTGAACCTTTTCCGCTAAAACTATGTTAGATAATCTGGGTAATAAGCTGGGTTAAGCAGCATGATGAACCGAAGAAGGTGAAAAGTAGAAACATCGCATGCAAGACAAAAACTACAAGGATTAGGATGATCGAAACGATCAAACTACGTGTTCTTTACCCAACAAATTACACAGGAACTTTCTAAGTGCTGAAATACATCTAGACATTCTAGATTTTTCTGAAAAGAACAAACCCGACAGATCCCTGTAGGCAGCGAGATCAAATGTTTGACAGAATCAAAAACTGCTAGGAATTAGGATCGATATGATAACTCAATAGCCTTTAATGATTTTTAGCTATAAACGTCGTTCAGTAGGTCTGGGGTATAAACAGGGTGACGCAAGTCAATGAACAGCGATGGTGGGCTGACTAAGATGATCTAAGATGGTATATTTTAAGTGATATGTCTGTTATTTTACTTTTCAGGCCTTAAAATTGTTCGACGTCAGTCAAACACGGAACTCTCCTCTCTCAAATAAAACGTCTAACTTGAGGAAGCCCAATCGATTTCGTGACTCATCACGAAAAGTTCGTAATTTGCTCCGGATCTCGGTTCAATGGGAAAGGAACAACTACTAAGATGGTCGATGGTTAATATTTTAAGTGTTAAACCTGTGTGTTATTTTACTTTTCAGACCTCAACAAAAAATCTCACAACAGCCTTTGGCTAGCTTTAAAAGGAGCTTGGTCTGAGGTAATGCAAAGCCGAGAACTGATGAAGTTGCAAGCCGAAATATGACGGACAGACCAGGAGGGAAGTATAGGGAGATAAGGATGATCGCTAACTACCCAATTATTTTTTATTTAAACTGATCCCTTTGTTACCCATTTTATGAAAGATAGGCCCGTAAAGTTTTGTTTTATTTAAACGGTACTAAATTACATCACCCAACACACAGAAAAATTTCACAATTAAAAAGTAGATTGGTGCTTTATGACTACTAACTGTTACTAATAACAAGGATTAATTTGCTAAAACGAGATTACACACTAATCAATACATATCAAGATTTATAAGTGGTCGATGAGCCTGTAGTCTTTGACAGCGAACCTCGTAAATCTGCGTCTCTGCAACGCGCAATGCTGCAAATTAAAATTCCTAGCGGGTGATACAATCCTCTCTGAACAATTACTACCTTAATTCGTAATCTGTTGGTAATTATTGTTCGCAGCTGGAAGAACTTTTACTTAACTGGTTGTTTTTAGAAATGACTGTTTTAAGCATTGGCTTAAAATATATCTGCTTTGTCATAATCCATTCTATGATGGTTGAAAATGAGTTAAGTCCTTGGTTGTCTAACAGTCATCGGGTTGTGGTGATTATAATAATCTGTCAGCGTGTCGCACTGTATGATTGCAGCGATGGTGGTGTAGAACGTTTAAAAGAGGTTCCTTTTTGAAGGGTTGTGTTTATAAAGAAAAGGAAGATCGGGTGACAGTCGTTGGCAGGACAAACGAGCGATTCCGGCCGGTAGCCAATTTACATGAGGCCTCCCATTGTTCGATGTAAAACGCAAATAGGCAAACGAATCGTCCAATGGGATACGCCCGACTGCCCATACGACATAAGTCTCTTGATGTCTCGTCCCATTGAGGAGGACCTTTGACAAAGTCCGGATTGTTTAACAGACTGAGAGGCTAAGTAATTAGAGAGTTATGTGGTGGAAAGCAAATAAGCTTCTTTCCCATTGAACCGAGATCCGGAGCAAATTACGAACTTTTCGTGATGAGTCACGAAATCGATTGGGCTTCCTCAAGTTTGACGTTTTATTTGAGAGAGGAGGGTTCCGAGTTTTTCTGACGTCGAACGATTTGTGCCTGACCAATTAAGCTCCTTTTATAGCAAGCCAAAAGTTGTTGTGAGATTTTGAGGTCTGAAAAGTAAAAGGACACTCAGACTTAGCACTTAAAACATCGATCATCTTAGTCCGCCCATCATCACTGTTGTATGTATGTCTGATTATCTGTCAGACGCGTTTCGACTTTTAAACTTCTTCGGTTCATTGTCTTGCCAAACTTCGTTAATAACCCTGATGCAAACTACTTTTATAGTTACCTAAAGGCTACTGAGAGATTTCTCTTTGTGATCTGAAATTAGAAAGAAAACGCAGACCAAGCACTGAAATATGATCCTTATCAATCATCTTGGTCTCTCACTGTTTTTGACCTGTCAGACGCGTTTCAGCTTATCACCTTCTTCGGTTCGTTCTCTTGCCTCATTTCACTAATAACCCTGATCTAAACTACTTTCATAGTTAAGCCTACCGTGAGATTTCTTGTTGAGGTCTAGGAAAAAACAAACAGACCCAGCACTGAAAATATATTCCTTAACGATCATCTTGTTCCGTCTATCTTCGTTGTTTTATTTTGTCAGTCGCGTGTTAGCTTTTCACCTTCTTTTGTTAATCGTCTTGCGTCGCACTGTTTATTTCCCAGAATCACTAAAGGCTATTGAGATATCATATTGGTCCCAATCCTCCCAGTTTTTGATTCGTCTGTCATTTGATTTGACATTTGATTTGGCTGTCTACAAAGATCATTGTTCATTTACAAAATCTATGATGCCTACATGTATTAAGAGCTTATAAAGTCCCTGTGTGAGTTGTCTGGTAATGAACCCGCAGTTAGATAGTTCCGATTATCCTAATCCTTGTAGTTTTGGTCTGGTAAACGCGTTTCAACGTTTTACCTTCTTCGATTTGTTTTGTTTAACTCGGCTTATTACCAGCTACCAACTAACTTAGTTTTAGAGGAGAAGGAAATGTAAAACGTATTCGTCAGCCAATTTTCGCTACATTGTCTGGGAGATTTCTGTCAATAATTATGTCATCTTTAATGATGGGATTTGTAGTAATAATCTTGAATATAGTCCAAAGAACACATTTTTCATCACTCTTAATAACTTTGTTGCTTTGGTCTGTATATGTGTAAACTACCTCGATCCCGCTACAAAAGGTTTCATTCCATACTGGGCCAACACCTGAACCCTTTCGTAAAAAATGCTACTACGAAACTGACTAATAGAACTGTCATGTGTAGTTTTTAATTTTGAGATTTCCTTGTTGAGTCTGTGCTGTGATGACCGTTTACTATCATTTTGATCAATCGTTTTTCTAAACAATCGCAATAAAACTCGGTTATAATAAAGTCCAGTGCTCGAATGGTGATCGTGGTAAGGCGGTTCCATTCTGGTGCGGGCTGAATAACATTGAAGCTCGTTTGTTGTTCTCATTAAGAACGATTAGGGCGAAGAATGACAACGCGTGCCGTGCCGATCGGCTCGTAGTGGTCAAAAGAGAGTCGTGAACAGAGATTTCAAAAAGGGACTTCAACGCATGCTAGAATGGAGGCGCCAGGGGAGCTTTGTCCTCAAAATTCAGAAGCCTCGGTGATTATCAACTGTGTGGACGTGAATGGACTTAATGAAAGAGGCAGTCGTTTTTTTAAAAACAATACCAGGCAATTTACAAAAATTTCTAGGAATATATCTATCATCACAAGCAGTGTTTATTTAGAAATAAACCACATCTTTGGTAATTATTAGTAAATAGTCATATTTTCAGTTAAATAGACATCTATGAGCCAGTATATTTTTTGTTTTTCACTTTCTACAATGACCGAAATGTAGGACGAGCCTTCACCCCGTCAATGGTGTGCAAGAGTGAGCAAGATTAAAAGATTCTTACACACTTTGCTTCTGAGTTTACCGTTAAATGACTGACATTCTCAACCGTGAGAACCCGCGCCGTGGAGATACGCTTTTGTCCTTTCCAATCTCGGCGAATGGAAATTCGCCAGCTTCACAGAAAATATTTGAGTACAATTAAGCCCGTTGACGTGGTCTTCGGCGGATGTGATTTATCACACGATGATGGCGTTTTTTCTTCTTCATCTCCAGGTTTAATGACTGGTCGGATTCGGCCGAAGGTGACATTTCTAGATCGTACAACGCCGGTCTTCTTAGAAGCCGCAGATGATTCACCGGAAGAAGATTTCGTTTGATTCGTTCCGCAATAGCTTCAATGTGGGAAAATCCATCGAACTCGCTCATCATCGTCCTGTCACAACGCGCAATTGTATATTGTGAACTTTACGTTGGCCATTATAGAAAGCTGTCAAATTTCCAATAGTTACGCATTCAATCAGAAAGAAAATAGGGATAGAAAAGTTCTTGGTGAATCAATAGGTAAACAAGATAACGTAATTATTCACGTATCCGTGCTAATAATATTAAAAAGTCGAGAGATTTTGTTTCGCATGCGTTGTATTTTTCAATAACTTTGATATCTTTTCTTTCATGCAACAAGTAAAACATACAATACGATGAATGTGATGGACTCCATCCTAGGAGACCGATGCATAGTAGTAAGTTTTCGCGGGCAACCGATCCTTCAGTAACCTGTTAAAATTATTGGGTTACGTTTTGGACGTGTTTATGATGAAAGGGTTCAGATGATTGGATAGCGTGGAATGGAACGTTTTGCAGCTGATGAGTGGCACGAGGAACATTTAGGTCGTTATGGTGGTGTGATTGGAAACATATAAAGCGGTATTGACTATTCTTCTTAGGAATTTTGATTGAAGGGGTTGGATTCGATTAAAGGCGAAAACACACTACCCGATGCAACGCTCACTGGCGCCTTGCCACGTTTTGGTGGGTGTTCACGCCACAGTCACACAGCGTGTATCACATCGCAACGCCTTTTTGTTCTTAATGCACTATTTTGAGAAAAACCTTGTAATAAATCGTTAGTTAAATTTAATAGTTTTAAATAAAGTTATTCCGGTGTTTTGAGAAAAATTTGTGCCTAACCATCGGAATACATCATTTTTATAAAAACTCATAAATGTTTAATCTCGTTTAATTTTGTTTGTATTAAAATAAGAATGCTGTAATTAATATAACTACAAATTTACATATGCATGTTTTGAACTAAACTACAAAAAATAAGAATGTAGCGGGATTGAACTGATTTAGTCGCAAGTGGAGCATTTAGGTCGGTAAAGTGGTGTGTTTGGAAACATAAGCGGTATTGACCATTGTTTTGAGAGGATTTTATCTTAGTAGGATTGGATTCGATTAGCTTGGAGCGCTCAACACTCCCGAGAGATTCAAGTCCGTTCCAATGGGGGCTAGCAGAGAAAACTAAAGCATGACAAACTCTATTTTCGACGCCTCAGACTCCTGTGAGAATTATAAAGTAACGTGGGGGATGACAGAATTCAGATGGTAGGATAGTTTGGAACCTTTTCTAGTGTGATTGGGCTAGTTGAGTAAATATAGGAACATTTAAGTCGGTATGGTTGGTGTAAATGGAAATATAGAATGTGGCATCATCTATTTTTCTGTGGATTTTAGATTGAAGAGATGAAGGCTGGAACTTTGAAATTAAAAATTTACCAAACGAGCAGGAGGACCCGGATGTGACGAAAATGACAAAACTAAAAGGTCAACGTCCTACATACTTCCAAAGAGAATATAGAAATCTTTCTCTATGAGCAATTCTTATTCAAAGAACAAATGGATAATAATAAACAATTAGTACACCCCCAAGGTACGCTTCTCTCGAAACATAACAATTAAAATATCACATAGATGATGAGATAAGAAGATATACTATCAACTGTACAAAAGCTCATAAATTTCTAATTACGTATGATCTCGTTAACATTAGTGAAATGAAGTGTAACGTATAATATTGCCAAAAAGGAAAACGACAGTAATTTATAGTTTGTGTAGAAGGGTAGACGTGTGTTGGGTGGTCGTTCGAACACCTAGTGCCAATTACTTGAAACAACAGGAAATTAATTGCAGCCCCGAGGCAGTTGTGAGGGTGGCCTGGATAAAACAATTTGATTTATCATCCCAAACTCTTTTATGACTTCATCACTGTAAAGAGCGAGAAGGCCTAGTCCTTAATACTAATTCATCCTCGAGGTTGGGCTTCGTATCTCACTCGGACCCGCGGTATAAATCAGCTTCGCTAATAAATACAACCCTAGAGTCCGAGTGAAGAAGGTAGAAGGATACAACAAAAAACTCGAAAGGAAAATAGCCCGGACGACGACCGCCGCATAGCCAACCGATTGGGAGACAATGTAGCCCTTTTATTTATAGCTAATTGTGACTTGGCTTTTGTTAGATCATTACGTCATAAATTGAGTATTTACCGAAGATAATAAAATGGCTTCCACCGAAATCTTCATTAAGGTATCACACAACCGTTGTATTGTATTAAATATATCATTGCGCTATTAGAATAACACGAAAATACATGAACGGTTTTTGGGGGATTCTCATGTGCCACAGGGTTTTGTAATCTGTAATATTTATTCATTCCATACTGATGACGTGTCAGGAAGATTATTTAAATGTGGTGTGATTTATTGTTTCAAATTTACAATGATCAAATTAACTGACTAACCTTAAAGGTAAAGATTATATTTTGATAATAATCTGCTAATAAAAACCTGTTTTAAAAAGAACAACAACAAATTAATTACTCAAGGACTTTAACACAAAAGTACAAAATTTGGCACAATTCGAGTTAAAATGAATATATAAATAAGCCGTACATGTATTTAGCAATTATAAATATACATTATATCTAAGGTCTTGGTTAAGATGAAAAAAACTAGTGTCACGAGCGGGATTCGAACCCGCGACTTTCGGTTAAATAAGCCGCGACTCTACTCACTTGAACTATCGTGTCTTTGATCTAATCGGACAACTCCTCATTCTCCTTGGCAGAAGGTCGTGGGTTCGAATCTCTATTGTGTCCCGAGTTTTTTAATTTCAACTAAAGCCTTAGATAGAAAGTATAATTCGTTAATATAAATAAACATTTAAATTAGTATTATAAAAATAAATGAAATATACTAAATTAAATAAGAAGGGTAAAAATTAACTCTGTGTTAAATGGTTCGGGCAGGAGATAGCCAAAAAGACGGAACTTTATATTTGTTATTTGCACAAATTGTTATTTATTCATATTATTAATAATATGTTATTCATTTAATTTATTAACATATTTTGATAAGTAAAATGAAGCATGTGTAAGTAAGAAAACAGTCCTAAAAGGTGAGTGAGCATACAAAGTAAACTTCCTAGATTTGAAATAAATAAAACATAAACATTTGGGGTAGAAAGTAGGCCATAAGAAAATTAAATAAAAATTAAAATGAAAAATTATAAAAACATTATACTTTTTTAATGTAAGATTTTTAAGCTGTTACATTAATATTTACTTATAAAGTTTGGCCTCTTAAAAACCATAATTTTACACATTCTTTATATTATAAACCAAGAGACAAAAAAGTACCAATAATTAAATATTTGTCGTTAGGTTGGGAAGAGTCATGACAACCGGAATGGAGACTTTTATTTGTCCATTTGATTCATTGTCAGATTTCCTTGCCAGTAAGGAAACTCCTAGGAAGTAATTAATACCAGGGTGTAGAAGAAGTCCTTTGAGGTAGGAAACGTTGTGCACAGTTCCAGACCCGTGTTCCCAACGCTCGTATTTCACAATTGGAACGCGGAAGGATGCCGCATGAATGTGAAGAACCTAATTTTAATTAGTTACGGATTTGCTGAAGAAGAAGAAATAAGAGTAAACGCGACTTGTAACAGAAGCACTATTTTATAGATGATACTCTCGAAGGGTTTCTGTTGGTGCTTCTTGCTGCCAGGACGAATCACGATAAGTGGACAGAAAGAGACACTTAAAATACATTCCTTCTTAGCATCATTTTTTGGATAGTTTGCCTGTCCTATCCTTGAGGTCCTGAGTGTCCTGAGTGAAGAAAAATTTCCCTGATTTCAACAGTACGAAAAAGGGGTATGCAGGCAGACCAGCAAGAAGGAAACGGATCCATCTCTTAAATGTGAGATATCCTTCTTATCTGATTGTGTTTCCACCGGAAGAGGCGATTTACAACCATTCTCATTGGCGATTTTAACTCTTACAAACCAAATGCCCTTTAAATTTAGAGTTTCTACAATTAAGACGCCTCACGCTATCACGATTCGGCCAGTATGAACTATAAATAAAAACGTCGTTCAGACTCCCCACGGTCTTATAATGATTTTCGTTTCATTAAATTTCTCTTACCTCAAGTACCGCCCATGAACTTCACTCGTACGATACTTTTTTTAAATTAGAAACATTTCGATTAATGCTTGTGAGGTCTGCAGGGCGATGACCTTTAGACCGGTCATTCCGACCATCGTTATCATGCAACTAATTGCACTTATCAAAGAAAATTACTCTAATTTAGGCTGACAACAAATAGAGAAAAAGCAGAAGGTAAAGTAATAAAAAATAAAATATAATTGGGTCGTTTTCTTTGTTATGATGTTCTATATTTCGGACAAATATGTATTGTCTTATGAACAGTGCAGTAATTCAGCTCTGCCCTTAAGACCAGAGACACCGCCTAGGTTACTATATAGAGCAATGTAGTTTCGACCTAAGCCTAACTCCAAAATTGCGTACAAGCTATGATGTGGGCTATTTTTTGCACAATTGCCAGATACTTCCTTTTCTTGCCTACTACTTTTAATCGTGACAAGACTTCAGTTTCTTCTTACGAGTTCTGCCTAACTTTGGCATGGACTTATGCCACAATATGACTTTATTTTTACCATATCAGTCAAAAACCGCGTCAGTCTGTCAAATGTGTGGTTCTGGACTGTTCTAATACATTTCAGATGCAGGCTCAGAGAGTAGCTGTAGAGCGGTATGACCGAGCACTCAATTATAAGATGCATTCTAAGATTCTGGTTTTGCTCTAAAAATTTCCTGCAGATGTTGTAGTGTGGGGACCAGATTAAGGAGCAGTATTGTAGTAGAGAACAGAAATTGAAGGAGGTTGAAAGAGCACATTGCAATGGTAATTCAGCGCAGTCATGAGTCATGAAACTGCATATCGACCTCCATCACCCAAAGCAAAAAGCTTAAAAGCAGACACCCACATGATTTTCGTAGGCAATGATCTCCGAGTGAGCCATTTTTCCTGTTGCCTAACTCTAGACAAGACGTGATTTGCCGGGAAAAAACCAAAAATTAGTCATATAGAACGGAAATGTTCAGTTTCCAACGTCCAATTTCGCCGGATTGCCATGATGGAGACAATCAAAGCGCAATATCTTAAAGTAGGTGTGACTTATGAAGATGTTTGAATTAGAGGTCGGCTGTTTAGATGACAGAGTAGACGAGACTGCAATTAAGTAATTAGTACTACCTGAAGAGGTACCGAACCCGGGCCTTTTTCGCCCCTCCACCGCACTTTCCTTATCTTTCGTTTTACAGCTCGAATATAAATCCGATTCAATAGATAACCGTACGAATGCGTTTTGCGTGGATTTTATTTACTTTAAAAATAATCAAAAATTTTTATGCAAATAGAAAGGAAATTCGACTCAAGACTTGTGTAGTAACATTTTTGACCAGGGAAACGATTATCTTTTGCATTAATCATTGCTTGAATTCGACTTGGCATGTATTTTACTAAGGTCAGAAATTTTATCGTACTATTCCAAAACGAGCTCTTTTTAATGTCTCGGAATTTTACGGAATCACTAGGCGATCCTGACAAGCGTCCCAAAATGTTCAAATGCGTGACTACATTACAAATATTTAATTGAAGCCGGTTCCAAATGGTAAGCAGCAATCCTAGTTTTTCAATTATTTCCATAAAAGGAACATATTTTGAAATCAAACGAATCTACAAATAATGGCAGCAATAATATTCAAGGAGATCGAAAAAAGGGAAACAGGTTGATATCTACACAGATTTCTCAAAGGCTTTCGACAGAGTTGATAATAAAATATTAATTTGCGATAAATTGTTAGTTTACTTTTAATCTATTCTATCACTAAATGGTGCCTTGGTGAATTTTCCTTCAAATAATCATCATCAAATAATTTTTTTAAACTCATGAATTTCTGATCTCGTTTCATTTGGTTAAAGTAGTATTTAGTAATTGTTATAACAAAAAACACAGAATTAAAAATGAACAGAAAATTCGAGTTATCCGTTACTTTTTCTTTTAGTGTACTTTCATTTTGAGCCAATTTAACTTTTAACCCTAACCACGTATCCTTCACTTCATTCATGAATTTAAGATCTCGTTTAATTGGTTCACGTTATAATAAATATGTTGTAATTAATATAACGATAAAAGTAAATATAGTCTGAAAGAAAAAAAATAGAGTTGTCCGGTCTTTGACAGTATTTTCATTGAGAGCACACAATTTAACCATGCATTCTAGACTTCACATAATTTATATTTATCAATTTCGAGTCATAAACTTCTTCTGTCCTCAGGATTAATATAAATGTTCATAGATTTTTTTCAGTCCAGCAAAATAAATAAAATAAATTTATAATAACAGGGGATGAGAAATGATTGATTTCTGCAATATTGCCTGTTTATGTCGATGTTTTGTAAAAGGAAACTGGTATGGCGTAAATGTCCAAACTTCACTTTCGCTTTCGTCTATCTTAAATAAAAGTGGTCATAACTCAAACGGAACCCTTCAGAAGAGAAGAAGAGTGAAGATGTTAAAATGTGAGTGATGCTAATGGACATTTGTCAGTTTATTAGACATTGAAGAAGGGAGGGAAGAAAGTCTTTGGTCGGTGTCCATTCAACTGAAATAGATGTGAGAATAGAGCTGGATAGGTCCTCGATGAAAGGGGGAGAAGGGGGGGGAATTTACAAAAAGACGGCCGGAGGCAACGCTCCGAGATTTCCATTCATACCGCCTCTACCTGGGTGGTTGGTACTTGGTAGTCATCCCTGAGATTCACGCCGTATCGCGCTTCTATACAAAGAGATTTCCCCTTCCAGTTGTTTGTCTGTGCTTCAAAACAGAGCGTACCATAATTTTTGAAAACAATTTCAAAAATCATTAAACATATTGCAACTATAAATTGTCGCTTGAGTGGATGTGCTACAATTAAGCAAAAATTGAGATACTGCTAGTTAATAAATTTTCAAAAACTTAGCACTAATGGCTTTCAACCAAGCCAAACTATCATCATACCGCAGTTCCCAAGAAGAACAAGATCCAACTTGCCCTGAGCTCTTCCCCTCACCTTCGAACCTCCAGGGCATCATGGGCATCAAGTCCAATTTTTATATCCTCCTCATTACTCTGAGAAACTGCACATCATAAGAAGCATCCCGTAATTTGAACGTTACCGATCCTTACTGGATAGGAGTGTAAGTCGCAGTTCGGCAGTTCGCAGTCCTTACTGTTGAGCCTGTCGAGGGGACGACCAGGTGGTGGGTCACGGATTTGAACCAAATTGGGAATTATATGTCAAAATAATAATTTACACCGATGTTCGTGAAAGCCGATACGTAACGTTTTGTATCCCTAGATTAACAACAATGAGATCAATTCTAAGTTTTGACCATTTTCTGATCTACTTTACTTACAGAATGTTAGTTAAAATAATATACAAAAAAGCAGTATGTTGTTGATTCATACTTTTAAATCATACCAAACGTTTCCAATAACATGCTTATTATAAATAGACTTGAAAAAATTCAGAGAATTTCATTGCGTTTTTCTGTTACATATCTTCTCCTAATTAATCTATTCCTAAGTTTCTTTTACTCTAGTTGACTTGATTAGTTATTTCTTTACCTTTAATTTTTGATATTTTAATTTTAAAGAAATAATTGAAATTTATCTATAACACTTATCATTTTGTTCATTTATTAAATCATTATTCTAACCTTATTATAATGGAACGAACAAAATTTCTACTTTGTTCCTATAGAGATCATTTATATATTTTTATGGTACTACGTCATTAGCTAAATTAACCTTAACTTAGCTTACTTAACTTTCAAATGGCTTGTTTAACGTTAAAATTCTTATTGGCCGTTTTTGAATTATAGCAGTTTCAATCAGATATTCCCATAACGACCTAAAAAATAGGAAGGATTTTAGGGGTCAAAAATCAATAAATTTAAATTCAAACAAAACTTTATATGTAGAAGTCTTTAGAGATGTTGAAACGAAATTTCATGAAAAAATGTTTGTCCTATTTTACATGAAAAATATTTGGTTTTTAAACATTTTGTGATTATTGATAAATTTTGCTATATTTTTATTTCAATCTACATAAAAATGGTGTAAAATGTTACATTCATACAGTTGACGTGATTGTTAAAGCAAGTAGAACGGCGACATAAACTAACAAAAAGCGAAAATTTTCAATTTTTAAAAATATTTTTGGCGAAACCAATGGCTTCTCACAAGAACTGGGGGATACTTGTCTTTTATTTTCAAATGTAGAATCGTCAAAAAGTTTACATCAAATTCGAGTCACACCGGATTTCTCGGTCCTTGTGAGGGGTTTAGACCCTAAATACCGAAATGTGCGTTTCTCTTTTCGTTTATAGGTTTGCGCCCTACTTAAAACCCTGATCAACCGCTGTAGTTGTCGAAATGATGAAACACTTCTAACAGATCAATGTAGCAGGATCGAATGTCATTACAAGGACGTCATTGTATGAAAAATTGATTACTACTACCCATCTGCGTTAACACAACTAAAATTCTCAGAATTTTTGCAATTTCGACAGATCGACATCGTGATAGGAATAATCAAAGGCAGTATCCAAGTGAATTTATACAATGCAAAATATTTCTTTTTTTAAATATTCAACCAAAGTATTTCTACTCGCTCAAAATGTTTGTTTTCTGTGTAATTGTTCCATTTTTGCGTGTCGTGTTGAGAGTGCCAGTGAGATTTTGCCGATTTATGTTTATATACGTTGGATTCTGATGGAGTCCCTCATTGTATAAATTCACTTTTCCACATTCAAAATGTATTTGCTAAATGTAAACAATGTTTGTGAATCCCAGTCCCTGAAGATGATCTCAATAAAGATCGAAACGTCGGCACGTAAAGAAAATGTTTTCCTGAAAACTTCATCACATCAGACCGCATCTCACTATTACTAAATAGTAAAATTCATGTTTTTTTAATGAATTATTTGATATATTTCTATGTTTAAGTTAAGACTTACGAGGGGTTGTTATTTTAAATGCCTCGATCATGACATAGATTCAAAATCTTAAATTTGCGTGTGATTAATATTAAACATACAAAATATTGGTTTATGTTTGTTGTATAAACCAAACTGGATATTGTCATTTAACATATAAAAAAATCTAAAATTATGACGAAATGATATTTACTGTAGGTATTCAAATAATTTTCAAAATGCAGAAACCAGTGGTTGTATTTTAATCGCTTGGAATCCAAGCCGGTGGGAAAATAAACTAGACCCGGCGGACCTACCTGACCGAGCGGTGGTTGTGTTTATGCGCGAGCGAAGCTCAAACATTTATTTATTATAACATTAACTCGACTCGGTGAGCCATCAATTAAGGGAACAACGTCTTAATAGCACAAAATACACGGTATTCCAGCCACAGAAACATAGATATAAAACGGTGCAATTACAACAATGATTTACCAGTTGACGACGACAAAGGCCCAGAGAGGGAGGCTGTAAAATCAAAGTCACACAGATAAAAACGCTTAACACGTCGGCTTCAAGTCCATTAACTCATTACTACCAGCGTTCCCAAAGCTTTCAATGATTAAATTTAAAACGTTTCATTACAATGATTAAGAGAACAAATAAATTTAAGGTATTTGTATTAGGGTACTACAAAATAAAAGTAAAGGATTTTATGCAGTCCCGGATAAATAAAATTGTTTATTTTTTCTTTTGTAGTAGGATGATTTGCAAGAGGATTATAAAAAACATATTGCACTGTACCTATACGCAGGGAAAGTTTGCTCGATGTGTATCACCTAATCGGTCAATGTTAATTGAAGGGTGCAATTCCTTGGTTCTATACAGAGAGCGTGTAGGACTGCCACCCAATAAGGGAATTGCGCTTGAGCACGGCAGCGAGTATCTCGGTCTATTCTTCCTTCAAGGAAACTTTTTTTTTATTGTACGTAATAATGATAGTTTTTTGTCCCTTAGATTGTATTGAGGTTTAAAGTATTTATTAGCATGAATGTGTAGTGTAAGAGGGACGGCGGAATATTGAATATCCCACTCCTCAATTAGATTAGTTATATAATAGTTGTAAAGGGTGATGGAGAAATATCTAGTACTTCACTACCCTAAATACCGAGGACTGACCTCGGACTGACTGCCAACACCCAGGATGGAGATTGTCGCGGCACCCCTCGTCCGCAGCTCCAAACGGCTTGTTGGACGTTAAACCCTAATTTAGGACAAGAAATACTTTATCTGATATTAACAATATTTCAGTTCGTACATAAATTGGATAAAACATTTTTTCGTTCGTACGCCGTGAATGTCTAATTGCTTAACTTGATACATAAAGTTCGTGGTCGATGTATGACTACCCCAAAGTTTCCTCAGCAGCTCACACG
Organism: Cimex hemipterus; assembly: GCA_039619505.1. Classification (NCBI taxonomy): domain Eukaryota; kingdom Metazoa; phylum Arthropoda; class Insecta; order Hemiptera; family Cimicidae; genus Cimex; species Cimex hemipterus. The sequence goes on along the minus strand of CM077099.1, from coordinate 1,767,426 downwards.
GTTAAATTTTGTCTGGACGGCAAACTGGAATGCTGGAAATCACAAATTTTAGACAATATTTACTGTCTGTATAAGACAATTAATTAAGGTTTTTACTTGAGATGAAAGAAAGTTAATGGCACGAGAGGGATTCGAACTGACGACCTTCGGCTAGGTACGCCGCTGCTCTACCATTTGAGCTATCGTGACCTCGTTCTACTCGGATATCAACTCGGATATCAACTTCCCATGTCAACCCCACCTTATGAGTTTTCCTTCCTGAGTTGAGATGGAGAGATGGTATTTGAGTGGATCAAAGTTAAGGCCTGTCACATAATTTTTACATTCTGTGGGAACCACACGTTAAGCCACTCCTTCTAGAAAAGTGCTCCCTAGCCATCCCCAAACTACCAAATTACAGCCTAACTGGAGCAAAACACATTTTTTGCATAGGCAGCCGATAAAATATGTACCATGGTATGAGTCTGCAATGTGTACGGTCAATAAAATACTTTTTAACAAAACAACTTTTTAACACCTTGTTTGTTAATGCCAATCTTCCTCAAATGTCCGAGTGACACCCATTCTTCATTAACTTTCACCATGATTTCTTTCTTAAAATGCACCATCCTACGTTAGAAAATGGTTGAGGACGTATTGGCAGTGTAGCAGTCCCATTTCTCGAAGGACTATTAACCTAGTACAGAGTGATTCAGTTTTCAGCAGCTGGTTTATTTTGTAATTCAGCAACGTTCTCGAGCCGTCTTTTCCTAAAATTGTATGCAGTCCAGCTGCTATCAGGGCTGTGGAACTCACACTCTCGATCTCTCGATATTTCAACACTCGAAGTCTTGGCTCTGGAAATGTTTTTGTTGAGTGATGTATGTAGTCTCTTATATTATCGCAATAATTAGTAGTTTTTGCCTTTTATTGGCCCGCAGCCTACACAACGGAAGGGTTATTGTTTCTCTTCGATTTCATAATTTACCCATAAACATAACATCAATATTAGTTAAATAAGGTACGATATGATCTCTTTCAATGAGCGTGAAATGCAGCCTTCTCACATTTCAAGAAAATAATGAATTAAAAGAAATTTTATTCCAGTATGCATTGCCTTTTGAAAGATACAATGATGATTTGACTAAAGTTATTTATGGGTGCAGATTGGTACCTTATTACCACGGTATGTTAGGTGTTTTAGATCATAAGTACCTTATTTAATGAATGTCATTACATGTATTTCTTTCAGGATTGGAAGATAAGGCTGGCCAAATTGTGTTTCAAGCTTTTACTCAATTAATAAAGTACCTAAAGCATATTACGCATTATAATAATATTTCTATTATTGTCTATGTTATCTTATCAATTAATGGTAGTTCAATTTCCGGACCGGTAAGTGATCACATTCCTTCGATAACATGTCTTTGATATCCGACTTCCCCCTCACTCATGCGCTTAACGTTGACCAGATTGCGGTTTAGGAGGAATTAAAAACTCGTAAAAGTGTTATGAGAGTTGGAAAGTAGGAGTTTGCCTTGTGATAGAATGGGGCAGATGTTGCCCATTGTAAACGTTGATGATCAGTGGTCTTCGTCACTGAAAACCCACTAACGTCACCCAGAATTACCTCAGCCCCTGTATACAGAACCACTTCTACATCTCAAACCGTCTATTTTTAGTTTTACCTTCTTCACTCTTTTTTCCATTATTATTCTCTTTACTCAGAACCACGTTAAATCGATTACAATTCAATAATTGTGGCAGAGATCGATTTTTTTATAGTGAAAACGTTTAAGCGAGTAAAAAAGAAAACAACTTTAGGTTCTTCCTATGCCATTGTCCAACGAAACTCCATTATATAAAATGCAACAAAATTTTACATTGTTTGCAGTTAAACAGCTTTTTCAATATGAATTTCAAGTTTAAATCGTGATACATTTTAATTTGGCAAGCCGACAGTAGTCCTAAGCCCTCTAGCAACTAGCAAATTTCAAATTTGAAAGATCTGGCCTGACTGGATTTTCATTTCATCTAAAAATAATGATTAACAAACAAGTCGCAAATTGTCGTATAGTCTATTTCGGTTGTGAAACAGGATTAGAAAATTGTGGTATAATTCCAAAAAGGGCTCACCCCTGTTAACCCCTGAGAGTCGTAATACTCGCGCACATAAAAGTACGTACGGGCATTGGCCGTAAAACAATGATAACTGGAAGTAGTGTCCGACTATTAATAGCCTTCAAAGAGCGGTGATTATCGGTATCTGGTAACCGGGCTTCGTCGTAAAACTCGAAAAGCCGATAGGACAACTTTACAAAATACAGATCCCGAGAAAACACAAATTCATCTGTTTTTCTTTTGAGACTGGTTGCATTTTCGGTCTTTCGTTGCTGTACCACAACATAGTGGTGGTTTTAAAAATGAATGACTAGTTGATAATATTTTTTTAAAAATAACTTGTTGAACATTACATCTACGTTAAAGTAGGTAATAAGTAAAATTGAGAACGGTAATTAAAACAAAAAAAAAATTAAAACCAAGAATGGAGAAACACCCATTGGTATTACTCCAATGTTACAACAATATTGTGTGTTCAGTTGATACGTGTGTCATTATCATTTTCACTGGCATCACTATCACTTCCTAGAAGATCTCGCTGCCATTGACTCTTCAGTCGGCGAGGAGGGTTTGAGAGGATTCGTCGGGATGTGAAGTTTCTGATGTGTTGATTTACGTTAATTGGGAGGTTTTATGAAATTTAAATTTACGGTAACGGAAACGTATTTCATCTTGTACGGAAGGAATATATAAATCTGTATGTGTAGTTTGGTTCGATACATAAAATGGAGCATCTAGTATCTTTCTAATATTTATGTCTAACTAATGATATTATTTGTGCGCATAAGTGTGCGCGCGTTTGCGCTTGTCTGGATAGATAGATAGATAGATAGATAGAGATAGAGAAAGAGAGAGAGAGTGAGAGGGGGGAGAGAGAGAGTTTTAAATATACACAATTAAAGACCAAAGCAGGTTCTAAACAGGGTTTGGCTGACAATACTTGAACTGACCAATTTAACTTTTCATGCAATGAAAAGTGAATGAGCCTAAACATAGAAACCCAACGAGAATAAGCAGACCTTCAGTGTGCAGTCCGAATCCGAAAGAGAGGGAAAATGCGAGATAGAAAGGTAGAGGGAGAGAAAGAACGAGAACAAGGGAAAGAGAGAGAAAACAAGAAAGAAGGAGAAGTGAGAAAACAAGAAGAGGGAGAGGGAGAACGAGATTGACAGAAGAATGAGGTGTAGTAGGAGAGATAGCAATACAAAGGGAAAGGGAAAGTGGAGAAAAAGGGAGAAGTCTGAGATCTCGGTTAAGAATCATCACATGATCCCAAAAAATAAAATTGCCTACAATCATATCTTATCAGCTATTATTTATTCAGAAAAATATAGTTCAACTGTAATTTTTATATTGATCTGAAACATAATTATAAAATAGATTTTATGGTAATCCGCTTCTATTGGCATGATTCAAACTCAATCTGGCATAAGAATCGATAATTGTTTTGTCCAAAAGACATTTACATCCAAATGTATGGAAGGGTTGCAGGTAGGGAAATATTCCAGGGAAAAAGTTCGGAGGCCGATATATGCTAATACCCGAATCGGTAGTAAACAAATCGAACCGGCGAGGGTGTAGATAAGGCGTTGCCCGAAGGTTGGGTGGCATCTGTAGAAGGCGTGGGAAAGGGCATTAGGAAAAGGTTTGCCACTACTACTTTTTTCCAGGCTGATTCACTGCTAACACTTATCGGTATTAATAACAATTAGGATTCCACCCGATGCCTACTTTAATTCCGCATACCTCACCGCTGTTCCTCCTATTCACCTCCAGGCCGGGCCAGCTTCCATTAGCTACTCATATAAAACGAGCGGAAAGATAAAAAGAAAAAGTCACCGGCCATTCAGAACCCAACGGGACCTTCCGACGCTTTTAGCCTCCCATTCATTTTCGTCCTCTCGTCGCGACATCACCGGCATGAGAAAATATTTTCCTTTTTTTCTTTTTTCTTTTTTTTAATCCTGAAACTGGACTAGAATACTAAAACGGGACGGACTTCAATATACCACTTGAAGTTAGTCGCAACAAAACTCTCAGTAACAAATTGCCTTGGACAAATATTGGGAACAAGAGGAGTCTCAAATAAGATTGATAAAAAAAAATTACCACTGAAATATAAAGTTTAGCATAAAATGCTAATTGTTTCACAATATGGAATAAAATTATTCTAGTGTTAGTGTATCTTACATTATTTTTTGATTATGGCTATTTTGAAATCAGGGATGTGGTTAAAGGAAATATAAATGTTATATCCAGAATCTCAACATTTTGGTTATGCTTTCTTGGGGATTCTACTTTACCTGACAATATAATACGTGTATACGCTACATTTTACATTTGCTACATCCAGATTATTTAGATCTGCAATTTGGTGTTCCAAACAATTTTCTTCACCTATCCTTGTTATTTCACTCTGACAGAAGACGCCAGATGGTCTGTGGGGGCAAATGTTATCTATTATTGGAAAATACTTAGTTAAGTTTCTACTCGAGGTCTGCAGACTGTTAAAGCCTATAGCTTGGTTCATTCCATCCATTTTGGCCCACCGATATCGCTGTATTGGTAGGTCAGACTTGTTCAGCCATCTTCAGTCCAGGGTTTGTGGGGACAGTGCCTCCATTGTAAAATGTATTGAGCGGTTTCTACAGGAGGCTGCATTGAAAAGGTGAACGTAAAACTGAATTTTGCTTTCCTTGCTAATCTTGTGTGCCACGTGCGTTTCGGCTTCTCGCCATTTGCAGGAATTAACTTCCACCGACTACTATCATCCTAGAAGTAGTACTATCATTTTAGAATGTATTGTGAGGTTTCTACTTGAGGCCTGCAAACTGAAAGCCCGTAGCTTGGTCCGTGGTATTGTTTTGTCCCTCTTGTACTCGTTGTTTCGGCATTTCAGATGTCTTTCGACTTCTTGCCACTTCAATGTTGGATCTGTAACTGCCAGTGTTAACATTCGATAGTTGATTGTTAGGTTTTAATTTGAGATTTACATAATGAACAAACTATCTTGGTTCGTACCGATCATTATGGTCCGCCTGTCGTCACTGTTTCGTTTTATGGGATACCTGTTTATTATCATTACATATCCACGATTGAAGACTGGGGGGGAGCTATTTTGCCAATAACCAACTGCTAAATACTCCTACAGTGCTTTACCAAATACTCGATCGTCCTTAAAAGAACAATGGAGATCTTTGGCGTCCGTACTGGACGTTTTGATTCTCAAGATGAGATGCCAAACAACCTCCTGTCATGACTAAGTGTGTGTTACAGCCTCAAGCGTTTATGTAGAAGCAGTCCCAGCCTCGCGGGGCCAAGACGAACCTCACTCCCCGCTTGACCATTCCGAGGGTTTGCACTGAGCATCAGACCGCATGCTGCGCGTAAAGGGCAACCCATGGTGTCTGAAGTGCATCAACCAAAAACGCCCGTGACAGGCCAAACAGCAAATATAGGCAGACCAATATGTTCGGACACTCCCAAACTATAGGCCGATAACACCGCACACCTCAAGAGAAAATCACAAAATTTATGTAGATCTGATTGCTATCTTTATACAGATACATTTCTTTAAGTAAATTCGTGCCTAGGTAAATTTTATGTTTTAACTACTTTTTCTAAAAATGAAAAAAATTACCCTGACCAGCGTGATAGTGCCAAACTTTTCCTTGTCCTATGTTTTATGCTGCATTATTCTCTTCTTAAAATATATTAATTTTATTAGATTTAATATTTAATGATAAATTTGCGTCCAGTCCGTTTTCTGGTGTACAAATAAAAATCCCTCATAGTCCTGGAGGTGGGGAATTCTTCAAGTTTGGGATTCCTGGAGTGAATGGTTGCCGTCTCGCTAATGACCCTCATCGCCAGGAGGTAATTGCAAGTCCTCAGCTTCGGCCGATCTCCGCTTCCCAAAGGTTTCTCGATTAATTGGATTTTGTACTCTCCAAAGATGGTATTTAATCATTAACAGTGTATCAAGGCTTTCTGAATTTTGAATTTTAAATAGACAAAAAAGTTTGATTAATTATAGTTGGAAAAAAGTGGCTAATCAAATGTCATGTAATGGAAATCAGCCAAGAAACGAAAATTGATGGAGCTACTTTGAAAATAGTAAAACCCAAATCTTATCGACAGGAACTTTACTGCTTGGCACTTTTAAAAAATATATTCCTACCTGATAAAGAACAAATTTGGTGTACCTAGTATTATTTAATTGGCAATATTTGTTTGAAATTGGTTTTTTCTTTATTTACCTTTATTTAAGTTTAGAAGAACTTCTTACCGTCTTACATTAATAATGTGGAATGCTAGAACAAGGTAACTTCATGTTTCTAAATCAGAAGTTCCATTTTTGTTGTTTTTATATCCCTTCTTACATGAATCAAATTTGATAGTTTGTAAATAGTAAAATGGTCAACAATTGGCGGATGCAGACTTAACTTTTTCTTGGAGTAGCGAACTGATTTTGCTCAATTTTGACTTGCTCTGGACCGACAGACATGCTCGATATCGGTCTTCCCGGATCATTTGAATAAAGTGAGAGGGACGTCTCGGGGGAAAATCGTCCCGATATGTCGGCACTCATCGATATGTCCTTCACTCTATATTTAGCCGGGAATCACTCCCCCGGCTCTGGAACAGGTTTAAAACGTCCCGCCCGCCTCCACTCGTCCTCAATGAGTTACTGCCTCCTGTCCAGGTGCAGTGTCATGTCAAGCGAATATTAAGCAGTTGCAATTGCATCCAAGAGGAGCTATAGATGTCCACAAGAAGATAAATATCGCCTCGCTCGACTCCGTAAATGAAATCGGTTGAAAAAAACCGTCTTCGGATTCAGTCCACGAACCTCTCCACCGTCTCGAATATTTACTCATCGTTTTTTTCGTTTTCTTCTACAATCTTTTCTTCTTTTGAGACTCTCTATCAGACAGCTTGCCGGGATTTTTAAAATCGACCTATTTGATAAATTCCACCCAAAATGGTGGTGAAACTTATGACACGGAAGGCCCATATCAAATTAATTCAGGCCATTGACCATTTGACATTCAGAAGTTTAATTAGGTGCATTTTGTATTCATATTGATTTTTTGGGGAATTTTCTCTCTTGATGTGGTGAACTTTGCCTTTCTCAAGTATTATACGTTTACAGACAAAACAAGCAAGAAACATCATGAGGCTATCATTCTATAGGCTCATCATCCCCAGACATCAAAAGCGATCTCAAAAATCGACATTACTTGATATTTAGCTCTAGCTTGGTTCATCTGTTGGTCCGCCATTCTTTGCAGGTTTCGTATGTCAGATTGGTTCGCCTTCTTGCCATCTTCAGTTTGTAGGTGACAGCGCTGGTGTTTCTAGTTTTATAATTTATTAATTTACATAATAATTATAATTTTAGTCCCCCTTCAGTGCTTCTCGCCATTTTCAGTTGGACCAATGGTCGAAAAGTACCGAGCTTCAGTTTCTCCAACCCTCAGACCTGTACCATTTCGGTCGTACTAAACGTCTAACCTGCAGATTCATCACCTAGCAGAACTCCACAAAAAATGTTGACATACCAAAAAAATAGCAGAAATAAACAAACAAGTTTGGACGGAAACAACTAAAATGCAGGTTCGGCTCTCTGATGGTATTAGATAACGATCTCATTCTTCTTTACCTATGCCATAAACGGTATTCCAGACCATCGAGTATACACAGACTAGATAAAAGAACGTTTTTACAATATAAAGTTTGGCGTTTCCGATTATTCTATCATCCCCGCTAATTACTTTTTGTTTCTGCACTTCACCATCTTCAGCGTTGCTACGTTGTCGATCGATGAAGAACGTGTCTGATAAACCAAACTAGCTTGGCCAGGGCCAGACCACGGCCAAACTGCAGGGTCATATCCCCCTTAGACCTCGACACAATAACTAACAATTTAACGATGAGAATGATTTTTCTTCTGAGAATCCCGCCTAAGGAAAGCATTATGATTTAAAGGGATCATAAAATCCTAAGAGTAGTTGTAAATCGGAATTTTGCATATACCATGACAACGAATAAGCACGCATTCATAATTTTCTAAAAGAGTTTCTAACCTATTTAGGTTTCCTCATTGTGCTTGACACAATACAGTCAAAAACGGACCATCTAAGAGCATTTATAAATAATTATAAATAAATCCTTCTCAGCTTAATATTGGTTATAACCGCTGTTATTAAAAAACATGGACAGCATGGATTGGGATTGTTTTTATAATGAATTTCCATATACATTATTTTATAAATGAGTTCTTTTGAATCACAGGAGCGTGGAAAAACAAAGAACCATTAGGATACATCCTGAATTTCCTGGTCCTTACTCCGTCATCCTTGGAAAACATTCACATTTATTTAATTAATGTCCATGGTCATTAAATAGACTGATACAGATATGATTCTACGACTGAGTAATTATGTCACTTATGCTACTTTAGCCTGCTCAAGACTCCGAGTTATGTGTAACAAGCGTGTCAATTTTTTTCCTCCTGTTTAAAACCGACAAGTCAATCTCGGCGTTTTTCAATCTCGTGCACATTAATTGATCTAAAAAGAAATATGTTCGTGCATTGACCGTTGAATTAAGACATCGGTGGAAGAAGTAGATCAACTTGTTTTTCCTCCGGTCCAGGATTAATTGAAAGGTAAGATTTCTTTTTTTCGGATTTATAGTATGGAATCAAATCTTCATCGCTCATCACCTGTCGTGTTAAGTCTATTTTTACAACATTATTTTTCAATATTAAAAGATCTAAAATCTAGGTATTTAATCCAATTTAATTTGACCAAACTGATTTGTTTTTCATTTTCTCGATAAAAGACAATTATGCTCTTAATTTGTCTCATTGTTTTTATCAATTTGTTTATGCTATGTTTTAAATTTGGAATATCAATTAGAAGTAAACACACTTAACCTTTAATCGGAAACAAGAATAAACGATTTTTTAATGTTTAATTTTTACAGGATTTATTCAGTCTCAGTGAAGAATGCTGAAGCAATAAACTGTTAGGTTAATTTTTTTTAAATTTACATATTTAAACACAAAACTGCCAGTTAGTGCTGAGGATTTTGCGCGAGGTGAGGCACTGTCGATGATGGACGTTGTATCAGGTATGACGTTTTCGAGAAACTGGGACCTACATACAAGGCCCGGTTCTGGATGCGTTAGGGTAACAGTTTTCATTTTGAGAATTTTGCGAAACGTCCATCACTTCCCGATACACTTCATGATCTTGAAGGGGCTCTTCGCGAGGAATGGGCTAACATCCAGCCAAGGAACATTTCCAGAACTGGTAGAAAGCATGCCGAAACATCTTCGAGATGGAATTAAGGCAAGCGGAGGAAATACGCGATATCGAAATGCTAATTAAAAATCTAACAAATTTTATCTGCCCATCTTTGTTTTATATTTTTTCATTTTCATTTACCTTAGCAATTTGCATTTTTTTTAAACTTTTTAAAACAAAGTGTCAATTATTAGACGTTAAATAAAAATATATACAAATCAAGTTATATTACAAGTGGGCGGAATTTTTTCCTGTCAGTGTATAAAGTCCTGTCAAAATATTTGAGAATACATTTGAAAAATCGGTCTACCGATGAAAGAAAGAAACGTTAATTAAGTCGGTGGATAGCTATATTTCCATGAGAAACGGTGTTCGCGGTCGGCAGGGGGTGGAGAGGTGCTTGTTTTCGAAAAACAAGCCTGTTTGTTTTCATTAGGGCTATATTTGGTAAACAGAATACGTGATTGTTTAGTCAATTAGAGCTTAGTTACTTTTTGTTTTCTCGCCCTAATGACCCGGAGAAGGATCCGTCCGTGTCCCTTCCGACAGGCGGGCCAGTCTAGCATCCCAACTCCTTCCTTTGTTTAAAAAAGGAAATGAGTTTTTAAAAGGTTATGAATTAATATAAAAAGGGTAAAAATGGAGGCGGATGATAAAAGGCAATCAAGTAAATTACAGGCCATTCGCAATAAATAACAGTTTTTTGTTGGTGAAATTAATTCTGTCGGAGATTATAATGGTGAGAACGCACAATTGTATTGTTAACGAAGTGTCCCAATTCCGCCGGTGATCAAATTCAATTAAAGATCCACCGTCTGCAGTTTCACTCAATGTAATTACATACCTATTTCATAAATGCAATTCTCGGACCACCCACAACACTACTTTTTTTGTTTACAAACGCTTTTTAATCAGTTTTTGTATCGAACAGTCCGATCTTGTAACAATAAAATAAAATGAAAATCAAATATTTTCTTGTCTATTGTAATATTTTATAAGAATTTTCAATACTTTAATTTTGGTAAAAGCTATTGGTTTGTAACTTAGACCATATTATTAATTGATCAATTAAACTAATATTTGTCCAGCAAAATGAGAGGTTTACACAAACTGGGCTGTAAAAGTAAGTATGTGATTTTGGAAGTAATGGCACACTCTAAGTAAGTAGAGCCTTTGTAAGGGGAAATAAATTAATTAAGAAGGCAGCGATTCTGCTTAAAACTTACTTAACGGCACGCCTCTCCCTACTTATGCTCCTGACGACTTTAGCACCATCTTAGTTGATTACGTTAGTTGAAATAAATTAAAGTTACAAGAAGACATAGATTCTGCACTCGTACAAATTTGAAATAGGAGAATGTTTTAAAAAACGCCTCTCCATGCGTATGATTCTGACGATTCTATTACGGTCTAAGCTGACCATTGTATCCGTTTTAGAAATGAAAATACATTAACGCAGGTCGATATTTTATATTTTAAGTGTATATTTATATCCTTACATTTTAAATAAATTTCCGTTTCGAGAAGACATCGATAATACAAATTTGAAACTAGTTAACATTTCAGAAATGACTAGTCGCTTTTCTCTGACTTGTCAAGCACCATCTGGGTTGATCGTTATGCCTACTTTGACAATAGAAATAAATTAATATCCTTAGGAGAAGTCAATTCTGGAATTTGACGAATTCGAAGCAAGTACAGTTTTTATAAAAAGGCAAGAATTCTTTCCATGATGATGCTCAACCTCTCTCAACCAGGTTTGGTGCCATCTGTTTACAGGCTCAAGAGTTCAGTGTCTGAAATCAAACAACTAACAGACTTCGCACATATGTCTTTAAGTTTTGAGTTGCATTTGTTAATCTCACAGACCTCATGCAAATGTCTACTCTTTGTAGACCGAGGAGAGTCGGTGAACAACCGAAGCAACTTGTTCTGAGCAGTGTATAGTTTCTTACAGTTAGTTTCGCACGTTGATTGCCATGCTGCGCATGAATACATTACAGTTGGTTTGTCACCATGCGTTATAATACAAGACTGATACCCCGAATCAAACCTGATTCCCTGCAAAGTAGCACATCAATTGGACAGCTATTTACTGTTCGCAACGATCACATTGACATGAGTTGTCAAGTTTATTTTGCTGTCAAACCATCTCAGGTACCTTTCTGGGTTAGTCCAAGATGTACAGGATCGTTAACGCTCATTTCATCTTCGAGGGTAGGTTGCCTTTATCTTCCACTTTGTAAGATATCTATCTAATTTATGCAAAACAATATTTAACCTTTTAACGATTGCACATGTACTCCATGAGGCCGTAAAAATGGTAGTGTTAACAGCAAACAGGACCATTTTGATGGAGGGACGCGTTGCCAGGTAACATAAATACAAAAGAAACAACCTCGGGCCCGGAACTGATCCTCGGGGAACTCCAGCTTCTGCCTTACATTCTACGGAAATGACACCGTCATGGAACATTCTAAAGCGGCGAATTCAAGTAATTAATAAATTAGTTTCACTGTGTTCGAGGGAACTTTACTAATGATCATTTAATTAATTAATTCATTGTGCCGAACACGATCAAAGTTGTTGATGTTCAAAAACCGAGTAAGGAGTGTTTTCTCAGATTATTTTGTAGGTTATATAATCAAGGAGCCTACAAAGTTGAGCTTGTGTAGAATGAGAAGGTCGGAATCAAACCGCTCAGAACGGAGCAAGTTCCTTGAGTCCATATATGTACATAGCCTCCGACTAATTACCTTTTCAAATACTCTACTCAATGAGCTCAGCAGTTAATGAGCCTATAATTTAGTGTTTCTTCAGAATTTTTACCCTTTTTAAGAATAAAAGTTTAAGGAATAATTTTTGAGGTTTTCCGCTTCGTAGGAAAGTGACCAAAGGCTATTAAGCTATTAACCACAAAGGAGGAGGAACTCGCTAAAGATGGCAAAGGGAAGAGGATCAAAATTGACTATATTTTGAAAATTAATTTTATTTAAAGTTAAATTACTTATTTCAATTAATTATTCTCTGTATGTAAGGTCTTGGTTGAAACGAAAAGTTAGTGTCACGAGGGGGATTCGAACCCACGACCTTCGGCTCAATACGCCGCTGCTCTAACTAGAGTTATCATGGCTACGAAGTCACGATAGCTCAAGTGGTTATAACACACTAACCTTTGGCCTCATCAATCTTTTGTCACTAACTTTTCGTTTCAACCAAGTCCTTACATTCACAGAATACTTATTATTAATTATTTAGTTCTTTGCAGACTTGCAATGTTGATTCATATTTAGTTTCTTTCAGTGGAATGGTCTATTGTTGGGGTAAAACGGCTTAAGTTGATTTATTTCACTCCACATAAGATTTAACGATAAAAATATTGGAATAACTCGTCGAGAGTCGATGAATAAAGAGATAAAAAAGAAGAAAAAAAGTGGTCGGGTATTTATGATGAGGTGGCCGTAACATTGAGAGATTTGTAAGGTGCAGACACTGGATTAGATGCTATAAAACCGTAAAACATATCGTTGACAATGGGAGCCATTTACAAGGCTTTTTTCGCCGTCCTCACCCTCAGAGGGATCCTCTAATCCTATTCCAAACGGCGGCCACCCGCCTCGACAAAAACCAGTACCGAAACAAACGTTCACCGTGTGGTTCACAGTGGCCGAATCCGTCATAAATCCATAAGGGAGGAATTTTATCGTTGGGGAAACACAAACGGGGATCCTCCTAAGCCAAATATTTAATAAGCTGGGAGTATTTCCCGGCCCTCTGGGTTTATCGCGGGCGACTCACCCTCATTTATTGTTTGAATTCCGGGAGGATACTCTCGAATTCCATGGGCCAACTTGGTTTGCTTTATTGTTATCCGTGGAATGTAAGGCGCACGCAACTTAGAGGAAATTTTTTTAAACAATTGCAATGGTTGTTTTGTGTTGAGTCTTAATTTTCGTAAAGACATTTTTTAAAATTTTTCAATATTTTATTACAATCAGCAATTCTTAGTTGTAATATGTCATTTATCGAACATAAATATATCTACAGATATTTACATATTTAAATTGCGGAGAGGGAATAATCAATATTATTTTCCTACTTAACTTCACTGAATAAACTTGTCCGCATAGTGCAAAGGATGTCGCAATCCATTCTTCTTGAGACGCCTTAAGGAATTCCAAGGATGGGTTCTCGTGGACAAGGCTTGGACGAGACTATTGAGGTGGTGGGAGAGATTATTGTGGAACTCGATAACTTTTTGAGATATTATGTTTTGGATAAATGGGCTTTTAAGATCGCTGTGGAAGGTATTAGGGATATTCACGATCTTTGTGTTAACCCTGTTAACTCTTAGGTCCTGTTAGATCGAGAAAAATGGTGACATAGATTTGTAAGAATCGGATAGTTAACCATTGCTCGATCTAACACGCCAGAGCCAATATTAGATGTTAGGACGAAAAAGTAGTCACATTACTATACGTTCGGGAGTAGGTAACCAACATGGCAGGCATAAATTTAACAGCGGTTTTTGTTTACACGTATTTTTATTCGTACATATGCATTAATTAAATCAGACCAATACAATTATTTTGTTAATTTCTGAGCTGTCCTTATACTCTCATTCATAATAGGTACTTCCTTATCTTATAAAGTTGTAGGCTGTAAGATAGGATACAAGTTAGGCATGTCGTCACGTTGTGAAGCGGGTCATTTGTTAGTACTTTTATAGTGCATAGATAGCATTTTGAATGAAAGATAATAATATAATTTAACAGAAAAGAAAACCAAACCAAAGTCAACAAGACTTCAAGGACTGTTATACCATTATTTATGTTTTACCAATCACCACGCGCAACATTGCGGAAAAATTAACGTTTAATATGCCACGAAAAGAAGAGAGCGTATACTATCTTACTGGACAATTCACTATTCGAGTTAACATGAGTTAACTAAGTAACACTGTGAATTCTGGCCACACTCTGTTGGATAGAGCAATGTTAACTAGTCGATTCGTACAATTTACGCCATAATTTTTCTCTATCTTATACGACTTAACATGGTTAATAAAAAGATCGTGAATACCCCTAATTTGGAGACGTAATACGGAGCATTTAGATTAAAATTGGCGAAGGTGGATATTAGAACGCTCAGCAGGGCTCCACAGTTCTAAACGGTATTTCCAAATCAGTTGTACTAGCGTTTTGTTAATTAAAACTTTATTTTTTGTAGATAGGTGGGATTGTCGTCCTATACGTGTGTATAGTAAACCGTAGCATATATTTAGGTCTTGTCATTTCTGTTGTATACATTGATTCCAAGTGAAGCATTAGTCCGATGGAAGTCAAGGTAGCGAACACAGTCGGATTTGGGCATAGAAACGTTGTTATAATACAAAAATTGACCGATTCTTGTTAGTTGGATAAAGCAAAATAGAAAATACAAACCAAAAACAAAAAAAATTTCAATCTTCGTTTTTAATAACGGATTTACTTAAAAACATTAAATATGAAGATTACTACTGTAAACACCTTTTTTCGTCTTTTCTACATTTTAATCCAATTGCATTATCTTTGTATATGAAGAAGTATATCATATTAAACCAGAAGTTCGCAATATTATTATGACATAGTCATCGAGGTCACCGACAAGTGGATATCACAGAGGCAGCTGGCTCTCCCGGGCTTTACCCCGATGCCGAGATCGGAAGTAGATCTCAGCGCATTACGACGCTAAGAGAGGACAGAATGTTGTCATTGCTGCAAGACGGAATCCTTTCCTTAGTGCTCGCCAGATCCTAAATGAAGTGCAAGATTTTTTGACCAGTCCATTCCAGACGACCTGCAACTCAGGAGAGGGTGCAGCGAGCGCCTAGAAGAGAACACCTATTGAAATGCTATAATCTGTACAGTGATAATAGAAGAAACTGGAACTTATAGGCAGAAACGCGACTCATCAGTAAACAACAACATTCCAGGGATGTCACGCCAAAAGATTGACAGACCAGGATGATCACCGTTGTTTCGGCAATTCATCAAAAAATCGAGGCGCAACCTACACAGCAACTTTAGCATTTCGTCACCTTAAGTTCTGGTTCGTATTTTTTTTGGCCACCAAAACAGAAAACCATGATCAAAATTTTAAAACAAATAACCACTGTAATCACTTTGTAAACTTCGGTCTTGCCTATAGTCTTTTTTGCTAGTTAAACGTGATTTATCAGTACTTTGCATATTGGTAAAAATCTTCAATAGAAAATGAATAATAACTGCATGGATCATATACAGTCGACACTTGTTAATTTGAAACTTGATTCGAATTTCTTACTCATGCGAACCGGTTAGGGATGCTGTCCACAGCATGTCACTTGGGCAAATCGAAAAAAAATCTGATACATTCGTAACATTTTCGTAACAGGGAAGCGGAAGATTATTATCAAAATGGAGCCCCTTTCCATCTTTACAACTTCAACTTTTGCTTAGGTAGAATATATTCCTCTAAATTTCCACTTATTGTTTACCTACCTTTCAGCACATTTCATCGCATTTTCTCTGAGTAGAGTTTTGACAATGGCAGAGTTTTGGCAACCTACACTGGTCACTTCGGAAATCATTTAAGCAATAGACGGACTACATTAAACTTAATGTTACGAGCGGGATTTGAACGAACAACCTTCCGCTAAATACGCCACTGCTCTCACCTCTTGGCCTATCCTGACGTCGATCCATTCGCAAAGGTACGAACTCTCTCGTGACGCTAACTTTTCATATCAACCAAGACCTTAGATAAAAAGAAAATTGAATTGAGATAGCTTAAACTTTCGTACGATAAAAAAAAACTTCGTTCGTTTTTCACCTTCAGATGACGATTCTACGAAAGCTTAAGTTATGGTCGCGTGGCCAGTTTTTTTTATTTTCATCTTTTACAAGAATGTAACTTTGTCTAATCATCTTATTCAATGCAGGTTTTGTTCTAATAATCATGGTTATCGACAAAATGCGGACACACCACACTGAAGATGATGAACACACATGACTTACCAATTATGTGAGCATAGGCAAATCGGGATCACCAAGAATGAAATTTTCAATAATCCGGAGCTTTTAACTTTCCAACCCGCTGCTATCATGACAAGCGTATCATCCGTGATAACGTAATATGTGTAATGGAGTAAATAATTGATGTAAAGGGTCTAGAATGACGGGCAGGTGGGATGATTGAGTAAAACGGATGCCGGCCTTCTATCCACCACCAATAAGTCATTCTACTTCGTTCTCCCTTCTATGTAAATGAATCAATTCGAAGAGAGCGGAAAGCGCGTGCTCGATAAACCAAGAAGAGAAAATCATTTCTCAGGGCGGAGAATGAATCATTTTGAAATATCGGTAACTGTTTAATGCGCCGGAGGGCCACCTAGGTCGGCAATTAACTCGGCCAACGGCCATTTCTCATATACACCCCCGTCCGATACAGCGCCCGACTTCTAAATTGAATTCCGATTTCTACCCCGATCCATGGTTCGTCTTTTTGTAGAACGTGTACCCCCCTCAGCCAGTAATTCATCCTCGCCATGTACACATCTACATTAGAGGTGTTTAGGTAGAGGCCCGTCCTCCGGGATATTTATTGCTCTTCTGTGTTCTTAGGACCACCTACCAGACATAATCGCCCCGACAACCGACGTTTATATGCACTCCCACTTTACAGATCACTAACCAAATGACTTTATCCTCACTCCACGCATACTCACGCAATCCTTCCTTTTTCCATCAGACGATACCGCTCGAATCGCTCATCCTACCGGACGCATAATGAATCCCACACGCGCACGCTTACAACACACACACACACACACACACACCTTTTCTCAGTATAATGTACGGGAAAAAAGAGAAACTATATTGAATTCACTTGATCGGATCTGTAGGTTTGGTCAATACCATCAATACAATGAGACCTATGTCAACAATTCATTAACAATGTACACTGACAGGCAAAAAATTCCACCCAATTGTTTTTTTTTTCATTCTCTCCACAAAAGAAAACTATTCCTTTAATTTGTCTTTTTTTATCAATATATATTAGTTTATGCCATGTTTTCAATTGGGAATATCAATTAGAAGTTAACACTCTTAATCTTAATCCAAACAACTACAAAGGATATTTCAATGTTTGTTTTTTTTTACAGAATTTACCATTTTTATTCAGTCTTATTTGAACTCTGAAGCAACATTCCGCTCAATTGTCATAATTGTTTTCTTAATTTCAATTTTTGAACTTAAAAATGCCACTTAGTGCAGAGGAGCGTGTGGTGTGGCACTTATTGATGATGGACATTCCATCAGGTAGCGGCTATTGGTGTTTTCCTACGCAAATTTCCTACGAAACATCGCGAGATGCTGTTAGACGATTTCGAAAAACTGGGACCTACCATTGATGGTCCGGTCGTGGATGCGTTAGGGTAACAGAACCACAGATGCCCGTTTTTCATTTTGAGAATTTTGCGAAATCGGCACCTTGCTGTTGTTCAAGCGGTTAATCAGTTTCACGAAGTTCGAGGTGTCTAAATTTCTGTACACACTTCTCTAATAAGGTTAAGTCAGTATGGATTGATGGCTTTTCGCCCCGTAAGAGGACCAGAATTGACCAGAACACACACAGAGTTGCACAGAACAATTGGTCTTTGGACGATTGGTCTACTGTACGTTTTACAGATGAATGACAATTTTCTTTACAATATTCAGATGGGGGTGAAAGAGCGTGGCGAAATGAAAGGTACGGAGCCTCTAATTTTGACCAGAGCCAACCTTTTCAACCTATCCCAGTGATGGTGTGGCCGGAAATCTTACAGAGTTGATTGTTGTTCGTGGAGGGTCTTTGACGGCCTTTCCTATGTGAAATTTTGGAAGATCATGCATAGCCTATGCTCGATGAAATCGGTGATAATTCTATTCTAATGGACGATAATGCTCGTCCACATGTTGCTCGCATAGTACAAACGTACCTTCAACAGGATAACGTGAGGGTTATTGCCTGGCCAGACCATTCTCCAGGCTTGAACCCCATCAAACATTTATGGTTACCAAAAGACGAATAAGAGCACTTCCTCACTTCCTGATATACTCCACAATCTTGAAAGGACTGTCGAGGTATCATCGAGATGGAATTAAAGCAATCAAAGGTAGTACTCGATATCGTTAATTTTTAAGGTTAATTAAAAATCTAAAACAAATTTTAGCTGTCCAATTTTATTAACTTTATTTAAATTTTCATTTTTTAAACTTGTTTAAACCAAGACTTCATCGACAATGACTACACACGGCCGCATCATTGGAAAGTTGAAATCTCATTGGCTAAAATTTGCAAAAACTATTGTTTATGTTCAAAAATTGATTTATAGTTGTCTACGTGAAACCTATATGAATACTGCCTTTTTTCCTTTTTTAATTCTTTACGTAGGTTTATAAATGTCCACAAGAAAACAGAAACTAAAGTTAACTCCCAAATTCTGTACGTCATGTCCTCCAAATGTCTGGAAGTTTTGTTAGCATAAAAGTTTTCTAAATTTTTAAACTTTTAAAATTCAAATTACTTCACCTGAATTATTAAGGAAAATGCAACACACATGAGATTAATATGTAGTGAGAGGGGACATTCTGGAAATAACAAAGCTTAGACGTAGGGAAAAATATTTTTGATCACATATAACAGGTGCCGGCAAACTTTTTTAAATAAGAACGAAAACAAATAAGGTTCAGTGGGCCTCTGGTTGAAACTTGAAGGGGTATGTTTTTATAGGTACTTCTAGACGTTATTTCTGATATTTTAAAAAAGGTCTTTTTGCCAAATTAATAATATACAATAAAGGAAATTTTCGAGATATTTAACCTTTTCAATTTAAATTACAATCAATTCTAACTTTATTTGCTAAACTTTGGTCTTTCCCACAAAAAACAGACCTTTCGACCTCTAGTTGCACATGTACAATTCCAATATACCTTTTTGTTCAAATAATATTTTTATGAAATTGCAGGGATATGTTGTAGACTTTATTGATAAATAAAAAGGATGGATTAGAAATGTGGATTTTAGAGTTTTAGAGACCTAATTATCCGACTTTGTATATTCCCTCTTCAGAATGTCATTTTGAGTTATAGACCAAGTTTGAGTTATGGTCCAAAAAATAAAACCCAATCGGGAATGACCAAATTTCCATTTAAATTCATTCAAAGCTACATAATAAACAAAATATTATCGATTATTATTCGTTTTTTGTTCATCTGCAATCTGGCCATTCCACTTTCCTCCTCGGAAGCGTGAACCCGATCGTGGGTAGATAAGAGCCTCGAGCTAAACGTCTGAAAGTGAAACACACCCTGTAAAAGATGCCGGAGTCAATGGGCCATCTGTTTTTCCGGGCGACCAGGTGATCTACCGAAGATGTGTTCAAGAAAGGTGGGACCCATTGACCCATGTCGGAGTGGGCCATTTATGCTAATAGCTGATCTAATCCCTGTACAGACATCTGCCCTGGACCCTCTTTCCGCACTTCTTCGAGAAAATCTCCTTTTACATTCGCACCGTGTGATATAAATTTTTACAGTATATTCACATTCTTTATTTTCTTTTATTACTCTTTAAGTAGCACAATTTTGATTATTCTTCATTAGAAAAATGCAAATTATATACAAAAGTGATGTATTATTACAAAAAAATCAACTGTGTCGTGATTAGTGACCGTTCCCAATGATTATTCAGACATCGTGGGATGCGGTCTGGCGAGATGTAGGTTTCAGAAAAACCATTTCTTTCTCGTGCCAACATTTCCATCTTTATTGAAATCATCTTCAGGGCTCAAAGTGTTTGTTTTGTGCGTAAGTGTGCCATTCTTGCGTGTCATGTTGAGAGTGCCCAACAGTGTCTGGGAGATTAGGACATTTCTGGGAGTACAACTCACTGGCAACAACCGCCACTATCAATAAAACAGTCGTATGTGCCAACTGTTTATCGGGAAAAGGTGCTCTTCCGTTCATTCTGAATGGAATAGTGAATGTAACGAATAGGTACTATCGTAAAATTTATTTACGTTCAGGAATAAAGATTTGCTCTCATAATGCGAGCTTGACAAACAATGACAGAATGTATGTAAACAATTAATTAATCTTTATGTAATGTATTGGTTGAAATGAAAAAGTTAGTGTCACGAGCGGGATTCGAACCCACGACCTTCGGCCCAATATGACGCTACTCTAACCACTTGAGCTATCGAAGCTTCTTTACACTCGGGCATCAACTCCCCGTCTCAACCTTCCTAATTTTCCTTCCTTTTTGTCATTTTCCAAATGTCATATAATCACGATTCGATTCTCTTCGACAAATGAAATGTCCGAGTGGAGTCACAATAGCTCAGGTGATAGAGCAGCGGTATATTGAGCCGAAGGCCATGGGTTCGAATCCAGCTCGTGAACTGCTTTTTTTCATTTCAACAAAAATTTTACATAAAGATTAATTAATTGAACGACGTTATTTGGTCAATCCGACCACGAAATATAATGGAAGTAAACAAGTAATTTTACTTTAGTGAAATAGCAAATTATTGAAATTAATTCGTCATTTTTTGACCAATTTAAAATCCGATTGAACCATTGTTTTAGAGTAAACATTTTAAACATCTTTTAAAATGATATGTCAGGATGTATATGGTCGTATTTAAAATTTGGATGTTGAACTGGAACCGAGGTACCCTCTATTTCTTCCAAAATGGTAAAAAATTGATACTAGAATAAAAAATATTAAACACGTATTTTTTATAGCAACATTGGTGTAAGAGAAGTTCGGTCGGGCCTTCTAAAAAGGACATCCTATATATTCTATACAATACGAAAAAACATAACATACATATCCTAGTCACCACTAGTCCAGGTACATCATCAATAACGTTTTCTTTCTAATAGGAATCTAAACGATTACAGTTGTTTAGCAATAGCACAAATGGGATAATAGGGGCATCTGAAGAATTCCATCGACCAAAAGCCGGGTTCGTCAACCCTTGAAAAGCGAGTTTTTTCCCGGCCGTCCGCCCCGAAGGAGCAGCGGCGAAAAAACCAAATCGGCGAGATAATTGCGGCAAGTTTTGAAAACTCGGAATAGCCGAGCCCTTTCTCACGATCCGAAAAGTCCTTTATGACAAAGAAAAGTCTGTTGAAAAAGCCGGCGTAAGAAACGGCGACGGAGGCACGGCAGCAGTAAATCTGCGACGGGAGGTGGAAAGTGGCTGCTGCTGATTGATCGCCCTCTTGTCAGTCCCCTGGCTACCAAGTTATTTATTTCAATCGGGTTCAGAAGTGTCGTCTGGGCGACCTTCGCGAATCTCAGCCAACTGATTACTAACGAGCCTTCCACTCCACCTCTGACTTCTACCCCTGAATAAAAATATAAATTTAATTGTACCACTAAACTATGTTATACCATTATCCATGTACATCTGAGTGAAAATAAGGTTCATATACGATTGATATTTTCGAGTATCCTAAGAAGCATTAAAAGGAAATTTTACAATATCAATATTATTGCGGATTGTGAACCTTCGTCAGGTCAAAACCGTCAAATGCCTGTTACTAACGCCTATCATCTCTGCAAGTATCAAACGTTTTTATCGTACAAGTTTTAAAATAATTTTAGCAAAATGACATCTAAATTGGCGATGCCACAGAATGTTTCTGGTGCAGACAGTTCCCTGTCGGAACTGGGACGAAACGGCTTTCTAGCTGTAGCTGAAGGATTCCGCGGGTGGGGAATCCGAAGGATTCGAATTTCCTTTGTCCGGACGACGTGTCGCCTTGTTCGTCTGTTTATGGGGAAAAAATCTGTCAAGGAATTCATTAGCTGTGACATTGAGGTGGTCGGGACAAAAGGCGCTTTTTTCGCTCGGGCCCCGAGGTATGGACGGCATCCCCTGAATATGTGATGCAGGGATTCTCGACTGTCTGACTCCTCTGAACCAGAATCAAAACTAGTCCAAAGTCAATATAGGATCAGTTATAATGAGGGATTGTAGCCTAAATCAAGAACTGACTTGTCAATGAATATAGTATTTTATATCGTTTTAACACAAAATATACTTTTATGAGAGACATGGTTATGATCAACTTCATGTTTGGAGAGGGCAGTGAAGACCTGTCCTTGTCTTTGCAGTCATATTTCTGTCTTATTTGCTCTGAAGATTTAATATGATATATTTTTTATACAACACTGAAGAGTCCAAAATGTCACATTTGACAGATTACGGATGGACAGCCCAAAATCATCGGCAAATTACAAGAACATATGGAGAAATCTCTCTATCTTTTACAAAACTGTCCTATTTCTACTTACAAGGAAGATTGAAAGAAAATAGTGATTTCTTCTTCTCCGATCATTCTGGTCAGCATATTCAGATGGCAAGGGCCAAGTGAGTTAGGCAAGGCAACCTAAAAGATAAAGACAACATAATATCGCATATTTTGTGAGAGTAATCGTTTACGAGGCGCGTTAGATTATGCGACTAAATAAAAATTGAAAAATTGAAATTATATTACTGAAAATATGATCATATGTATTTTATGGCATGTATATCACCTACCATCAAATTAAATGAACATGAATTGAGGTGCGTTATTTTTTTTTTTTTTTTTTTTTTTTTTTTTTTAATACGAGGGTTCGCAACAGCAGAGGTCATATACCTCAGGGTGCCGATGTTTTTTGATAAAAACCCATTTGTAAGTATGTCGGGTTCGAATGCAGGGCTGCTGGATTCGAACCAGGGACCTTTACCTTACAGTGATGAGCGCCGTGTCAAAGATGGAACGATACGGCCACCTACGCCCCCCTAGCGTGCATTATTATGCAATTTCTAGCTTTTACTTTCCCTTTTTTAATCTTAGTATGTAAGTTTAATTGAGTTAAATTAAATAACAGCTCAGGGATATTTTCGCCTATTTAAAACATTAGCATATGTAAATAAAAAGTGTTGTCTTTTGTTAGAAACAATATAGGTGCAAATGTTTTGTGTGCAGGTGAGCTTAAGATAGGAGAATTTAAATGACAGTTTATTAGTTTTCAGTTGTATTGACCCTTTTCAAAGGCACTAAGTGCTCTCATAATATTTGCTCTCAAATCTTGGGGTTTGCGGTTGGAATAAGTGGAGTTGACCTCCTGACCCGGCCGGTCCGCTGTTTACACCCAGTTACTGGGGAAGGATGTCTGTAAGTCGTTCACATGCCATTTTTACGAAAAGGTTTTACAAGGAATTGATTAAATTAATCACCCCCTCCTCACAGAAAATACTCTCTCAGAAGATGCTCGTAGGTAAATTTAATTTTGCTTATGTTTTTGTTTTGACTTAGTCCTCATACAGTACACTTTAAATACAATTCACTAGTTTTCCTGGTTCGCTTGATTAATTCTTTCAATTAATTAAGGTTTTTTTATTGGAGACGGGTGGGATTCGAACCCACGACCTTCGGCTAGATAAGCCGCTACTCTACCACTTTAGTTGAACGAAGTCACGATAGTTCAAGTGGTAGAGTAGCGGCGAGAACAACTAAAATGCTTTAATTAATTTAAATACAATATGTACTCATGGTTGATAAAAATTGACCTGAAATATCGTCAATTTCAGTAATAATTTTCAACTTCAATTTCGTAAATCAAAGAAAGTAATTCCAGTCATACAAGAGGGCTAAACTACCCTACTACCCTCAACACGGTACATATACAGGAAAGGAGTGTTTTTGTATGATAGGTTAAATCTGTATTGAGAAGTTGTTTCGTACTCGAAGATGATATGGGTGGCTGGTTCCCCTTCCTCTGCAGGTGTGGTCATCGTTATATATGCCCATGTGCAAGATGATTAAGATGCTATCAAAACTGCTTGAGCCACTCTGTCTCTAAAACCCTCACTTTCATGCTGTGGGCAGCATCAAATGAAAATATATATTCTAAATGTCTCATTGGAGTTTCTTCTAAAAATAGAGTAAAATATTAGTCAGTTATGTTAGTGGTGTGCGAGGTCATGAGTTAGTATGCAAAAGATCTTTTCGCCACTCCATGCTTATAAACCCGATTTTCGGCCGATATCGCTGGGCATCCCCATGTGAAAACATAGCTACGCTGAATGTATTACTGGAGTTTCTTCTAATTGGAATAATGTATTTTTCAGGATATTATGTTGATGGGTTGAGAGGTTATGAGTTAGAAAGCAAAAATGTTTTGCGTCACTGCCAGCTTATAATTACTATACCTTTGGCAACATCCCCAAATGACAATATATTCTAAATGTGTTATGTGAATTGCGTCTATTAGGAATTAAGTATTTCTTAAGATATTATGTCCACGGTGTGTGAGGTACTGAGCATTTATGTAAAAGGTGTTTTCGTTATTCCCGGCTTATAACACTGACTATGCTCTCCCATGGCAGCAGCCCTAATGAAAATGAGGTTTGGCGTTTTTTTTACTAGGAATTATTAATGATTTCAGGAGGCTATGAGGCAGTTTGCAAGGTGATGAAAATGTATAACAAAGCTGATCCACAGCACCCCCTGCTTATAACCTTCACATTCACGTTATCCCGCTATGATGAATAGCTACAAATGAAAATATATATGCTAAATGTATTATTAAAGTTTACCTATTAGAATTTTTTAAATAATGTTGGCGATGTGATAGATGATAACTTATAGCTTGATCGTAGCTGAAAATGTAGGTATAGAGTTAATTGGCCAGGATGTCCGAGAACGGCCAAGGTAGGTCAATGTTTATTTGATTATACCGTATAGGTGTGGGAGAATCTTAAGGCTTTCTCGATTTTTCCCATTTATAACTTCAGTTTTCTCATTTTCCTTTAATAACCAATCTGGCTTTATTTTATAACTCTAGGGCGGAAAATCTCCTCAGTTCGGCATAGGAAATTCCAATCTGGATTGTTGGAGTCATTCGTAGTCGAGGGTCTAAAAAGAACGGGAGGAATGCAGCTTGAAAGGCAATGATAAGCAGCTATTGTACGCCGAACAGGGCTGAGCATCTTTCCCCTAATGGACAAAGCGAATTCTAAATATAATCAACATTAGCTACACCTCCCCTATAAGAAAAATATATTTCATTACATGGCAAAATAACACCTGTTTACGTTCCTTCCTGAAGCAGAAAAAATCTTTTTACTATCTTTAAATCCGTTTAGAGATTGTTTCGTGGACTTGACCCCGAGCTACTGGCTGCAGGTGGATTGTGAAGGGAGGAAGGATAGCAATCCATCAATCAGTTTTGATGTAAATCGAATAAAGGACAACTTGTTGACAATGAAGAGTGATTCGTCCTATTTGTCATCTCTACTCACCTTGGTTGAATAGCCTCACGGATGTTTTACAAGCGGGCTAACACTCTCAACCGTCTTTGACCGCACAATTCCATCAATTTTCAGCTTTATTGAAGCCCTGGTGCAGGAAACACTTTCGATTTGTCCAGTAATAGTTGCGATTTACTTTTTAGATGGATATTAAAAATGGAAAAGAAAAAACGACTATCATAAAAAACACGTCGCTTAGCGTGTCCGTTCATTTTAGACAGTTTATTTTCAATGTGGCTTTTCAGACGTGCTTTGTGTATTTGCACATTTTTAGTAGTGGGGGAGTGTTAAAATGTTATGCCAAACCGACCACTGAAGAAGATAAAAAGGAAAAACAAACCTGACAGACCAAAACAGCGAGGAGAGACAGATCATACACAGATCACAAATAATCTGCCGTGCTGCACGCAGGTCAAATACAGTTTGATTTTCCTCAGACTTTAGCGCAATATCGGACAAACCAAAAATAACGGAAATAGGCAGACCAGGTTGATCGAACCGAACAGAATAATAATAACTCTTAATTGGCAAGAATCTATATTACATATAAATATACAAAAAAATTATATTTTGGTATAACCCTGCCTGCTTTTAAAAAGCAAAGCTTGTACTAGACAGCAGGAATTTTTTGGAGACCGTCAGCAAAATAAAAAGAATTAATCTTTACAAAACCATAATGAAAAAATAAATAAACGAACAAACATAATACAGAATAAAGGTGTAGGGGCATCGGTAGCCGCAAGGTTTCGTCCTTGACCCGGCGCTCATCACTGTAAGGTAAAGATCCCGGGTTCGAATCCGACATACTTACAAATGGGCTTTCTTTCAAAGCCACCACCCAACTGCTGTTGGGAACCTCGTAAAAAAAGTTAAATTAGTAATTCCAAACATCAGTGGATCTGTCCGAGAGAAAGCCATACTGTTTTGGAAAAAATAGTTTATTTTAAATAAAGAAGCTCTATGATTTAGGTTGAGTTGTTTTTTCTGCAATTTGGATATGGATAAAGTTAACGAGTTAGATCTGTATTTGTTAAACCTCTAACCAGATCCAGATATCGTTATTACTAGGGATTTTTTAAAATCAGATGGATATTGACCAAATGATTGAAAACAACAAAGCTTGAGGTTCAGACCTAGGCCTAAGAAAAGACTAGAAACAAATCTCACGATACATAAACACAATTTTAACCTTTTACAATACATAAACTCGTCTTGAAGGTTAAATATTTTCTTCGTGTTCATTAGCGTGGTTCAAAGGTATGAATTTAACGCATACAGAAAAGGAAAGAACTGTGCAATTTCGAACATTTTAAACAGAACTGTTGATCACGCAGTTTTAAAAAAAAATTATAAAATCAAATGTTTAGATGAGTTGTACTAAATGCGGATATTTCAAGTGGAGAACAATGATTGTCGTTCTTTTTCAGCTATTTCAATCCAGGGTTAATTATATTTCCACCTAAGGCTCTCTCAGAAGAAACTAGTTTATTGCGAAACTTTCAATGGGGGAATAGTTGAAAATTCCACGGAGCCTTAAGGTAATTACGCGGACGGCCGTATAAGGATGAGTTTTAACATAGTGGTTAGCAATCAGTTTTATGTATTGTTTAGCCGGATAGGTCGCGTTCTCCGGATTGCATAACTCGATCGAACGCAACGACGGATAAGGAAAAGGGAAAGGGAAAGGATTGAGAGGAGAAGAAGGAGTAAGAGAGAGGAGGACAGACTGAGAGGATTTGAACAATGGTCGAGTTTAGATTTTATTTAAATCAAATCGCATTCTTCCTCAGATTTCTCTTTCGATACACGTCATCGCAAAATTGTTGCTAAACAATAAAAGCTCATTGGTCTTCTTCCCGTTCTTTATTCTGGACTAGCTCATTGGTTCATAAACTGTGATTGAAATAGCATCAAGTAACTTGAATACTGCCGGAGAATTTTAATCGATTTATTGATTAAATAAACCTAAGTCCAATGAAGTCAAAGAATAACGATAGGAATCACCTTCACAATAAATTTTTCCACACCCTTAAAGGGATATTCTGAGGTAAGAGAAATTATCGTAATTACAAAATTAAATTTCAAAAGTGAGTAAATACAATTAATAATGTATCCAAATAAATAAATGTTCATTTAATTATCTTAAATTGTACGAATCGTTTGAATAGAAATTATTGAAAAAGAACATCCCCGAAGTGGGGCGGCCGAAACTTGCAGAAAGCTTGATATAATTCCATTTTATGGTTTGAACTGCACTACTTGAATCACATTTGTAACAGTTTTAAACAAATAACAATTTGAAATGACCTTGTACGGAATTATGCACACAGAGCAGAGGCTATCGATTGCTTATGCAATTTTTTATCTGAACATAAATCAGATAATGACGACTAAATGGGATTCAATCTCGGAATGATCTCTCAGAGGCGTGAAAATTAGCGTGTAGAGGACCACCTCGACCGAATGTATTATTCATTCACATAATTCCAGCTATCTGACTGACCTTAAGTTTCTTTTCGATTTCTAAATGGTGGAAAAAATCCGTTCTCTATTAGAACAAAGGGGAGAAAATTGGGAAAAATTTTTCAATTACCAATTATGTTCGGGAGTCGCGAAATGACTAATTTCAAAAGAGGTGACGAATCCGAGGTGATTCACTGACTTTGACCTTAACTCCAGTACCGTCTTCAGCTTGCAAGAATACGCAATGCCTAACTTGTTTTTTGGCGGACATGATGGAATTTATTCATTTCGGGTTCACACCAGCTCTGAGGAGGGATCTTCTTAGGTAGAACCGAAATTAGAAAACAACAAGTAAATAAATAGTTATAGTAAAATAAATGTACCTGCTGTGCAACCGGAACCTCATTTCATGATGTTGCAGCCAAATTTGCTAAAGATGGCATATGATTAATCAACAATTTGGATCGCTGAGAGTTAACTTCCCTAAAATTAAAAAACAAAAACAACAAGACAAATGGATTTAAATTTACCAATTTTATTACTTGAAACACTGCATGAATTGGGAAGTTTTCCTCCCTGTATTCATGGTTTAAAAATAAATAAAAAAAATTCTGTAATAAATTTAATTAGTTTTTCATACTTTTCGTTTTTTTAATATAAATCTCAGTTTATATCTTCTATCGTATTATCTATTTTCACTCCCTCAGTCTCTTTTCGTAACTCTTAATTTCTAACATCCTATCATCCCCTCACACCCTCTGTCATACTCTCTTCATCTGTATATTTTTCTTTTTCTCTGCTCTCTACCTAAATTGATTGTGTAATACATTTTTAATGGGGTTAAGTTAAGCTTGAAATTACTATTTATTTGTGTATTTGATAATCTCTCTCTCTCTCTCTCTCTCTCTCTCCACACACACACACACACACACACACACACACACATTCTTTCACCTACATTCTATTTCTTGACAAATGGAATACGCCTAGGCGTATACAATTATTTACACCTATACCGGATTTATTGGAATCAATTCAGGATTTTTTGAAAGAAAATTGCTCTTCTCCCTCCCATCTTATCTAAGCTAAAGGTAGTTATTAAGATAATGTTTTACTAATTAAATAATTATCAAAAATTATATATTAAATAAATAAAATAAAAGTGTATATGTACTTGTATTTTGGCGCTTCCATCCCGAAGTAGTAGTACCCTAAAGGAAAATATTACTTTTACATAAGGCGACATATGCAACATTAAAATCTCTTCTTTCTACTTATAGAATAAACAGAATATAGAAAAAAGTGAATTGAAACAATGCAAAAATATTTTTTATATTCAATCAAAGTGTCTTCTAGTGTGTCAAAGTGTTTACGCAGAAAACAAATAATTTGATTGAATATAAAAAACATTTTTTGCATTGTATAAATTCACTTTTTCCACATCCTAGATGTATTTGTTAAATTTAAACAATGTTTTTAAATCCCAAGCACTGAAGATGATCTCAATAAAGATCGAAATGTTGGCACGATAAAGAAAATGTTTACTGAAAGCTACATCACACCAGACCGCGTCTCACGATTTCCGAACAATCATCGACTAACGGTCACTAAACACCACACATAATTAATGGGAATAAACAAGCATTTCCCTAAATTGTCTTCCGTTAAATTGTACTTAAAGTCACTTAAATTTGTGAGGATTTATTATATTTCATGGTCCATTGACCAAATAACTTCTTTCAATGTAAGGTATTGGTTGAAATTAAAAGGTTAATGTCACGAGTGGGATTCGAACCTACGGTCTTTGGCACGAATCTCGTTTGTGATACTAGCATTTTCGTTTGAACCAATACTTTACATAAAGATTAATTTGTGAAATAAGAACCTAGAAAGGGGTTTTATATTCTTTTATCGGTATTCCTATGCTTTTCTCTTTCCGTCGTTGCGTCCGTTTCAGTTTTCTTCGAATCAAACTGACATTTCATCAACTTTGTTTTTTTATGCTGTCCCCAAAAACCAATGTAATATTTTAAATATTTAGCGCGATAAATGCATTTTACCTAATAACATTCAAATATGCATTATTCATCAAATATAGAATGTTAGGCGATTGTCATCAAATATGCAAACGTATGATCTACAAAATTTAACCTACGGCTTCCTAGGTAAATGATTTCCTCAGTCGTATGTGGTGGCAAACAAAATATGCAACTGCATAAAAATCACAGCTTAAATTATTTAGAATATTAGGTTTGAAGAAATCTGAAGTATTCGTGATGGTTTGTCCTGGTAAGTTATAATTAAGTATAATTTTGTTGAAAATTTCAACACTGAATACATTATGTTAACCAAATGATGCAATTAATCAGATAATTTTGAGTTTGAAGACTGAAGCGCATTATTGTTTTATAAAAATTGTCAGTTGTTTCCTGCAGACGCCGCTTTTGAAAAAATCCCCAAGGACGCGTACGCTATGGAGAAAAAGTCCAAAAACCAAGATGAACGTAATTTGGGGTATGTATATGACAGGATGGGTGTGGGGATCGCGCGGGTGGCGGTCGTAGCTGCGGTAGGTAGGAATAGGGAGAAGAGAGAGAGATTCGAAGTCATCGCTCCCGAGACCGGGAACCCAACCTATAATTACCACGCCTACTTCTCACTCCCCTCGGCCACCTCCACAGTTTAGTACTACTAATAATATATATATAATCCCATCTCCGCCCCTCCCGACACTTCGGACCTTCCCGACCTCTTCCTTGCTTTCCTTTTTGGCTCTCGGGAAAACCATTTGGCCAATGTCACAACAAAAAGTGTGATGTCGATCATTAAAACCTATTAACGGTATATGCTCGATAATGAAAATTACGTATCATGGATCTGAAAGGGCCACAGCAGGTTCGTAGAATTGGTTCGCGAAGTCAGGGTTATAAGCAGGGAGTGTCGTTTTGTGGTTTTTAGGTCTACATCACCTTTACTACATTATCAGATATGGTACTCGTATCTATGCACAACAGACGTCTTGCTTTTTATCTTACAAATTTGTTGAATTGTAAAATTATCCCCTTCTAACATTGATTTATTTCTGTTATAAAAAGCCAATAGCTCTGCTATCGGGTAAAGTTGTCCAAATACTAAACACTTTCTACTATGTCCGTTGAATTTCATCTTCTCACCTTCATCACTCAAAAATTCAGCCATGAAGCAGGGGTATAAAGAAAGGCCATTTTTGCAAGGTGGCCTTTTTCAAGTTTATACGATTGTATAAACTTCATCTCCTTGCAACATTGATTTATTTCTCTTATCAAAATTATTCGACTTTAGTTTGTTAGAACAACATACGGGGTGTCGGTGGCCGCAACAGTTGACGTTGACGCAGCGCTCGCCACTATAATGTGAATGGTCTCTGGTTCGAATCCTCCGGCCCTGCATTCGAACCCGGCATACAATGCTTTGTAATTTCTATGCCCAGGGCTGATAGGGATTCAGTTGTTGTTAAAAAAAATTAAAAAGCAAGATCAAGCTGTGAATTACAAAACAATAAAGTCGAGACATTTTGTATATATTTTTTCAAAATCTACAGATCTCAGTTCAAAAGAGATGCAGATGTGAGTAAACACCCAACAGTCGGGGGGAAAATCTTTCCTGACAATTAATACCGTTTTGTGATTCAACACCCAGGCCTTTTGTCGTTGATGAGGAAAAAAGTGCCAGTGTACAACGTGGTGATTATCCGTCGTGGAGTGCGTCTTGGAAAAAATGCCGTCGCAGCGACAAAAAGCGCGCCGTTAACAAAAAGCCTTATTCAGAAGAGGTGATTCTCTCTTAAGCAAGTGGATTATTTAAAAAACGTCTCACCTCATGCCTGGAATCTAATGACAATTTAATGAAGAGGTCGCACTGGACTATATCAACATCCCCGGCTCTATCTCCAGGTACAGGCCGCTGATTGGTACAAAATATAACTGTAATGACAAGAAAATGTAACTTGTCACATTTATCAATTTTGTTCTTTCACTTTCGGGAAGAAAAAACAAAAATAAAAAATGAACTGTGCAAAGCAATAACTATTTAGATAACCAAGTTACATATAGCTGAAAAATGTATATTTCAGGTTTTTTGTTAATTACGTTTTAAATGTTTAAATCAAACACCCAAACTATTTGAACTAATGAAATACTTAAAAAAGAAAATCAGTAAACAACACTCACCCAATAGTGAGTTTCATAAATATTTGCCAAGTTGTATTGAAACTGCTAATTACTTCTAGGTATAAGTTGGTGATCAGCGTTTCAACGGAGGATATCGTGATGCTGGGGTATCCTTCGTGTGACCAATATCCCTGAAATGAGACTGCCAAAATATGTTGGTTAGGAGCAAAATTAATACGAAAGGATGGATGACGAAGTTCGATATTTAGAAAGAACGGTTGACCAATTTTTGCGGAATCTTTGGATGCATTCAGTGTTAGTAAGGTTACATCTAGTTGAAATCGGTTTAAGCATGGAACTTGTAGTTTTGATGGTTTATAGTTCATAGGCATTGTTTGATTTCTCCACTAAGTCTTTACATCACATGATTATCAGTTGACGTTAAAAGGTATCAGAAAGGATTGACGAACTGAGTAGAACATGAATTTATTTTTACCTGACTTTGCTAAGTATAGAGCAGAAATAATATTGAGTTCTTGATGTATGATAAAGTTTGATAAATAAAAAGAAAGGTTGATCATTTTTCTGAGGTATTTATTTTGGGGCGTTGGGTAGTAGAACACAAGAGTTTCGAATAATTTAATGATATATAGACATTCGAATTGATGATGATGGTAGTAATGAGGAAACTAGGAAATGGAAGATATATATTCCCAACGTTACAGACTATGGGCACGTTTCCTAGTTCCTTAATTCAGTTCACCTCTTCAGTAAACCTCTTTTCTTTTTAATACAGAAGGCCATTGACTGTTATGGCTGCAATTTGTAATGTCTCCATTGAGCACTTTCTTTGCATTCAAAAATTTTGCAGGTGGCATTCATGGTTCTTCCTTTTCATTCATATGCTACAAATACACCCATATTGGGGGAAGTGTATTCTTAGGTGAGAGGTCGCTTTGGATCCCATCCCCCCGTTGGTTTTTATACGTTTCTCTGTTGCTAGTTTCGGCGAGGGTGTTTTAACCATGAGTTCACCTCTAAAGTTCGGGTATTTTTACTTTTGCATTGTGTGAATCCATTCTGAGAGAGAGGATCCTTTAATTGATTTTCTTATACACAAGGTTGTAAGCATATAATTTGCCTCGCTGTCTTTCTAAAGCAGAAAGGTTCCTGGAAAATTAGGTATATGAGAGGTGTATGTAAAGTATACCAGATGTCAAACAATGCTCCCTTATGGGACGTCTGTTGGGCATAGATACGAGTACCATGCCTGAAAATGAAGTCCTAAAAACGGCAAAACGACACTCCCTGCTTATAACCCTGACTTCGTGAACCAATACTAAAAACCTGCTGTAGCCCTTTCCGATCAATGTACGTCAATTTAATTATCGAGCTGAAACTGATAATAGTTTTTACTGATCGTTATTACACTTTTTATGTGACATTGGCCAAATGGATTTTCCGAGGGACGAAAAGGAAAGACGGGAAGGTCCGAAGTGTACCACTTGAGCATGACTTCAATCATCATGAATTATCGTCGACGAATGGAAAAATATCCGAAATGCACACATTGCGTACAAAAAAGCCAAAGTAAATCCAGCCGATAAATTGTGAAACATCGATTTGACGCGGCCAATATAATATTATATTTTTTTAACCGGCGGGCCTTTATTCCTTTCCGCGTGGGTAATTGATTCTAATCTTTAAAAGGTGGTAATACAATAGAAAAGGGCCTCCGAGGGAGATATAGATGTTGGGGAGGCACACATCCCGTCCGTGATTAACATATTAAACCGTTCCTGGAGCTAATTGAGACCTGAGATAGGCGTCAGACCTGACACTAGTCCGGGGTGGTCCATTCCGATCCCAAAGAACGCCCAAACCTAATTGTATCACGTAGACGTTGTTTGTTCACAATACGCCTTCAATACGGAGAAAAAACTCAAAAAGACTCTTTGTAAAAAAGAAATATTCATCAAAGCGTCTGTAATATTTTTTTAATCAAAACAAACAGAGTACAATATATAAAATAATTCAACCAACTAATATGAACCTGCATTCTTCTTTTATAAAAACAAAACAAGTATTGTAGTTTAACTTGAGACTAGCAAAACGTAAGAAATAATGAACTATATCCGATGTTGTCATTCCAAGGGTTAGCGACAGCTAGGACAACGGCATCAACACATGCGGTTTTTAACTTACAAATTACACAATACTTAAACACACTTACATTAATCATTCGTATTTAAATCGTTTCTTATAAGCATGCATTAACTCAAGTAGAGCAACCAAGTCCGTTTCTCTATACTCAGACGAAATGACTAATATAATTTAATAGTCCGCCATTGGCCCATTATAAAAAAGTATTCACGCTAATAAATACATCCAATCTCAATACATTCAAAAGAGTCAAAACTTGCCGCTGTTTTCAGAACAATTCTCAAAACAAGTGCCACTTCTACTTGCCCTCTTTAAGCTGACATCGTCAATTTTGTGAGACAAAATTTGCTAGTTCCTTTCGTA
Organism: Cimex hemipterus; assembly: GCA_039619505.1. Lineage (NCBI taxonomy): Eukaryota > Metazoa > Arthropoda > Insecta > Hemiptera > Cimicidae > Cimex > Cimex hemipterus. Next base: position 1,732,495 of record CM077099.1, on the reverse strand, counting down.
TCTTCTTCACATTCGAAACACTAAGGTAATTCTTGCCCTGAAAGTAACTGTCCCTTGCCAACCGTAAGGTAAATAACATGATATACCGTCCGTTTAGATCAGACAGCCTCTATTGATGAGTTTAATTCAGTCGTTTCCAACCACCGTGGCAAGCTTATCCTCGCTACGTCGGTCGGTCACATAAGTAATTTTCAGTGTTGGGTCTGTGTTATTTCCAAAATAGCCATGTCAGCTTTCTCTGACTGTCAAAAAACTACTAAAAAAGACTATATGACAAGTTTTTCACCTGCAGAGGTTGGTAAGCAGGGCAAGCAACACTATAAGCCCACCACTAATAAATAATCATACTAAATTAAATAATTAGTCGATTAGATTTGTCAATAGTCTAAACAAATCCATTATAAAAATGGCAAAAAGAGGGAAATTTACAAATCTTCGGTTGAAATGGGAAGAAGGTAGTCATGATAGCTGTGTGATACACAGCGGTCTATTGAGCTGAAGGTCGCAGGTTCGAATCCCGTTTGTAACATTAACATTTTCATTTCAACCAAAACCTTATATAAAAAATTAATGTATAATGTAGAATAGAAAAAAATGCAGAAAAACTGATTGATCTTGCCTAATATTTTTAATGGTTTATTGAATAATAATATTTTTATGGCAAGAAGAAAAAAAATCGTTTGTATTTTGTTAATTCCAATAATTTGCTACTTCACTAAAGTAAAATTAATTGTTTCTTTTTTCAGATCGACAGTCCGAACTTCTCTTAAACCAATAACACTAAAAAAATATGTGTTTAATATTTTTCATTCTAGTTTCAATTTTTTACCATTTTTGGGAGAAATATTAGAAAGGGTACCTCGCGCCCAGTTTCAACATCAAAATTTCAAATACGACCATATACATCCTGAGAGATCATTTTAAAGGGTTTTTACGCTCAAAACAATGGTGTAATTGGATTTTAAGTTGGTGAGAAAATGACGAAATTATGACAAAATGTTTGAAAAACTTCGTTTGTTTCGTTATTAATTTTAATAATTTGCGACTTCACTAAAGTAAAATTAATTGTTTACTTCCATTATATTTCATTGTCGCATTGACCAAATAACGTCTTTCAATTAATTAAGCTTTGTTTTTGTTAAAACGAAAAAACTCAGTTCACGAGCTGGATTCGAACCCACGACCTTCGGCTCAATATGCCGCTGCTCTATCACCTGAGCTATTATGACTTCCATCCACTAAGACACCAACTCCCCTTCTCAATCTACAATCTTTCGAATTTTCTCTCCATTTTTCATGTTCTGAATGAAACGCAGTCACGATAGCTGAAGTGGTTAGAGCCGTCTCAACCAAGACCTTACATAAAGATTAATTAATAGACTTAACATTGATCGAAGTGCCTTTTGACAGATTAACTTAGAAAGGACCATGATTATTGGAACGACCACTTGACTCTACTTCCTTACACCCTGACCACTAAACAGAGTGAAAAGCTGAAACAGGGTGGAAGGACAAAGCGAGAATTACATCAAAATTTAACGTAAATTTAAAAAATATAATAACTGCCTTTATTTCATTGTTTGTACTGAAAGTTATCACGAAAAATCTCCTTTTAGAGAGTCAAGAAACGGTTCCTCCATGGAATAAATTAGCAGAGAAGGAGATTTGTTTGGATTTCTCTGTAATCACTTTTATGGCCGGTTGTGTTAATTAAATGACAATAAAAGGGGATTTTTATTGGACTTCGCCGCTGCCGAATCAAAAGGGGCCGATTCGGAAGTCTGAAGGAGGACCGTGTACGTCATCCTGCTGCCGACTGTGCGGTGATAACAATTTTATAACATCAGTAAAAGCTCTAGGGTCAAAACCCATCCGGGTCATCAGTCAATGTGAAATTAAAGGTCTTTATTTCGGATATCCTGCAACCTGAAAAACATTGACGGTTTTAAGCAACGCACAATTCTTTTTCATATCATCTTTTTCATTCATTGACATTATCAAAGGATTTATTTTGTCAAATTAATCTTTTTCCAAAGGCGTAAAATAATTTGTATTGCATCAGAATTGGTTTTATTCAGCTGAATTTTTTTTTTTTTTTAAAGGAGGACAATCGGAAATGTTAGTTGACTTACACTTAACAGAAATTGCAATAACCACTAGTTTTATATACATATTGTATCATTATAACCCCATCTGACGATCAAGTTAAGATTTGTCTAGAAGGCAGTAAGGAGTTTTAAATATCATATAAAACATATTTCACGGTATAATTCGATGGGGACCGATAGATCATTCAAAAATAGTCGTCAAAGCACTTCAAAGGCGTGTGAACCAGACTCGAAAAAGCAGGCGGACTTTGTTTATTTTCAGTCTGTTCCCTCGGGAGAACAGATTATTAAAACGGTGTTCATAAATTTGTAACCGAGTCGTTAAAGAGGGGTTTTTATTTCCTGTTTTTATCCCCGGCGGCTTTCGTGATGAGCTGAGGTCAAAGAGTGGCCACTCGAGTTGGAGGGCTAATTGAGAATTGAGAAACACTTACGTCTCGATGACCGTGGAGGCGCAAAGCCGTGAGTCCTGAGATCATCCTAAGCCAAATAAACGAAGCGCACAATGGATAGAACTAGATCGTCCAGAATTCTTTACTAACACCGAACTGAAATGAAAAGTACGTTCGAACGTTTCACCTATGAAAATTACAATTTACACTTTATTTTGATTCATTTGTTACAAATTGTTTGCAATTATATGCTCACAAAGTCTTGTTAAAAGAACCTAAATGTTGTCTGAAATATATCCGCCGTAATATCAACAAAGTACTAAACAACGCACTGTCAACGATAGTAAAACGTATAAACAAATGGCAACAGCTTAATTGAGTTTTTGAAACCAGAATTGAGCGCACCTTAATTTTAAAAGAGGAAGAGTTGGCCTCTTTACGTACTTAACCCACCGCGACCAAGGTTAGTGTGAAATCTGCATTATTGTACAGAGCTTTTTTTCAGATGCCAAGACTTTATTAAGTGCTCTTGTACGTATACTTCAGCCTTAGTCGTTCCTCTGCCGTTTTTAGAAATCTCAGCATGCGTAAGCCATCGCATCAACACGAGACACTTCAATAATATCAATCATCAATATCTTCACAGACTTTGTCCTACTGTACCGAGTGTATTTTGCTCCGGAGACTGCTGTGATTGGACTCCTACCCTTTTCGTTCTAACAAGCCGTAGATTCCACTGACCGTACTCCAGGTACAATTTATTCTTAGCCCATTGTCTGATGGATCTACTTTTAGCCAATTTAGTATTGCGCAAAATGGTTGAGGGCCGATGCATGTCCTCATCGAAGAAGTTCGGTGGACAATTTATCAGCTCCTCGTTGCACTGGTACTCAAAAAATATAATTTTGATGTTGTCCCCTGCCTCACAGGGTCATGATTCAATCCGAAACGGATCTTCAGTTACTACAGTAAATATGCCTTAGGTGCTATCTGAATGTCTTGGGCCCTTTTATCGTTAAAACACAAAGATAAATAAATTTGAGTTTAGAGTTCTTCCAAGATTGGCAATAACTAAGTCCTAAATCTCCTAAAACTATCCTGCCTCCTATCCATTCTTCGATTAAAGAAGCTGTTCTTTTTCCTCCTCGAGATTATCTTACCACTTGCCTAATCATCAAATTGTCATTTTCATTCCATCTTTCCGATTCATCGTGTTATTGAAATTATCTCAACCTTTCTTGGGCGAAGGAATAAATGCACCGATGTTTTCACATTGTGCCTGGCAAGTGATTGCTGGAATCAAATACGGCTTTAGCTTCACACTGCTTCATCTTTTAAATCAACGTCATCATTCCAAATAATCAACAGTGCTTGTTTCTTGAACATTTTACCCATGCCTGCAGGTGTTCCATAGGAGAACAGATTATGTTTATTCCTCACAACTATCTTTACGGACCAAAGAAGTGCCTTAAAAAAATTTTAAAGATTAAAACTTAAATAGAAAGACAAGAACTGTGCAAAGGCTGAGTATCCGATATTCATGGGGAACTCATGAACACGTATTTAAACAAAACATTAATTTAAATCTGAGAGGCACAGATGGTGGGAAAGGAAAAACCTCAGTAAGAAAAAGCACCAACAGCTGGTACACTGATGGAACGCAGCTCTAGATGGCAAGAGTATTTGGACCTAAAACCAACCCTGGTCATACTAGTATCTTTATAGCTGAAATACACGCAATTGAGAGATGTACTCAGTTTGGTTGTTTGGAAGCGAAATTAGATACAATAATCAATCAACCTATGCACTCTACAAACAAATCGCGTAAAGGACTCAGTTCTACATTTTTGTTGAAAAATAAATCTTGGAGTAGATATTTTCAACTGTCATAAATGGTAAAATCAATATCATAGAAAATAATTTATTTACCTCTTACAAAATCTCCTCTACAACAGACTCCCAGCTTACACTGAACAATCGATCGTAAATAGCTTTTAACAATGCCTTAAAGACCCAAGGATTAAAGCTATCGATTGTTTCATAATCTTTTAAGAATATCATATCTGATAATGTGGACAATTCTGGGTACTACGCAGTCTTCTCTTAATTAAATGGAGCAAGGAACTAATAATTACTATTGAGATGGTTGAATCGTTGCCTATAGAAGTAGACGCTGCACTTTCAGGAACGTTAATGTTGACAGGAACGAAACTCGCATTCATTCCTCAACTTTCCCACCGAATTGGGTCAAAACACGAGGCTAGATAATTTTTTAAGACGCTATTGGAAAACGGTCGTAAACCTGGAAAGGGTCGAGCAATAAACGCCGTCTCTTAAGCCACCGGGTATGAATTGAGCAATAAAACTGCCGAGAATCCCTCGAGACACAACACGAAACTACGCCATTACCTTTTACATTGTAACAAAAGGATGTGAGATTATCCGAAAGGCATGTTGCCACTGATAGATGATTATCTATTATCTGATTGTATGTGTTAATCTGTCTAGCACGTGTAGTGAATTGATCTGATTTCAGGTTTATCTTTCTGTTTAAAAGAATCGAGCAAGCCCAAATTGCAATTATTCAATTCAATTACAGTCTTAAAATAATGAAAACATTTATGGCCTATAAGTATTTTTCAGCGGCCGAAAAAATTTTGGTCAATACATTAAGCTTATGAGAACCTCCATTGACATAGTAAATAATTATGTATTATCTTTTATAAAAGTTAATCTTAAAACTAAGTTTTTAGCCCCTTATCAAATATACGAAATTTATAATTTTATTTTCTGATGGATTTATGAAAATTATTAACCTTGTAGGGAAACAGTATAGTTGGATTGTTTTTGGACAAATTTCAAGGTTTCGAGAAAGGTTGCTCAACATGTCCTAGAGATGACGTAGATGAGAGAGAGAGAGAGAGAGAGAGAGAGAGAAGAGTTAGAAAGGCGGAAAGAGAGAGAGTGAGAGTGAAAAGTAAAAGAGAGAACGAGGAGAAAGAAAAAAACAGAGTTAAAAAGGCAGTGAGAGAGAGGGATAAAGAGAGTGAGTGACAAGAGATAGGTTGAAATAGAGATTGAGAAGAGAGATAGAGAGACAAGGAGGAGAGAGAGACAAACAGACCGAGAAAGTAAGTGAAAAGAGTTTTTAAGGAGGATCAGTTCCTCAGAGCGTCAGGAACAGAAAGTTTGCTCGATGTGTTCCTCCACTTAATTGAAGGGTGTCATTTGTCCATGGATCCTTATAGAGAGCGTGTAGACCTAGATGTCGCGATTTACATTTACCAATATAGGTCGATGTTTACTTGATCAATTCTTATTGCTATTGTTGGAATCTTCACCAAAGTTATATATAATAATAGATATTTCTGCTATAGTGGTATATGAAACACGCACCATCTTTGTACCGAGTTCGACGATATATATCATATTTGTCGATGACTGTTTATTTAAATGGCATAAAAATTCAATTAACTAGTAGTTTTCTTTTTAGACATGTGCTTTGGCAAGTAAGGAAACGTAACCTGGACATCTCGTAAGCACTTGACCGAGTTTGCCAATTGAGCCTGCTGTGTAAACTTACAAGAATTCTTTGTTTCCGTAATACTTGTCCCATTCGCAAATCTAACTTATCCGACCGTCACTTCAAAGTAAGCCAAAGTTCATTAACATTTGCTTTTTATTCAAGTAACGCTGTTGTACCTCTAGGAGATATACTATACGTACTGTAGGTATACGCACCACTACCAACACTATTGGCCGTTCTGTTCACCGCAATACCATAACCAGTGACTCGATCATACGCAGTCCAAATCTTGGAATGCATCCTGCTCTCTCCAAGAACACTAACAACACTTCCAGAGTCTGGAGTCGTCCAACACGTGAAATACTTTCCTTCTGTTTTCTAAGCATGTTACCTAGGACTGTACCTAGGCAATTGTATCCCGACTTGAAGACTGTATAGAGAAACAAAATGAGAAATTGATTAAATTGAGGTCACAGAACAAAAAATATATTCAGCACTTCTTACGCTAGACTGCGGACTACAGAGCATTCACACCAACCTACTGACCTAAAGAACCCCTTCACCTTAGATCTTGCCAAATTTCGATACCTTAAATTCAATTTTAAATTGTCATCCTAACACATTAACAATCAATACTATCTTAACCCATCCTCTTCCATTGAAACGCCTAAATAGGCTCGACACTATACGCTGAATATTATTGTAAATAAAAGTAGAAGAGAAAAAAGAACTTAAATAATTCATCTACTGGAAAACGTTGGTGGTCGATTTACCCAAATCCTAAGATTTAACCTGAGAATCAAAGGTTCGATCATGTTTTAAAAATGTATTTATGCTGAGCCGACCAAAGCCCCTCGCATAAAAAGCTCTACCATCTCAAACATAATACGTAATTAAACTTTTTCCCGACTCGCCAGTGTCCCATACTGGCGGTAGAACTATTAGGCGAATTGTTTTGTGTTCAATATGTTGTCTATACAATGTGATCTGCACACTTTTGCAAAAGGTCATTTTTTCCATTTTTCGCGGAATCATTCGCGATTGATTGTTGCACTGATGACTTGTGTAAATCCCCAGTGGCAACCGTGTGAAATAATTTCCACCAGGAAATGGCGATTTGATTTTATCTAACTTGTTTCAGCCCAAGTCCTCGATCTACCATAGGCAGATCTTTAACTACCACATGTCACACGAATGGAGACAGGGCGAGGAGATAACCATCACTTTCCCCTTGGTGCGATTTTTGGAATGACAAGGTACTACTTAAACAAAAATTTTTTAAATAATTGCGGTATTTTTTCTATTTCTTTTTGGGTAGTAGTAATATAAAAGAGTTAACATAAAATATATCATTTCAGACTTGCCAATTTGGCTTTTTGTTCAGCAGGGTGTTATTGTAGAAAATATTCCATATTCATTTCACCTTCTATTCTTCAAATATATCATTAATGAAGTGAAAAATTGATAAATTTCTTTACTCAATGCATTACTTCACATTCTATGCACTACATGGAAGAAAATTACCATATAAACTTTGGGTGTAATTTCGTAATTTTTCAGCGCATTTAGATTTTTTCCAATAAATCCCTTATAGCTCAACGACTAGCCACGTAATTGATATGTAGGAACATGTAAAAGATTTCTCTCTGTGTAGCAGTCAAAACTTCAAATGTTAATATCATTTTTCAGTCATCATTCATCATTGTGCTGGAAAATATAAAATCCCACAGAATTTTCTTCAATAATGATATTTCTATCTTTCTATCTCTTTATATTTACATATTCGATTTAAGTGATGTTGTTTCAGTGAGGACTAGAAGCAAAAGTCTTCTTTGAACTGGTCTTTCTAGACCACTAGAGAATCTTTGATCCATTAGTATTTAAATAAAATTTAAAACGGAACTACTTAATACCCTAACAAGTTGAGACTAACTCAAGACACATAGTATGGAAATGGCATGGAGGTAGAATTAAACTGTGCATATTTTATCTCTATTTGGCTGAAGACGATCGGCGTCAGTGTTCGCGTATCCTCGCTTTGTTCTTATTCAAGTTTATATCCAGGGAAATACCAATCAAAATGAATAAACTCGGAAGTCTCTTTTTCCGAGGTTTGTAATCGTTCAAATTTAACCGATAAGGATCTCAACGTTCTCTCGCTAATTTACGGGAAGGTTCACCGGATTCCTCGCCGCGGTAGGGATCGCTCCGAGTAAAGTAGTACCGTGAGAAAATACACGAGATTGACTTAGTCACTGTTCTTTTTTTGGAGTTTGGAAGGGGACGAGGAGGGTGGTCATTACAGTTGTCCGTCATAGTCCATTAGTCGACGTGTCATCCCTTTCCCAGCGTTTCCACCGAGCAGATACCATCAGACAATATTAGATCAGCACTTTTCCTCGTAATATGCGATAAATACAGGATACCGCCTTGATAACACAGTCCGAGAGATCGCGATTCCGGAGCCGAACGACGTCAATTATTAATTGACACTTGCTATTTATTTTCTCTCTCGTGTCATCGGCTGATGGCAATCGATGATGATACTGACAAACTGAAGACTATTTAATGTTTCTCGACTTTTTGATTATACTATGAGAACATTTTGATGCCTTGAAAAGCATGATTTTTAACTAGCAGCTACATAAATAAAAGTCGTAACGACTACTTAACACTCATTAATCCTTTAACATTATTAACTAATTAACAATAATAAATGCCATCAATTTCAATGTTAATTTTTCGGCCATTCTACGTCGAAAAATAAGAAGACATACGGGCAGGAGTATTCCAAATACTCAAAACCCATGAGAAAACACCAGTATCATCCAACCTGGGATTCACACAATCGAGAGATGTTTTCAACTCAACTTGACTAAAGGGTACAAAAACAAAAAGATAGGTATCATGTCAGATAGCCAAACAGTCATCATTAGTTGAAAAATGGTGTTGAACTGTAAAACCAGATTAAACATATTAGGTATGTTGAAACAAAGTGAGCCTCTGCTGGAGCCCAGGACGCATGGGAGTAGAAGGCAACGAGAAAGAGGACATGTTGGAAGAAAAGGATCTGCTGCACCGCTGATAGGACCCGAACCCTTCTACGGCATAGGAACGGACACTGTCAATGAGTATCTCAGACAAAAGGACGGAAAGAAAATGAAGGAACTACGGAATTCACTCAGTGGAGGCACACCAAGTATCTCTTAAAAAATTTCGGGAGAAAAGAAATTACAGAATGTCAAAGGAAGCAGCAATAAACTGCGATCCTATAGGATGGGATTCTTAACAGGGCACTGCAAGCTGGATGGACAATTTAAAGTAGGTTTGAATAATCCAGCACATGCAGATTCTGCAAAGAGGCAGAGGAGACGTCAACAACTTCGAACAAACTGCTGTGCTACACTTCCCCGCAGGAGGAAATGCTTTGGGATGTGCAATATGGCCTTAGAAGAGATTCAGCCATTGAAACCGGGACCATTAATCAAGTTCCCTGATGAAAAAGGACTAACCAGAGTGCTTTAAGCAGAGAAGAGGAATAAAATGGCTCTTAAAAAGCCCAGTAAAACACCCCGACTATTACATCTCCATCTACCTTGAACAATATTTCTTATGTCCTTGGCCATTCTTGTCAATGGGTCCAAGAAGTCGAGACCATCGAAATATGTTAATTATATAAAATGTAATATTCGGGGTATGTAATACACTCCGTCCTTCGAGAGCAATTTTATCCCTCGTTCTGTAGCTATAGCACATGGTGAGTCCTAGCCCATCAAGAAATCAAACACACGCTTTCCTTGCAAGGGGATCCGCTTTCTCGTCCTCCATACCCTACATACTGGGACCTCTTAGCGGCTTAAGTAGCTTTCCTCAGCAATAGCATTTTTTTCTTCGTTCTATTCCTATATATCCTGGGTCCCAGCAAACAGTAATTTTATTATACGTAATAATTTATTTTATTTTACAATACAATCGCCATCTTTGGGCTAGTAACGATTCCACTTTGCGCTCTGATGACTACTTGGTTATCTGTTATGCCATTTATCCTACTTTTGTGCATTTAAGCATTTCGCCATCATCCGTGGCGTACAGTTAAAAATACAGACATTGGAACGATGGATTGGCTAAATTGGCCAAATCGCATCAGCATGGGTAATCGTAAAATCCCATTCACAAATATTACAAGGGTTTTGATGAAATTGTGTGCTCTCATATGAATTGTATTCCAACCGGATGAACATATACGCATACACATGCACAAAATATGAGGAAACTTTACTGCCCACCTACTTGGCAGACAATTTTTGCAAGACGGTGACCTTTAAGATGTCTTGACAGTCACACTACATCAGAGAATGTATCGGGAGTATCCACTGTCTCTGAAGAATCTACGTAAATCGTGTTTATTGAAATGGATCTTTTTCATATGCTAATTGAGTCTGCAATGAACCGCCAAAAACTGATTTCCGGGTTTTATTCCTCTTCCGCTAAACATTTTTTTCTTTTCAAAGGAGATTCGTGAATTGATTGTGTCACTACACCCTATCTTATCATTACAATGTAACTGATAAGTGGGATGTATGCAGTTTTAAGAATGGTACGAAGGATTTTGGAAAGGAAAGATTGTATTTGGTTCAAATAAGAACTTTTAGTCGTCGTATAGTGCAATTTCGTAGGTCTAAATGTGCGGTAAGCAATGATGGATAGTATTTTTTTTATTATCTGTTGTCTGTTTGAAATTTGGTCGTTACCGTTGGTTTTGGTTTGATTACCCTCGCTGGGTTGGTCTGTATCAGAAATTCACTATTTTCAGTTTAGAATTTATAATAACTGAACCCACCTAGAGAGAATAAACGGACCAAAATGATCGATAACGACCAAATTTCAGATTCATTACTCTGTTGGTTCTCCTCTCAGAATCTGCCCTTGCCGTGTTGTATTATACCAATTTCCTCAAACACCGATTCAGCTCACACTATCCCAGTGAGAAATCCTCTCAGGATTCGGAGTTTTTCTTCTTCCTTTGATGTATTCTATTGTGTTTCGTCAGGAAGTTTTGGTTGTCCGTTTCCAGTAAATAAATTATAATCTTTCACCATGTCTTCTTGTCTAAATCGCTCAGGGCCTATTATCGGCATAGGTAGCTTTTCCCAGCAAGGGCATTTGTTTCCTCATTCTACTCCTATGTGTAGTGGAACCCAGCAGAGGGTAACTTTTTTTGCATACCTTATTCATTTAAATTAGTTTTGCAATCCTACTCCGTATTGGAGCTAACATTGTTTGAGCTTAGTGCATTGATGACTACCTGGCTTTTGGATAAGGCTGAAATGTCTTCGTTTTTACACCCTTTATTCGAATTGAAGTGGGTGCAACCCTCAATATCGTCGATTTCAGTTTGAAATAGTGTAATTTTCTATTATAAATATAAAGGTTGTAAGTTTGGTTCCTGGACTGAACACCCCTGCCTTGTAGGTTCTAGACCCATCAGTGTACCACTAGATGACGAATGTAATTAAAATTCATTTTTTCACTTGGTTTTTCCATAGTTGTGAATATCTCACAAGGCTCTTTCTTATATATTGGTAAATTTAATTTTAAGTAAGTTGAGAAAATAATACGTAGGGTTGTTTGAATTGAGATTAAGTATTTAGAAAGTTTCAAAAACCATAAAGCGTTTCTAGTAAAGAAACAAAAAGTCAGATCTGCTTTAAGCTCACTTTTAAACCCTTAAATTTTTATAGCGAACAAGCATTTTTTGGGGTGGATTAGCGGGTAGGAATATTTTCAGTATATTTGACGACAGTCTGTGATGTGATCCTACTCTCCTTTAGGAAGAATATTTTGGAAATCCGAAGGGGTTAAATAATGAAATGCTTCCAGTGTAATTTAGATATCAGAGGGTGCAATAACATAAAAGGCGCTTTTATAGCCTGGGGAAAGAGTAATTTATTTTATTTTATTTTACAATACAGCACCATCTTAAGATTTGGCTTAGTGCTCTTATGGCTACTTGGCTATCTGATATGACAGTTATGTCTTCATTTTTGTGCATGTAAACATTTCGCCACATTCAGTGGCCTACAGTTAACTACACAGGCATTCTTATGATGGGAAAATGCCGAAACGTTTTCTCAGTTTATAATTGTACGCCACTGAAGATGGCGAAACGTTAGACAGACAAAGCAAGCCCGGCTATACGGATTAAAATGATTGGCAACCAAAACCAAAAAAAGTTTCTAGTAAAGAGGAAAAAATCATATTTGTTTTAAGGCCAGTTAACATATTACATATAACATAGTTATCATAAGGGTTTAATTATGATGATGATAGTCTGTGATGCTACTCTCCGTAGGAAGTCATTTCTGGCAGTTGAAAGGAATTTAGTAATCCAAGTCTTCCAGTGTTGTTTAGATATGAGAGGGTGCAATAGCTATTAAAAGGAACATTGTAAAAAAAGGTCCCTGAGTTGTTAACCGATCAATCAAGTTAGAGGAATGAAAATGTTCCAAAATTATAAATAAAAATAGCGATGAATTGAACCAGTTGTCTTCTCGTCCAAATAATAATAATAATGAAAAATATCCCAAACGTCATCCGGTGAGCTATTTAGTTCAGGTTGGTTTCGAAACCAGCCCGAGGCTCAGAAAAGAAAAAAGAGTGTAAAAACGGTAGAGAAAATATTGTGAAGAGGCCGTAAAGAAAACACATAAATTGATATAGGCTCAAGAGGGCCGAGGTAATAATGTTATTACACCTGTTTTTTTCCTATTCCTTTTTCTTTCCTTTTTTTCCAAGTCGGGGCTTTGGAAGAGATGATATTCATTAGTGGTAATGGGCGGCACCTTCCAGGACGAGCAGTCATTATTAATTGCAGGGTGATCATCCTTTCCTCCCAGGTGGTCCTGCGCTCGATCACCTCTCACCCGAAACCGCCCGGCTAATATCCGACCACTTCCTCGCCGATGATCCGTTTTTCTGACCCAATTCTTCCTCGAGCCAACCGCTAAAAGCATAATGTGAACCATGAAAAGGCAATTACCACCTAGCACTTAAAAATCTCTTGTTTGTATAGGTGGTATTTCGAATGATGGAATGCTATACCAAGTATGATGTTTAATTGAAATTCAGGTTTTTATCTGACACGGCTTATAAGAAAAATATTGACTGTCGGATTCGCAAGACGTCTCAAAAGAAAATTAACTCCCCCGAGAACGTGGCTAGAATAACTTAATAATATGTTGCAGTAAAGTAAAGTACAGAAAGAAGAAAAAATGGAAAAAACTTGTAATAAGCCAAAACCATTTTTAGCATAACGCTTGTAAGAGTCCAGTTGACCAACTTGTTTGAAAAACTCAAAATTAGAAGTGAAAATAGAATAACAATAATTGAAGAGTGGAAATTCAAGTGAATCAATTTCCTCCAAACTGAGATTTTTCTTAATGTGTTCCATGTCCCATTGCAAATAGCCCTAATAATGTTCTAAGAGCGACCAGTTCGTTAAATGGCACTGGTCTAAGCATGGGACGTATGATATTTCGAAGGTGGTTTTCCGTACCATTTCATGTGCCATAGCTTGTCAGCCAGTTGGAGAAACAGAACTAGGATCCTGTATTTTTTGTCTGGTGAATTCATACAATATTTTCGTTAGAAAGAAACTGGTCATGTGATAGGACAATTGCGTGGGTCAAAATAAAACCCATGCCGTTATTTGTTTAATGACGTTTTTAATACAACTTGGACATTTTTAAGAGATTGTACAGACATTTCAAATAAGCGGACATAGCTTTCATCATGTGATCGAGAATTCACCATTATTGAAAAGGGGAAAAGAGTTTCCAAATGTTTCACTCCGGCAGATTTACAAAATATTGTGGCTTCAGCTGAAGTTACAGGGGAACCATTCTCCGTAGTTAACATGGAACATTCGTATTTTCTAGAGTTAAAACACGCATGTGACTCTGTATTACAAGCAAAGTTTCTAATTACAAAGGCTACTGTGATAATATATTCGCTACCTTATACGATCAAAAAGACAAGCTCGTAATATATGGCAAAGAACACGTTACCCATCCGATAAACGAAAACTAAATAAATTAACACATCAGTTGACAACGGAATTGCAAGCGTATCGCTCCGACAGATTCACACGATTTACAGAATCTCTAACAACAGAAAACAAATCTCTCTGGGCGGCAACTAAGAATCTTTTATCTTACCACAAAATATCTACCCCGCTTCGCCAAGTCAATGGTAGTTGGACCAAGTCAGATGAGGAAAAAGCGAATGCTTTTGCCTCTTACCTGAACACAGTGTTCACCCCACACGTCAACATAGGAGACCATACCTATTCCGAACTGATCAATGAATATTTACTTTCACCGATTCCATTATCCCTCCCTCCAACAGCTTTTTCACCTTCTGACGTTCATTCTACCATACAACACCTAAAATCCAAGAAAGCCCCAGGTTTTGATCTTATTACTCCAAAATTTCTCCAACACCTTCCCAAAAAGGCCATCATATTCATTACATATCTATTTAATTCCGTTCTTCGTACAACCTACTTCCCTATATCTTGGAAGCACTCGTATATTCGAATGTTCCCTAAGCCAAAAAAGCCAACACATTGTACTACTTCATACAGGCCAATAAGTTTACTACCTACGTTGGGTAAAGTTTTAGAAAAACTCCTACTTAAAAGAATTCTTCCGATTTTAAACTCTCAAAACATAATCCCAGCCCATCAATTTGGTTTTCGCAACCGCCACTCAACTGTCCAACAGTGTCACCGCGTGGTAGACGTTATTTCGTCCTCCCTTGACATGGGACAGTACTGTTCCGGGGCCTTCCTTGACGTAAGCCAAGCTTTTGATCGAGTTTGGCACCCGGGCCTGCTATTCATGCTCAAGGACATCCTGCCATCCACCTACTATCTCGTACTACACAGTTTCCTCACTGACCGATTCTTCCAAGTCATTGAAGGCCATTCCGTCTCTTCATATTTTCCTATCCATGCTGGTGTTCCTCTGGGTAGCGTTCTGGCCCCTACACTGTACCAGATTTTCACAGCTGACATGCCAACTCATCCCGAAACCACCACATTCACATTTGCAGACGATACGGCAATTCTCTCTAGCAACCCCGACCTTGTCATTTCCAATCGAAACCTCCAACAACACCTCATGCTACTAGAGTCCTGGTGTAAAAAGAAAAGGATAAAGTTTAACACTGAAAAATCCACCCACATTACCTTCACTCTTCGTAAAAAGATCTCTCCCCCTGTTTTCTTAAACTACACTCCCCTCCCAACTGCGGACAAGGTGCGGTACCTCGGATTGTACATCGACAAACGCCTGACGTGGAATCCACACACAAGATTGAAACGTCAGGAGATTATGACAAGATTTAGAATTCTTGCACGACTTCTTGACAAACGCTCGAATTTACCTCTCAAAAATAAAAGACTGCTGTACAACACCATAATTAAACCGATTTGGACTTACGGACTGGAAGTGTGGGGTTCAGCCAAACATTCCAATATCCACCGCATTCAAACTGCCCAGTCTATAATACTACGAAAAATATTAGATGCTCCATTTTATGTATCGAACCAAACTACACATACAGATGTACATATTCCGTTCGTACAAGATGAAATACGTTTCCGTTACCGTAAATTTCATAAAAACCTCCCAACTAACGTAAATCAACACATCAGAAACCTCGCATCCCGACGAATCCCCTCAAACCCACCTCGCCGACTGAAGAGACAATGGCCGCGAGATCTTCTAGGAAGTGATGGTGATAACAGTGAAAGTGATAATGACACACAAATCGATTGAACACACAATAATTTAGTTCCATAGGGTTTAATCTGCCATTGGTGAAAGTATAAGAATCATTTCTTGAGAACTACGGAGGAGATACAGGAAGATGCCATTTTATACGTGCCAACTGATGTCACTACTCCAAAGTACAACTTCACAAAAAGTACAAAGTACAGGAAGAATGGGCCAAAGGAATACCAGTAAAGGCAAATTCCTTCTGGTAGACTAACACAACAAATTTTACCGTCTAAACTCATCTGACGATCAAACCACCTAAAGTAGTGCATGAAATTATTGTAATAAATAATTAATCTACTTACACACACTTAGAAAAATAAGAAAAATATTTGTCATCCTAATCTGATCAGGAAATGGCCAAATTAGTTATCGCGAAGGATATCTCGGAGCTTGACGCCCATGGATTGGCACGATGATTACCCACAAGCGTTTAAGCGCGCTGTTCATAAACATCCAAATTGGCCGCCACCCAGGTCGTTATAACTCTGATCGTCCACGGGGATTAAAGGAGAAGGGGAGCAGGTACCGTACATTTTATTTATGCATCAAGAGGCGAGCGAGGGAGAGAGGCGTTCGCAAAAACCACTTTTTTCCCCATTCCTCGCTCCTTTATCATCTCTTCTGCCAAGGGTCAGGCTCTCATTGGTCTAAACCAAAACCGAGGGGCTGGAAACCGAACACCGATCGCCGTTGATGTTCAAGCATGACACCTTTTTCTTTCCAGAAATATTCTCACCCTCCAGATCCTAAAAGGTATAAAAAATACTAATATCGATTTTTGATATTTTGGTTAATTTATGCATTCCTTTACAAATTCCATACGTCATGATTTTAACTAATGGACGACCTAGCCAAACGGAATTTTTTTTTTACAACAGTATTTATTTTTAATAAGCAAAATTGCGTACATATCCAAATATGAAAATGAACTAAAACAAAATCTGGGATTATTTGACACTTGGGTGCGAAAAATTACCCAGTGGTGACACGTCTAGGAGACGTCTAAGAGACACGTCATGACTCTCTACCCAACATGTCGCGAGGCAACTGCCGCTTCAATCTCCTTAGGGATAATTGGGGATATTTCCGGATATCTGGTTTAAAACCTAGGAATTAGCGTGTAATAACCTTAATTAAGTGTTTCCACCTGAACAACTAACACTTTAAACACAATACCTTAGAGTCAGAATAAGTGAACTGGTAGTGTATAACCTACCTAATCGATTCTAGATAAGAAGACGAAGAGCACCCAACCCAACCTCTTATATATCTATCAATCGGAAAATATTTGAGGATTAAAAGGTGTGTAAAGTGTTCTTTGATACCAACCTATTCTACATCAAGAAAAGCCCAAAACACGGTTTCTTCTCGAGAGATTCACAATACGATGGCTCTGTTATACAGTAAACGGTGTCGCCAGAATTCAAATTGATGTTCGGGATGGATGATGGGATAGATTCATTTGTAGAGAAGTTTTTCTTAGGAGTTTTTCCCCGAACATCGTGTCAGGACAGTATTTGGAAGTTGATGATTGCATTGTTTGGTTTAGGGACTGGTGGAACAATGGAGAGATTTCATTAGGGACTATGAAATAGTGTAAAGGGTATCGTTATAGTGTATGTTTGCATTTTTGCGACATAAATATTATCGTTTTATCTAAAATGTTTGGGTTTGGTTGAAATTTAATGGACGAGAAGAATTCTATTCAATAATTTTTGTTGGCTTGTCGTACGACAATAAGCCTGACTTGATCTGCCAAAATTCAGAATTGATAGGTTAAAACAGGAAAGACCAAAAACGGCGGAGCCGAATGATTGGGAAAGATCAGACTGCCGATTTCCACTTCGGACGTTTTTAGCAATTTCACTGGAAGGTTGAATTTCTTCTTACAAAATACAACATTAAAAAATGAAGATTAAAATTTCAGAATCTACTGCTATCACTGGAGTAGATAGCATCTTGAGAGGGCATTTTAAATCTTCAGAGGTTGTTCTGATTTTTCCTGAAGAAAACAGCGAGGATAGATCATGGATGATCGGTAACGGCCAAACTGCTACATCACCCACCCTGCAGACCTTAAGAAAAAATTGGAGTACATAGCACCTTGATAGGGCTTTTCAAATCTTCAAAGATTGGTACGGTTTTTTAATTTTTTTTCCTGAAAGGTCAGAGCAGCGAGGTTAGGCGAATCTGGATGATCGGAAACGACCAAACTGCAGGTTCATCAATCCGCAGGTCTCAAAAAAATCTAGCAATATGTGTTACATGTTTTAGAATCAAAAAGTTAATAAATTGCGATTTGGAATAACTTGATAGGAACATCGGTCGTGTTGACAAAACGATCATTATTGTAAGGTAAAGGTCCGGGGTACGTATCCAAAATACTTACAATGGGCTTTTTCTCAAAACCTCTCACACCCCGAGGTTGATATGATCTTTGCTGTTGTGAACCATCGTAAAAAAAAGGAAAATTACGTGATTTATTAAGAATTAATCCTTTCAGGGCTTATTGGCTGACACCTAGTTATTTAAACAAACCATCCGGTTTTGGTAGTAGAGAGATATTGTGAGAAAACTCTGCTATTTTGAATATAGTTTGAGGACTGCTAATCTATATGGGAGTTTGTTTTCGTAACCTTTTTTTAAAGTTAGGCTTTGGTTTACATACCATTTCATAGTTGCTTTTATTTTTATAAATTGTCATTTCGTGCTTACTGTAGACGTATTAACAAAATAATCAGAATGGAAGAAATTATTGAGAAGGAATTATAAAAAAGGTGGTCAAAGCAGAATAAAATTCAAGTTCATAAAACGTTCATCAAGTCGTTCATGTATTTTCGTGATTATCGTATCATATTAGATTTAGCATTCTTTGGTTAAAGCTAAAAGAAAAAAGGAGATAATATAAAGAACAGCACAGTGTTGCTTTAAGAGAACATTGAACGTAAATGAGAAAATTCGAGATAATGGAATGAGATTATGCGAATGCATACCGTATCGAACATTTTTTTTAGAAAGAGAATACTTAAATGGACAGACAAGAATTTTCGGCAAAGAAATGGCAAAAAAGGTCTCACAATGAGCTTCATTGAAGTAAAGGAAAACTTCTTACAGAAATGTCCTCTTTTGAGCTGAGAGATGGTGAAGTTCAGGGGCGAACGATCAAAGGATCAAAGGAGACTTGGGCCGGCGTTTTTTCCGTTTCGACGATTGGCTTCCTCGTTTACACGGATCACCCTAACGCCACCAGACGTAATCCCAGGCTTGACTCATTTCTTTTGTTGTTCTCAATACGGCGCCCCAGGTACCGGGAAAAAACCCACCCCCGGGAAGAAAGTGATGCCGTGAAAACTGAACAAAGGCAATCCGATTACCTACATGGAGAATATTCATTTCTATCTACAACACGAATAACAGTTCGTTACGCGGGGTTGACCTGAGTGGAACTCGAACTTCTCAGAGAAAGCAGACCGAGAGTAATCCAGTCGACTTTATATCCTGGCTTTCTAATTTTATAGAAAACATGGAATTTACTCGATTATCTAAATGCATGTCTTATAATAATAAAGCTTTCAGGCGAGTAATAAAAAATTAGCATAATGACGATTTCAAACACCTCAGTCTTTGCAGACTGCACCTTTCAGGTTATACCTTATATGACAGGGAATAAATAAAACATAAATATCAAAGAAACCACATCACGACGTGGCTTTGCCATCAGACTAAGATCAACATGTATAATATATACAAATCAAATTGTTGACATCTTCATTGACAAGGCCATTAAATATAATGTACGAGACAGTTCATTCACGAGAATAATGTGCTCAATTTAACTAATTCTCGCCTGCAACTTTTTTTATTTAGCTGTCACCGTCTTAGATCAATTTTTGTACATTGTTTCTTCTTGAAGCCTAAAAGGCACCCTGTATTTTGACAATTTTTGATCATCTTGGTCAGCACCGAAGATGACGAAATACCCATTCACGTTAATCTTTTCTAGGTTCTATGTTTCCAAGGCACTTGCACTATATGACATCTAAAATCGAAAAAAGTTCCAGGTTTTGATCTTATTACTACAAAAATTTTCCAACAAAAAATGGCACCATAGTCATTATATAATATTTCATTCTGTTTGTACAACCTACTTTTCTAAATCTTAGAGACACTCGTTTATCCGAAAGTTCCCTAATCTAAAACATTGTATTATTAGAACATTGTACTATACATAATGGACAATAAGTGCGCTATTAAAAATAATTCTTCCAATACCAAATTGACAAATTAACATCAGTTTGTTTTTCGCAACTGCCGTTCAACTATCCAACAGTGCCATCACAAACGTTATCTTCTCCTTCCTTGAGGTGGGACAGTACTGTTCCGAGCCCTTCCTTGATAAAAGCCGAGCTTTCAATTGTCTGCTGTTTGTGCTCATGGACATCCTTCCTTCCACCGACTATCTTGCAATTAGACCGTACATTTTGTGAAATAGTTCGAGTGTCAACATGTTTTCCTTTTACCTAGATAAAATTTTCATTTCTTCTTCACATTCTGATTTAATATAAAGTTTGCTTCTGTTTAATCGTTTGTTCGTTAGTATTATTTTATTTAGTCTAGTCAAGTTTGTAAGATACAAAAAATATATGCATTTCTTTAATTTTGATTATTATCATGTATTTTTTATCTTATCAACTCGTATTTGAAATACAGTAGTTTTGTGTTTAGACACCAAAGAATATATTTTGAACTGAAAATGCTTTGCCTCACCCTGTTCCATCACTGGAGGGGGTGAACAGCAGAACCCTTTAATTAAACGGAAATTCGTAAAAAAGGCTTGTGACTTCAACGAGTCTTGTTTTGTTTTGCCTCACCCTACTTATAACCCAGTCCCACACCACTGAAGGTTGTGAAAAGCGAGCTCTATAACTATTTTAATCGCTTTTAAACGGGAAATCCTAAAAAACGTTGTGAAGTTGTCATTTTTTGACGGCTTTAAAATCCAATTGCACTCTTGTTTTCATCTTTCTTCTTCTACTTCAAAAAATCTTTTAAAATCAAGTGTCAGGATGTACAGGATCGTATTTGGAACTTTTAGGTTGAACTGGGCCCGAGGTGCCCTGTATAATTTTTCTCCAAAAAAGGTAAAAATTTGAATCTAGACTAAAAAATATTAAACTATTAGCCATTGGTTGAAGAGAAATTCAGGCGGTCCAGGCAAAAAGGACACCCTGTATATCGGACGTGTGGAGACCTGACCATTGTTCTGGGCGTCGCGTCGTCGGCGGAGTGAAAAGCGGAGGAGGAGCAGGGCGGGCAGTCTAGGTGACCAATGGACAGCCGAGACTGGAAAAGGCGAGCCAATCGCGGCCGGGGAGTCGTCCTGTCTTCCAGGCCCCCTCCTCGCCAATGAAACGACCTGTCGCATCGCCGGCCGGCCGACCACCCTCCGCGCGCCCTCGCTCGTCCAAAACGATCCCTGGAAATGGATACGAAAATCCTGGAGCCTTGGCGAGGAGGGAGGAGAGATTTCCTTTCGCATCTCCCCTCCAGCTCCTGGAGGGGGTCCCAGGCTTAGAAAGAGATAGAAGTATAGAGTGAGAGCAGCGATCAACATGCCCCCACGAAGGGGATGTCGCTACGTCTACTATGTATCTACTAGTCCTACTAATGACAACCAACTTTTTTACGTAAGTAAACACAGAATATATTTCCGCCTCTATCCTTAAATATTATTAACCTACCATATTACTGACGTGGGGAAAAAGTGAAGTGCAAGTGAAGAAAAAAAGTGCTGTGAAAGTGAAACATTTTAGCGACGCAGGAAATGAAACTTCTGTAAATGGACTCGAATCGAGACTTTCGCCGATGATGTTGTGTGGACCAGTTTCCTTTATGAATTGGTTATTACGACCATGTGAGTGGGACAAGAGCATACAATTTCACGAAAAACTATTCGTACTGACCTTAAAACCGTACGGAATTGTGAAATAAGTTATCTTTGATAAAAAGAAATAAAACAGCTACGAACATAACGTAGAAAACATAAAAATTCTAGAGGATATCCTTCTTGCTCATTCCACTCACTCTCTCTCTCTCACTCTCTCTAATATTTACGAATCGATCCATCTCTCGGTATATCCTTCTCAATCAATCTATCTACATATCTCTATTTATTCTTATTTGTGAGAATATATATATATATATATATCCCTCTCTCTCTCACTCTTTTTCTCACTCTTTCTCTCACTGTCTCTCACTTTCTCACTTACTCTCTCTCCCTCAGTCTCACTCTCTCCCTCACTCTTTCTCTCACTCTCTCACTCTCTCTCTCACACTCTCTCACTCTCGCTATCTGCATCTCTCTCACCATTTTTCACGATATATCGTTATGTGACAATTTACGTAACTTTGAAGTTAATACTCATAAATATTTGTATGGAATAAAATTTTCTACGAACTCATTATTTTTTGTTCTTAGAGAAATTTTTAGATTTATTGCAAGTTATAAGATATATGTAGTACGCGGAGTGTTAAACTTCAATTTCATTTTTTCCCATCGACTGATACGTCTATTCTGGATATTTTGTCTTTAATGTTGCGTTTCGTAATTTTGCCATCTTGGGTGGTTATTTTTGTTTAGAGGCACGTTAAAAACCCGACTGCCGGGCCGGAACATGATATTTCCAATACTACAAATTTTAGGGCTTGCCCAAATCGGTTGGGTGTTGGGATAAATAGTTTGGTCGGTATCGGTCTGCTCCCCTAGCTATTTTCATCTGCCATACGCGTTAAAAGAAATTTGCACTACAAAAAAATAGCGAAATAACCACACACGTTTATTGGCTAACAGAGCGAAGCTAGGGCGACCAGTACGATTGAAAACTACCAAGCAATATATCGTAAAACTAACCATTTTCGGATTACATCATTATTTAAGCATGCTTACCATCTTATTGTGTCTGACAATAAAAACGGCTTATTGACTCCTCAAGGTTTTACAAAATTTAAAGATTTAGGTTAACAAACGCTAAGGTTGACATGTTACTGGGTTAAACACTTTACAACAAGTGCCATTAACGTTTTTGGACATTAAGCCAGATTTTTTCCATAATCGTTAAGACTATTGATTTAATGTCCTTTTATCCCAGTTCTTCATGGGACTAAAAGCTTTTACCATAGATCTTTTATTTAAATTATTTTCGAAATTCTTTGCTATAATTTTGCAAATGGTATCTTGATATCTCCCATAACACACACGTAATTTAAAGAAGAAAACAAAGCAGTGCCGTTTATGTTTATGGCTCATGATTCAAAAATCTTGCAAAATTTAGGCCGCCCACGTTCAAAGTTATTGTCTTGAGCTAAAAACAATAATGACGTGGCCTGATGTCATCGTTATTCAAGTCGTGCTTCACTCGAAACGCGCCTCTTGAGGGAACTCGCGGTCGAGGACGTAAAAGAGCACAAAAGTAGAAATCCAGTTTTTAATCGATATGGGAGAGTGCGATTAGGATAAGACCCGTCGTAAATTAGACATTAAGTAGGCCGGATGACGCCTTCTCCATCCTTCTTAGCATAACCGTGAAATAACTAAATTAAAAGCAGAGGCGATCAATCTGCTCCTGGAAGTTAGTTTCTAATGGACTAGTAATTAAGAATAATTAAATTTTATAATTTTTCGACTATTTACAACTCTTTGGTATTACATTTTCTGCTTCTTTTAGATGATGGCAATCAAAGATTTCCCGCGCCTTTTTTTAAAACTGATGCTATTTGTTTATCTCTTACTCTTGTCAAATTATAACGCACATTTACGACCGTCATACCTGATCACGTAAGAGCAACTGGCCGTATCATCTATATATCAGGTGTCATTCGAAAGATTGTGTGATACGTGGTGAGACACTAGCAGGGGATTTGTTCCCATGGTCGATCTGACAGGCTAATGGCAGGAGGGAGTAGCCTGCATCGGCTGCTAATGGTCTCTTCCATCCTTCAATTAAATATCAAAAGAAAGTGGGCGTAAAAATGAAAATGTATCAAAATTCTCGAGGTTTGCCTCAAACCTGAGCCTTTTTTCAATATTAAATTAATTAGACCTTTATGTATGAAAGTTATAAGATATATATTTAGGAATATTCACAATTCTATACTATACATACTTGGATAAAAGCATTGTCTTTCTCTCCCTGCTTAAAATCCATACTAACTGCTGAAGTTGGCCAAAGACCATAGGTGCATTTGATGTACCGACGATAACGTACAAATATTTGGTTAGAACTTTGACCATTTGGATGTTTTCTGTTTGTGACGGTCTTGCCTCGCCCTGCTTACAACCCTGACCAAACCGATGACGATTCGAAAGAAGAAAACGATCGATATTTTCAACAGAATCAAATAAGGGGTTCCAATTCTGCACATATCGATTACTGAAGTTTCATTACAACTCCTACATCTGGAATGTTCTAATTTTTGGAATCCGTAAGCACATATATGTCCTTGGTTGCTACTAGCTGTTTGCTACCTGTCTAAAAAATTGGACAAAGAAAAGCAAAAAAGTTTTAACAAATTGCATTTTTGCCACTCTCTGCTTATAACACTGAAAAAACCGTAAATTGTCAAAATGGCAAACGCGTCAAAAGCGTAAATTGGCAAAAGGGCGGAAACAGCGAATTTCTCAACTATTTTTCTCTGCACAACGTAACGTGTTCAGTTTCCGTATAATTATGTTGATTACCAACGTTTCATTGCGAGTCCTGCGTTTTGAGTTACTTAATTTTTAGATACCCGAAGTACGTCAAACATGTTGGTTGCTATTAATTATTTGCTACCGGACCCTGAAAAATAATGATCATCAGAAACGAGTCTGACAGACGACTCTGCTATTTTTTAATTTATTTATTTATTGCATCAAATAATATGTTCTAATCCAACAAATAAATATACTTTTTGATACTAGCGGGTTGATAACCTGCCTCCTAGAAAATGAGTCAAGGAAAAACTAAAAAACAAAAATTGACCATTAGAAAGTTTTCGCCTGATAGTTGTTATCATGCCTCTCCTTGCTTATAATCCTATACAAAGCGTTGAAAATGTCGAAAAACCGAAATGTGCCTGACAGACGAAAAGAGCGACTGCCACTACAATTTTCCGCAACGAGAAATAAAGCGTATCTAATTCTGCACCTGTCAAAGTTTCAAGTTTTTATTCATCATTTAGGAAACCTTAAGTATGAAAAACTTTATTGCTACAAGTTGTTCCCAAATAACATTTGACGAAGTATGATTAGCAGAACTTAAAACTTAAGTTTGAAGTTTTCTCCTTGAGTGACGTTGTTGTTGTTTTGCCTCTCCCTGCTTATAAACCTAACGAAATATAGCGAAAAACATGTGACCGACCAAGAGGAAAATTGGCAGACCAAAGTTAATCAAAAACGACCAAAATCTCATACATTTTTAAAATATTAGGGTTGTCTAAACAATTTTTTCACAGAAGCAAACTTATTATTGTGAACATTATGTTGATTCTCGATAAATGGGAAAGTAACAGGGAGGAACGATCAACTAGTACTACTATACAAATAACAACTGACGGAAAATGGTTCTTCAATCATATTATTCCACCCTCCACGTAAATGCTTCCGCTCGGATGGAAGTTGTTTTCTCGTCTCATCCCGCTGATAACTCTGACCAAACGGACAAATGCTGAAAGTCCTATACGAGGATAAGAATAGTCGGAAACTGAAGAATGAAGAATACACCTGGACTTTTGAAATCAGGAGTGAAAGGAACAAGGTAGCTAATAACTAGTAGTAAGCAACTAAAACCCGATAGAATTGGGGTATAGTACTCAAGACGCAACATCTCAACATAATAAATAATCAATATTAATAAGCAATTATACAACTTCAAAAGGTCAAAGCTCTTTCTTGATCATAATCTCCAAAGTTCGCTGGGATAAGATGACTAGTTAATCAAATCAAGTCCTTTTATACCTTAGTTTAATTGGGCTAACGATGTGGACATCAAAAAGGGGACAAGCTTCTGGTCAAAGGTCAATCATCAAACGGATGGTTAGTTAGCCTACTCTTTTGGTGCTTTCAGAGCACGGGTGCAATAACCAAATGGACCCCACCGTTTTGAAGTCTGCCTGCGCGGGGGCTTATCTTTCAAATGGTCTATGACTTCAAAGGGAGGAGAGGACTAATGACCCATTCCACTCAGCCTACCAATTACCGGAAATGAACCCGGAGGCCAACTTAGCGGCTTATTGTCTTCTCGAGGATATCAAACCCTTTTTTATTCGCAATCCTATTCTTTTCTCGATTTTTTCAGGACTTAAATACACAAAATAAATGGTGGAAGGCAAATATTTAAGGGTGTCAATACCTTTAGGTAATTTTTACGTCGGAGTCTGAACAGATCATGAATATGTTCTTAAACTTTCTGAACGAAAATCTTTAATTTTGCGCCTTGAAATATCCTTCAACCTGGGCACACGTTTTAATCATATAAACGATTTATATAACCAAATATTTTAAAAAAATCAGGGAGTTTGTTGCAGTTCCACAGATTATTACAAACAATTTTTATTCCCCCCTCCCAAGTACCGTTCGTACACATACCCATCAAACACGTCCGTGTGCCCATTTGTCCCAATCCTTTGCTAATTGAATATAAATTCTCTTCCGAGTTGGTTGAGACTTTGGTCGGCAAACCGGTTTTAAATAGCGATACGGCTCCCCTCTCAGATGTCCCCGGCCAGCTTCGGCCCTTTAATAGCTAAACTATTCATCAGATTAAGACTTTCGATCAATATTATGCATGTAGATCTTTTAATTAATTTATTGTTTACAACTCAATTAAGCCAAACTACGGATATATCGAGGAAATTAAGCACATACCACTCTTTGATTTTTACTGTTTCTACTTTTATTTGACTGTTTTATGGTTCTATTTACGAATCTGGAACAAGACAACCATATCATTTTATTGATATCGATATTCGTAGACCACCTGCCTCTATTAGTCTACATATAGCCTCCCGGGTGTGCAGTGTCCTACTTTCATTCTAGTCTTGACACGTCCTAGGTTTACTAGCTCTGCGTTACTTTTCTGCTTCCTTTAATGACTTTTTCGCATGCCTCTGTAATGGCATCTAATTGAACGAAGGATTTATTCTTAACCAATTACTAAAGGATCTACTTATCCTGATTGAATTTTACTTATGTAATTTACGGTTTTCCTCGTTGTCCCATGATCTGATACCCAAACTTCGACCAATATCTGACAATATATTTTCTAGATATGGGTTTTGATCTAGTGAAAAAACTGAAGGTCTCTCGTGTGTATCTTTCAAGCCTTGGCCCATCTGCATGGATTTCTGCCTGTTTCGTACTAACCGAGGACATGTTCTCCCGTTTATTCTTCTCCTGGCAATATCTTAACCTGCTTTTTTTTCTACTTGCTCCAAGTCTATATTTACGCTCTTTACTAGCATTGGATCAGAATCACTGTCAACTGCTCAAAAACAGCAAGTTCACCAGCTTTTCGTTTTATCCATTGATTGTACGCTAAGAAAATCTTGTTGAAATATCATGTCTCGTGTCATACAATAGCTCTGAAACAATATTGACTAGGTTCATCTATGATCATGATTAAAAAAATCATAATCTCTTAACTACTGTCCATTTATCTAGAAATTTCGTTAAGTTTAAGGCTAGGTAACAGAGGACATGTTCCGCAATTTTCGTCTTGGCCATTTCTATACCTGCTTGTTTCTGTGTTTTCCCCTATACATATGCCTTCAGAGTCTGCAGTACTCAGTCGTACTGTCAGACTGGAATGTAGAATATATTCCCGTTAAACCGAGCACTTATTTGAAACGCATTGTCTACTTTTTGACAATCTGGTACGCTGCACATGGATTCAGGGCAGAAAGGTGTCCTAACTGAACTTGTTTAATTATCGGCTTCATCATTATCGTTGGCAGTATGCCCTGTTACCCAAACAAGGGTGATTTTATTGTTTTCTCCATTTTCTGACCGGATCTTAATACAATACCAAAGGGCAGTGGACATTGAGAGCAGTTCTTCTGTTCTTTCATTTAGGCAGCCTTTTGATCTCCCTTGCAGAGTGTGCCATAGCCTCGGTCTCTTATTGAAAATAATGACATATTGCTTAAGCCTTATGACTGGTTTTCACTTAAACTACCTACGCTTAAACGGTTGGAATAAAAGTTTGCAAATGAAATAATAAAATATAATAAAATACCCATTTAGCAGCACGAGTTACGATCGGAAGAAGCTGAGATCACGTCGCCTGCCATACGACCCTAATAGAGGGAAGAACTAGAAAAATTCTTCCCATTCGGCCAGAACTGGCCCGTTGAATCCAGGAAAAAGGGAAAAATTAACATTTTGATAATTCTTTATACGTCAATTAACTCTTACCCTTTTAGCAAGTAGATTTTTATTTTGTTTTTCTTTACCTCTCTTACTTCTTTTCTTCATTAATTCAGGATGAGCCTATATTGATCATTTCATTTCACAAGAATTTCTCGTCGTCTTCCCCTAATCAATAAGTTAGTCATAAGAAAACTAATCCTATTATTTCCATAACCCATTCATTAAGTGACGTCCATTTCATACCAATTCGCCTAAACGACATCCATCTTTATGGAATTCGTTAGGACTAGAATTAGGGAATGAACAACTTATACGAATCTAGTCCTCGATTTATATCTATTATCTACAACAAGTAGACGAAGACAGCAGAAAACAAAGTTGTTGCTTACAAGGAGGAAAAAACGTCTGAGAAAAAAAAGCATGAGATTTTGTCTAGAGGTTTGCAGAATGATGAACCTGTACATTGGTCGGTCGTACTCGGTAATTGTGGTTTCCCCACACTTCTTCGGGCTCTCTGGTTTTAAGGAACACTTGGTTAGATCTATTGATTGAGGATCATTCGTTTTTAGTTATTGCTGATTTGGAATGGCAGACGGGTTTCTGCATATCGCCAGTTTCCGATAGTAAAACAATAAAGTAATAAAAGAGCGCTTAAAGCCCAACTACTCGTTGAAAGACAAGGAGAAAGGGGTACCATTTAATCTGGTATAAAGAAATTCGATTAAAGATATATATAAAGGTGGTACTAAAATAGAGTATGGATCAGGAGCATATGTATGGCTACAATCCAAGGACTAGAATTCCCATAAGTGGTTCATTCTGCCGTTTTCCGATCCTGTTCAATCACAAAGAGATGGATAGCGGCGTTTTTAAAAGCTATCCGACAGCTTGGTCAGCCCCGAGCGCATGCGAAATGTTACAACACACATTCACACAAATAAATACATGCACCCCAATATACATTGGATTTATTCTATTTGGTAGATGGTGTACCTATTATTCTTCCATCGACCTGCTTACAAGAACAAACTAATCTAATTGGGGTTTAGTTTGTTTTTATAAATATTCAACCTTTCTAAATATTCCGCCTCGACTCAAGTCTGGTAGACAGCTCGAAGAGCGGTGGGATCCTATTACCCCATCAGCTCCTCCCCATTCACTCTGATAAATACACTCATTCATACAAAACACAGAA
>CM077099.1:1680512-1691445 GCA_039619505.1 Cimex hemipterus | reverse complement strand
CTCTCTCTCTCTCTCTCTCTCTCTCTCTCTCTCTCTCTCTCTCTTTCTTTCTCTCTTTCTCTTTCTCTTTCTCTTTCTGTTTTTTCTCATCCTTCTCTCTCAGTATTTCGCTGACCGAAACCGTTTTCATCTCTTTTAGATCTGCTTACCTATTGAATAATTAAAAAGGATTTTTAATTCATACGTGATGAATAAAAGCAGCTCAAGAGCTAAACCCCAATTACGATCGGGCGCGTGCATTTTTGAATCTCATCCGAACTAAAGTTGGCTTGTTAAGAATCAGACTTCTGCCAACTCCTCCAATCGTAATTCAACCCGTGACCCCCATACATTGGAAAACAGAATTGTTTGTTCTTTTAAAAACGCATAGATTTCCACTCGTATTTGGAGGCCAAAGAAAGGGTTTCCCTTCCCGAAATAACGTAATATAGTATTATTGTGTCGGTCGGGAGATTATTTTGATCATTTAAACTATTTACAAATCCACCGGGGTGCCGGTCTTCAGTGTATAAATATCTTATCTGCTCCCATTTCATGGCGTTCCGTAGTTCTTGAACGTCTTGCAGAGTAATTATCAATATTTAAGGTCGAGAAATGGTTCTGTTGAGACTGAAAGAAAAATAATGTTCACAAGTTCTTAATATAATGGGCGAACTCTTTAAAAATCACTTTAACAGAATAATCATTGTTAATGAAAAGATCCATAACTTCTAAAGTGCTGTCCTTTTCTCAAAACGTAAATAATAGAAGGACAGACAAAATCTTTTCATCTTATTGGACCACAATTGTGTCATATATTTAAAATGACCATCCGTTGTATCAGGCATTTGTTTGTATTATAGGGATGAGTAAGAGGGAAAAATCAATCGATAGCTAGTTGATTATTGATAAGTAAGTGGTCGATAAATCGTAAAGCGGTGAATACACTTATCCTACGCGACGTGACCCGATGCAAATCTGATGTCCAATTTTCCTTAAGATTTGGTGTTACCCCGTGCACATGACTCTACGCCACTCCTCCAACGCGATGCAACCAATTTCCCCACTTTCCAAATTTTCTTCGAGTAGCCTAAGGAGGATTGTATTAATTTCTTAGATATATAATCAAAGACAAAAACCAGGACATTTATATTTTGTGGCTTATTTTAAAATATACGTATTTTTGTAGTTATTCTAATTACAACTTACTTTAATGTAAACCGCTTTTTAAACGGGATGAAAAATTGATGTGATTGATGATAAAAAATTAATTATGGTGATTTAACAGAGAATTTCAACACATCGGATCGGATATAGTGGAGAGATAGGATGAATGTAACAATTTATAACACGGAAAAAATAATTGTTAAATTTTACTCATTCACTAAATGATTGTCCGGTGTTTTGCTGAATTTTCTTTCAATCCATCGTAATTAAATATTTTTTATTAAAACATGAATTTCTGATCTCGTTTACTTTGCGTTACATTAACATAATTATAACGATAAAAGTATATAAAATTAACAATAATATACTTACGTTTTAAATAGCAGGTGGTGTGTAATACCTGGTTCTTGCAGATAACAAAATTGATATTCGTCATCCGAAAATACAAACTACTGAAATCCTGAATAGATCAGTTTTCTTCTTTTCAAATATGGAAATCAACAGATACACCTCCAGTGAGATTCACTTCCTGAAACCAAGCTCTTCTGTTCGCCGTTGAAAGCTAGCAGATCGCTGCTGCTATTACTTCCATATCTTACTCGTGGTTCCGGTTAAACTCGTTTTGCTGTTAGCTATAATTGAGAATTATATGAACGATTTTAGAGCTTTTTATGTTAGAAACAGAACTGGATGAATTGCTTCCGCAGTTTTATTTCTTCTGACACAGTCTCGTAGTTGCAGATTTTACTCCTTTAAGAACAAGTTTGTTGTACATATTCACATGTGTATTAATTTTTAAAATACCTCTGTTCTATCTATATATTCTCTGTTTAGCCTTAAATGTATTAGTTATACCAATTTTGGCTGATCATTGGTATCCAATAAATTTCGGTAAGGAATTTGGTTGGTTAACATTTACGAACAAGAAACGTTTCCTATTCGTTTTCTTGTATTGTAAATAGTAGCAATCTGATTTCCAATGTAAAGTAACTTTAAGAAAAAAAACTACTCGCAAGAGTAGTAATAAATAGTAAGTATAATAACGTAATACATTCACGACAAAGACAAATATCCAAATTAAAATAATTATTTAAATGTTAGTTTCTTCTAAGCTCGTTGGGCCTTGGAAAAAAAGTTAAACATTAAAGTTAACATTAAAATCGTTTATCCCAAGTTCGTAGCTTCTTTGTTAGACATTTGGCCGGTTTTTAGACTCTGCTGCTTTAACAGCCGATTTTAGTTTGTATGTGATCCAGATTGTTTGTAAAATTTTCGTAAGAAAACACGTTTAAAAAAGGTTATCTAGTTGGGTTTTTCTGAACATTTTGGTCTGTTTTCGTTAATCTGATATCGTTATAAGTAGGGTTGTGATTTAAATGCAATAAAAACAGACAAATGTGCACATATATATTTCTAAACATATTTGGTAAAAAATGCAATTTAAAACTGAAAATATGCGAAAAATAATATGATAAAAAATAAGGAAACTTCAAATTAGAGCACATAATAGTATTGAAAAGAGAAACCGTGTCAAAAGGAACATCACATGGCGAATATTAAAAAACAAAAACGCATTTAAAAAAAATTATATTTAAAACATCCGTCGTCTCGTCCATCGAGACCCAGATCGGTCAATTTTCGATGAAGTCTCTGATTTTATGGAATGTTTCATTGTATGTATGATCCAAGTGAGATATCCTGAGGGTACATTCATGGGGGACGGTTTTCCCTGTGTGTTTTCCCAAAAAAACTCTTCAATTCTGTGTGGCTTAGTTTATGGATGGGTATGTCAGCTCTTACTAGATCACGCATAGGCATCGAAATCTGACTTTCCAGACCCAGCACTTGTGGCAGCTTCTGATACAAAAGTTTGTTGAAACTTCGCCTTCCTACCTTGTTTTCCTTGTGTTTTACTGTCTTCCGTGTTGAGTTACCAAATTGTTAATACAGGTTTACCACAACAAACTGTGTAAAACGTCTCCACCTCCCTTAAAAGTCTCACTTGAAAACTCAAGCTTTTTGAACAAAATGGTGGTTTTCGGCATTCTAGGAGTAGTCCGTTCACAACACACAAATTTCAGGATGGAAAACGCATGAGAGAATGGATAAAGCTGAGAAGATGATGGTAGGGAAAGAAGAGAACTGAGGTTGTGATATTGCCATGAATCCAATTGAACTATTGCAAGAGAACATTGACCGTGGTACGACCACTATTCCTTTTTACATTTATTCCAAGAGAAGCAACGGCTACCGAATGTTCGCGGAAAGCGGGGAATCAGCAACTGAACAAACTCAAACTCGTTCATATGGAAACGGAAGAATGGGAGCGCATAGCTCTTTTTCGGATATTTTTTGTGCCTGCTGAAAAACATTACAATTTTACGTGCCAAAACCGATATGCCGAATATGTAAAAAAATATGCAATTACAGCTCATTTATGCAAAAATATGCATTTGCTGCAATATATACACAAATATCCAAAATAAATATAGTTTAAATTGGTTCCAAATGCTCAAAACATATAATTTATTAAAACTGGATATTCTAGTTAACCAAGAAAAATGTGCCAATGCATATATTTCACAGCCATAGTTGTAAGCATTTTGGCTTTAGCCAAGTAGGAAATTTGTGCCCTGCTCTTAACCCTGAAAGTTTCCATTTGATTTGTCTTCCATTCACAAACGGTTTGTTCAGCCGTTGTAAATAGGACGACACAAACAATCCAGACTTATGCTTCAAGTCATATCAGTGTTAGTACACGAACGTATAAAAGACATGGACGAAACGCGTCATAGAGCGAGGAAAGGCTGATCAAAATATCGGAAACGACCTAACCGGGTTCATCACCCCCGCACACCCCGAGAGAAAATATTACATTGTTAATAATGATATTTTTAGAACGATGACAGAACACATTACTTATTCGTGTCGATTCTCTTAGTTTTGAATGTTCATTACCTTAAGAAGTACTTACGGGCTTCATACGAATCAGTAAAACTCCGGCCACAGATTTTTTTCGAAATGAAGTCAGTTCTTTTATGGCTAAGCTTGTTCAGATTTAAATCATACCTGGCAGCTTGAATTTAGAAGATATTAGCTTATTAGTTTCACTTTTGGCCAAAACGCACAAAATTTCTCATATGAGAAAATATTACGATTTGCTACACTTTGTGTTGTATACTTTCATTGTCAACAGAAGTTAGTTGGAAATAACCTTCCGGATGTTTTTGAAAGACAATTCGAATGTTATCCTAATGGACACAAATAATATCGTAAATTTATCGTGTAATTGATTGATTTGTGCAAGAGAACGGACTGCTATCGTCAGTAGTGACAATGACACGCGATCTGGCGCAGGGTCGTCTCTGCTAGTTGGCCGGCACTCCGCTAGAAAGCAGACTGCCTCGCTTTCCTGCTTCGTGTTTTCCTGTAGAAAGCAATACGTCTTAGTGGATGAATTTTTTTTGGTTAAAATTTTAAAGTTTTATACCCGAGGTGAGTTTTTAAAACTTATTTGACCTTGCTAAAACAAAATTCAGTCGATTTTATTTGTCACATTTATGCTCCAGGAAACAGGTAACATTGCGTTTTATTTTAATTTTTCTATTAAAAATAAGCAGTTTTTTTTTTAAATGTAAAAAGTAGTCAAGGAATTCTTAAACAGGTTAAAATATCGAAAGTTTTTTTGTTAATAAAGAAGCGAAGTTTCTGAATACATGGCGACTCCTATTCTGTTTGTTTTAATTATTTTAGTAAGTTACTATAATTATTATACATTTTTTGTAAAACTATATCACTATAAGTTCATTTCCCATTGTTTATTTAGTATTTAGACAAAAGATAACATCATTTACATGAACGGCAACAGTATAGATGTTTTCACATGATGAATAAGAAATCATTTATTGAACAACATGAATATTTCTTATACTACACAAATTCGTAAATAATGAATATACAAACAAATAAGTACAACCTAGCAAATTACAAATACATCTTTAAGAAAAAAGATTATAAATGAGTATATTTTTCTCTTGCCTGACACTTTTTATAAAATCGCAACAATTATAGTTAATTTTTTAATGCTTAATAACAACATATTTTGTTAAAGCTCTATTATTATTTTATATTTGTTTGGAAATTTATATTTTTGTAGTTTCAATACTCATTCTTATTATTCTGTGAAGAGAGCTCGTAAAAGTAATTAAGTTTTGTAGGTTTCTGTTAGTTTTGCTTGCCAGTTGTTCAAACTAATTGTTTTTTCTAAATAAAATTACTTGAAAAGAGCAGTAACAGGTGTTGAAGAAATTGAGGGTTTAAATAAATCTACTTTTGTAGTCTCACAGTTCTTGCAAACTTGAAATTAATGATAAAAATGTCGAGGTTACAGAATTAAAGGAGTGAATAATATTTTTAATTTCCAGTACTTATATTTTCAATATTTTCATTTATTCGTGGAGTAACAAGCTGTTTTAACGTGTATAACAACAGTTTTTTTTTTCTATTGAACATTTATTGAGCTAATGTAAATTGCGGTTGTGATCGTATACTAAATGAAAAACATGACGATCATGTAGTGAAAATTAAAAATAAATAGTAACAACAACTTGCAATAAATAATTATTAACCATAATGTATACTAGGTTAGGTTGGTCCAAGTCTCGGAGTCTCTTCCTTTTCCATCGTTTGTGATCTTGGAGTTGGTAGAATGACCAATTTCTTGCATCGGTTGTTTTAGGGTGCTCCGTGATAGTAACCGGTGGTGGTGACCGTCAGGGTGGTTCAAATGACAAATCTTTGTGGCTAGTTTAGTTCTGAACATACCATGCATTTGTTATTGACCTGATCGGTTCTGAATGGATGAACATACGGTGCAACTGTAGTGCCAGATAGGCCTTATGATCATCATGTAGTTGAGTCGCTTCACGTGGAGAGGGATGGTTTTCCTGTCGAGAAGTTTTCAGTGGTTCGTTCGATGTGGAGTCTGTGTGATAATGCTTTTTTTAAGAGTTTGCCATATTATCTTTTGGTCCAGGAGAGTACTTGTATGGAAATCTCTTGAAAAGAAGAGGTAGAAAAAAACGCCCCCGTACTCTGCCTAAAGATACGCTTTATTTAATTTCGAACAACTGTGAATAGGCTTATCCGTAGCGCACTAAATATCTTCCGAGTCATCAATGCGAGGGTTCAGTTTTATTAGCCTACACTTTCCCGAATGCCTTTTCAGTGACTATCAATAATCTTATACAGATTTTCTTTTCATCGTACTTCTCCAATATTTCGTCTACAACCCTGTGGAGATGATCGGGACAGAATACATATTAAAAAAATCTTACTTGGACGGCGTTTCAGGCGAATTATCACGATTGAACTTAAATCGCCGTTTAAGCATCTGCCTTTTTTTCTCCTTCGCGGCATGCGGAAGTCCTAAGAAGCAAGCAAGACGCTGCTGAACATTTTGCAAACTGATTAATTACAGTTAAAAAAGCCTAAATACATTGCCTGCCTGGTAATCCGAGGTAAACTGCTTCGAGACTTCCAAAGATCGATAAAATTGTAATTTTAGCATCATCCGCCAAGTTTACTTGATGCTCATTTTTGTTTTTTAATTAATTTATTTTAAAAAAGTTGTAAAGGTTGAACAGGAAATCTTATACTGAGATATATCCGCGTTTCAGGTCATCTTTCGGCTTGAAAGGAATGACTTCAGGTACCATCATTGGTAAAGCCTCACAGGAGGTCTCCCTTAGCATCAAGTTATTTGATGGCCCGGTTACTACCTAGTGCGTACATACTTATTGACCTCACCAAATCATGAAAGCCGTCCACAAATACTTTTATCTTTGGAATAGGAATGATCGCGATAGGTCCCTTCCCTTGTTGCTCAGGACATCGTACTTGTGAGAAAAGTGAAAATGGTATATTTTCCCACACATTCTGTGGAACCGTTATGGTTTTATGGGCTTAAACCGTTATGGCTAGGGGCAAATATTATCGTTTGAAAATTGCTGCCATTTTACGTCTTTATCCATAAGCAAATTTTGAAAACCTATAGGCAACAAATAAGGAAAAATAGACTCAAACGTTCGTCTAGAAAGAGACTAAGCCATTCACGTGGCCCTGGCCTTGAGAGTCTCGAATATCTAGGTGGCTGTTCACATAGATCGAACACTGGGTAGTATTCAGGTAAATAGATCCCAATCGAGATACAACGGTGTCTAAAGGTTGTTATGACAGGTTTCGTTTAGCTTATGCTGATCAAGTAAAGTTTTACTATAAAAGTTGGATCGTAAGTGCACAACTTTACATTGCCTGCAATGCGGTGAGTACGATACGTCAGAAGAATCGTGGAAAATTTGCGACTGTCAGAAAAAAAACAGTAGCTTTTGTCGAATGGCTCTGGTTAAAGACATCTTAGACCAATGGCAGGCAACAGTCTCGCAAATGTTAATAATTAATTGGTGTATAACTTCAGGAGACCTGAAGGGGAATATTATTTTTTTTAGAGAAACGAACAAAAAAGCTCGTCCAGATCGAATGTATCATCAATGACACTGTTCTTGTAGGACTTCTTCTTGACGGATAAACTCAATGTTGGTACTACTTTAGCCGTTCATTTGAAGTAATTTTTTATATTTTATTTTTGATAGTATTTACAACCGTATAGTTAAATAGTCCATGTAAATTTGACATCAATTTCACCGAATCTCCTTGGCATTTGAAATACCGGATGACGATGTCTTGTTAACATACTTCACTTATCTAGAAGGTCGTTCATGTATCAGTGAGGACATCCTTGCAATGGAAGATTTAAAGAAATGTCTATTTTTAAATTGAAAAATTTGTAACGAACGAGATAGTGAGTTTTGTGTAGGGGAATGTAGAGAACATTTTAAGGGTGGTTTTCATCGAGATTTTTTCGTTTTAAATAAGAAAAAGATTTGGCCTGATACCAGATTTACATCCAGCGTAAATAATTAAAATTTATTACAGTAATCATATTAGTCAATGCTTGTATTTAAAATGTTGCAGGAATATGTTCTAATGTGTTAAAAAATAATCCGTTATATATTAAATTTTTTTGCTTTCCTTCTTGTCAAACCATTCTATTCATTGATTTATTCTTCTTCTTATCCTTTTCATCCGGTTTCTCTTTTCTACTTAGTTTATTTTTAGCCAAGAGTAGGAAACGTTTTCCGCTGCGCAGTCTGTTAAAGGATTGGATTGGCTATTTATAATTGTATAAATGTATAGACTCTGCTGTTATAACTACGAAGCTTAGGCGAAATTAGATCTTTTTAAACAAACCAGGTTACAAATAACGGAACA
Source organism: Cimex hemipterus (assembly GCA_039619505.1). NCBI lineage: Eukaryota > Metazoa > Arthropoda > Insecta > Hemiptera > Cimicidae > Cimex > Cimex hemipterus. The sequence goes on along the minus strand of CM077099.1, from coordinate 1,682,970 downwards.
ATATATAAAATCCTTTGTGGGCTTAGTGTCATATTGGTTTTGCAGCTACATATATATTGCTATTAGCAATGAGCTGTGTTCAGTTACGTTTTTGCCGCCGTGATCATTCTTTTGGAGTGCAATGACATGTTTGACATCATTTTGATTGATATGTATATAATATGTACAATAGATATTTTTACTAAGTTTTTACAGTTTGTTGTACTAACTTGGTATATAACAATACATTTAAAACCTTAAAAGGTCTTCTACATCTTCATATCTTCATATGATCCAACAATCAATCTTAAAGAAGTAAGTTTTAACTTTAAGTAAGTTTTAGTTCATCTGAATAATTTGAGTCTATTTGGTATCGAATATATCTGAATACAGAATTTAAATTTTTTATTGTATATATCCGCATAGAATGTTTAAAAATTTGGAAAATATTTGTAAACCACTCTCACTTTTTGTAAATGATGGTCTATTCACAGTTTTGTTGTTCACAACGATCAGCATTTCGAGCATTAAACGATCAAGTCAAAGTCCTCGTCTTGCTTAATTCCTTGAGTTTACCACCAGTGATGGCATTCCCAGGTTGGGTTTATGGTTTATAACCCCGAGCTCCCACTGAAGGTGGCTAACCCGGGTGAGTTTTATTAACAATTTCTTCTTTTTTTACCGTAACGTACTTATATCCCTGACCTATTACTGCAGATGGTACCCCTGTGGGTTTTTGAGTTCTTGCCTCGTTTTCTTATATCCCAAATTTCACCACCAAATGGACTTTAGGGTTTTATGTTTGCCATTTGCGTATACCCTAATTTACTGAGTACTGGTTGGTTATCTTGCATTCGCCGTCCTCAATGGTTGATCAGGATATAAGAAGCAGGATAAGGTAAGAACGCTAAAAACCTGCCGCAACCTGCTAATATTTTCTTGGGTATTCTTATTCTTCCTTAAGATTGACGGTGTGGGTCTTTTCCGAAGTTCTTTCTCACAGGCCTATGTTCTTTCGTTGAAACTTTACAAATCAACTAGGAATGGTTCTTTTATTCGAACAGCCACAATCAAAAACCTGACGAATATTCCGTTCAGGTTGGGCAACAGAATGACCGAGTTTGAACTCGTTAAATAAAGTTATTCGAGAATCGCGTTTTCATTGTTGGTTTAAAATAAAATGAAAACGTAAATTTCTACTTGGGAAGAAAACAAACATCATTATTAAAATATAGAATTGACAAAATGTCTGTCGCATATTATTTAATGTTTTAATGCCAATCAACTCTTCAAAGTGTTAAAACACAGGTCCAGGTGCGACAGCCCAATTAAGCGTGTAAAAACATCACCATTTGGCTGATTTTAATCTATGAATTTGCACAGGAAATTGAACTATTTCTCCAAGAGAGCAAATGGTTGAGTTCCCGAATTAAAACGTGTGCGAAGTAAAGTTGAACGTTTAAGGAAGAGCTTACGTAGACAGAAGGTCAATGAATTTAAGGAACGCAAACGACTTTGTTAGTTTGTTCACGTACCCATGATTTCGTCTTATATAGCAACGCTTCCTATTTCGAAAGCTTGGCAAGTGTAGTCCGATTGAATTATTGATAAGTGATTATTTTATTTGGCAGCCCCGCAAACCCGTCTATCTCGCGCTCCACGGAATGTCGCACAAAATTAGGTGAGATTTCATGACGATGAATGATGATGGGCCATGCCTATTTTGAAATTTCTTTTGTAGCTGTAAATTTCTAGTTTTTTTAAAAATTTTGTTTTTAGTTTTGGTATGATCCAAAAAGCTTTTTTATGAGGAAATGTAACTTCTTGTAATTTCAGTCCGATTTTCAAAAGCTCAATCGAATTTTTAAAATCTCAGGATTGGTAAAGGCAAAGAGTAAAACAACCCACTTAAAATAAATAAATAAAACCTAAAAACTAATACGAAATAATAGGAGTATTCAAGACCTTTTATCTTTTAAGTCCTGTTAGATTGAAAGAAATGATGGCCGAAACTTGTAAGAATCGGATTAATTAATGATACCAATACATTTCTTTTGTTAATTCTGACCTGTTCTTATACTCTCATTCTTAATAGTTACATCCCCCTGTAAGGTTGTAGGCTTAGACGTTACACAATTAGATGCAAGTTATATCGCCACGATTTGAAATGTCATTTGTTAATATTTTTCGAGTGCATTGATAGCCAGGGGTATTCACGATTTCAATTTAATCTATTCCTCTATCCCTCTATTCCAATCTAACTACTCAGGTCGTCCAGTCGCAGTCATACTCGCTCGGTTCCAGTGTGAGATCAGCCTTAAAGGTGTTCGGTAAGGATTGGCCTGGCGACCAAGTAGCCAAATTTAGAGCATACCTCCGTACGGCTTGCATCAAAGAACCATATCATGTAAATCTGAAGAGAGCGAAAAAAATAGGATATTATATATATATATATATATATATATATATATATATATAT
>CM077099.1:1647079-1664794 GCA_039619505.1 Cimex hemipterus | reverse complement strand
GGCATGTATATATATATATATATATATATATATCATATTGCCTTAAAAAATATAAATTACCAACATTATTAATTCCCAAAATTATTATTACCTTTTTATCAAACACCATAATTTTTGAATTTCGTTTCCTTGAAATAAGGTTTCATTTACTTGAAATAAGGTTTCATTTACTTGAAATAAGGTTTCATTTACTTGAAAAAAGGTTTCATTTGCTTGGAAAAAAGTTTCAATTGTTTGAAAAAGGTTTGATTTTCTTGGGAAAAGGTTTCATTTGTTTGAAAGAAGTTCCGTTTTATTGGAAAATATATTTGAATCCGTTTCCTGTTAATTGTACCTTAAGATCACGTATTTATTCCACGTCAGATTTACAAACCCATACAGTATTTTACAACCCTCATGTCGAAGAAAACAGCATAAATAAAGATAAGATAATTATTAATGTCCGTTATGAGTGAGGATTTTAATGAAGGCTCATCGATGTTGTGTACATTTTCTTATCTTCCATTTGCCGATATTCTTATATTTCAATATGTCTGTGAAGGTAAGAACCCACCCAGTCGTGGATTGAATACCAAAATCCAAACAGGAGTTTAAGAGTAAAAGGGCGTCATTCCTGTATTACGCTGTTACTGACAAAGGAAGCGTCTGAGACCTGAAAGCTATATAAAAACTTGTGGGACGGTTCCACATGGCCCCCATTGGGAAGAAATGCGATCCAGTTTTAAATCCCAGGGGAAAAGGAAAAGAGGGATCGCACTGGCAGATGTTGATCAGCTCAACGCATTGCACGTTATCTAGAAGGAAAATCCAGTCGGAGCAAACATCGCGGATCCGCGGTTTCCTTTTGGGCCCGTCGGCCAACGGAGAGTTTCTAATTATAATTCGATAACGCACGTTTATATCGTTCAATCTTGCTCAACCCAATTCCTATTGTAAACAGTCGAGTATTATTCCGTTTCGAAGAAATCCAGTTTGTTATTTGCTGTATGTATATTAGCGTCGAAAAAATGAACGATATGCCTGCTTTTTTGGCGATCTGCTATGACGATTTTGAACTATTCGTCACGGTCAGAATTATGCAAATATTCAATTCGCAACATACAATGCTGCATAATTGTATATATCCATGGGCAGATGTAATCTGTTTCATTCGATAATTGCCAACATTGACAGATTAAACAGTTATAATGATTGTGCGAAAATAAAAAAGTTTTAATGACAGATTTTATCTAATACTTTTTTTTCAATGTTATAAATGTTAAAATTTATATTTTCACATTCGATTACAATGAATAATAATTAAATACAATGGTGTTGCTATAGAAGATAAATAATTTTGGCTTTAGTTTCCAAACAATTCAATCTATACTTTTTGTAGTTATTATATTGATTTCATTTATTGAACTTTTGCATTGTTATAACTTAGATGCTGTTTATCGGGAATCCAATATTTCTGTTTTGAGATGTCGTTTCGCCATGTTCCATCCTGCATTCCAGAAACCAGTTTTCCTATCGACAAAGGAATATTTTATTTGTCCCGGCTCACCTCTCTAGTTGATCGTCACGTACTCGTTAACTTCTCCACATTCTTGACCCATGGGCGGGTAAAAACCACGATCCGCTTGTTATACAGACGGTGGTATCGTGTGGACTGTTTGGAAGGTTGACACACAGAAGCAGGTCAGCTTGCTGTTTAAGCTCAAATTATTTGGCGTTATCTGAAGCCCGTATATGCAAAAAACTTGATTGAAGAAAAAAATGCTACCTCACTGTTCCTTTTTGAAGGGTAACGCTACTCAATTTTCCATACTCGGTTGACACTCACGCAACATTGACTTGTAGCATATTTGTGCATCAGGGAGCGGAGAGCATGGACAAAGATATGAATTATTGACTATTTATTGCTTTGGGTTATATGATCCACCTACTCCTAAAACTATATGATTTGGTATTATATGGAGAAAAATAGTCAGCCACATTGACTGGGTTCTCCAAAAGACGGGACTAGATGAAACCACCTGGATTGTACGTCGGATGAGACTTTTCTCCTCTGCAATGAAGAACGCAAAGAACTTCAAGTTTTTGTTATTATGCTGGATCTCATGCTGGCGACTTCACCCTTCAATTTAATTCACCTTTTGAAGTCCAGTGGTGGTTTGATAAGAGCCTGTCGCATTTCCTAACAATATAATCCAGGTGTTTCAGTACACGTATTGATTTTGATATATCCGATCTTCTTTCTTCTGTTTTAACTTTCTTGCAACGCTGAAATAATTCCCTTGCCATCGACTGATTTACAACGGGTAGCCTTATCGAATACTGATGAATCGTCGGATATTTGTTTCGTCCGCAGTTCGTGTAACCAAACGGGATCGTCGCAACGTTCGCCGCGAAAGGGCCTTAACCCCTTTGTGGGAAACGTGTCATACCCAGGAAAAATCGCATCGTCAAATGTGTGCGTGTTATTTTTGTTATCTAGGCCATTTGATTTAATTTTTGTTGCAGACGGAATAATTTGTATTATGAGAAAGCTTATTAATTAAAAGGGGAAAAAAAATCAGCGACAATGACCGTTTTTGTCGTTTCTTCGCACTCTGTCAAATAAGATTGGGCAGTATTTATGAAAATCAGAGACAATGACCGTTTTTGTCGTCCCATCGCACCTTGACAAGTAATAAGAGTAAGCATTGCTTATGAATGTTCTACAATATTTTTTTTCATTAAAAATAATCAGAAGTCATTATTTCATGTTACATCGTAGACTCAAGCTGATGAATGCTTGACTTATATAATCTTAGGACATAATTATTATTAAAGGTTGAGCATAAATAAACAATGAACCATTTGTTTTAAAAGCTTTGTAACTATTGCGGTTTAAAATAGGAATTCATAAGGTCTGATAATGATAGGTCAAAGGGGGGTTGTATTGTGAAATTTCTTGTTAAGATTTATCGGGTGATCAACTTGTTTGGTCTTATGTCTCAATCTGCTTATTGGTCAAACACGTTTGTCCATTTTATTTTCGGCTATTGGTCATGGTTATAGTAGTACGTGAGAGACAACTTGGTGAAAGCTTAAATCCTTACCAAACCACTGACCCAGGTACCAAGATGATGGCAGACAACAAATTTGAAGAGTGAAGTTGAATCGTTTAAATGTAATTAGCTATCAGGATATGTTTTTTAACTGTACATTTGTTAGTAGATAAAATTTTTCAATCACTCATGATACATCTATGTAAGAAAAAGGCCATATGTTGTCCATTTGGAGGCATATGCTGCAAATGTCACGAAACTTTGTAGTTTCTGATCATCTTGGTCCGGATATCCGGACAGAATGAATATGGAAATGATGAAACACATCAGAGAGAGTATATTAACCAGGATGGTTGGAAATAGCCTAACTTAAGAGTTCACTCGGTTAATATTGGAATAAAACTGTATTTGTAGAAGTTTTTAAATGCATTTATTTTGTTATTATACTGTGTGAACCGAGTACACAAGGTTAATAAGAAGAAAAATAACTTTATTCTGGGACTGATATATGAAGAATATTATACACAATATAAATAAAGAAAGTTCCTTCTATAAAAATAAAAGTAAAATGGGATAAAAATCATGGCACAATTTATACCAGTAAGGCAGGTGACGAGAAAATTACAAGAATATTAATCAACAATATCAATATTAACGTAAGGTCTTTGCTTGGATGGAGAGGAGGTGATTATACAGGTGGAATTTAGAAGAGGAAAAGGAAGCAGCGTGACGAATAGAAAAGGGGAAAGAGTTCCAGAGTTGAATTGGAGGGATGGGGCGATGTAAGGAGGACGACGAGTGTGGATGGACTGGAAAAGAAAGCAACCTAGGAAAATATTGTGTATAGAAGGCTAGGAAGAGCCAGGAAAGTTGGAAATACAATCCCGCCACCCGGTACTCCTTTGGGGTGCCGAACACCCCAACGAAGTTCTTATGCATGGACACAAAATGACACGTAAAGAAGGAACGGCGTCCATCTAGTGATAGGAGCCGTTAGTTCAACAGAGTGCAAATCTTTTGGCAGTTATCCTTCGCCGATGTTATGCGATTAGCTTGTCGCGTGGTCAGCGTTTGATCGGGTAATTTTGAATGCAATTTTTTTAAAACGAATTTGAGCACGGTCGGACACGAAAACGGAATTGTATGGTTAGAGACATGCACAGTAGCATTAACTATTTTTTAATTTTACATTATTGGGTTTGAAGCTCATTAGATGTTTAGCGGTTCCGTATGGCAAGATCAGGATGTTTAGCGATGGCGTATGGCCATAGAGTGCAGTATAGTCTTTTTTTGTTACTGCAATAGTCTGTAGTTGTCAAGTAGTCTTTTTAACCGGCTGATCTTGTATTTAAATTTTTAGATTGTAGACTCATATGAGCATTTCATGTAACACGTCTGTCGACGTACAGTCCAAGGTACGTGGGAAGAGGCAGCGGAAAGGGAATATAATTGAAATTGGAGAGAGAGTTTTGCGAATGCATTTAGATTTAGTTACATTAACGTTGATTCTCCGTTGGCAGATCCAAGATTCGAATGTGTGTAATGTGAAAAGATAAAATTTTTTCAACAAACCCTAACCATCCCTTAAAGTAGGTAATAAGTAACAGTGAGAACGGTAATTAAAACAAAACAAAATTAACACCAAGAGTGGAGAAAACACCCAAGGGTATTACTCCAATGTTACAACAATATTGTGTGTTCAATTGATACGTGTGTCATTATCACTTTCACTGGCATCACTATCACTTCCTAGAAGATTTCGCTGCCATTGTCTCTTCAGACGGCGAGGTGGGTTTGAGGGGATTCGTCGGGATGCGAAGTTTCTGATGCGTTGATTTACGTTAATTGGAAGGTTTTATGAAATTTACGGCAACGGAACCGTATTTCATCTTGTACGAAAGGAATATGTAAATCTGCATATGTAGTTCGGTTCGATACATAAAATGGAGATTTATGACACGTGATCCGACCAAGTCCCGGACCTTTTAGGGATTAACTTTGTTACTTGTCTCTAAATACTTGGTAAAATATCAAACACTAATTCTATGTTAAAAACTATTTGTTTGTGGTATTTCCCTTAATAAATTCTCCTTCAGTAAAAAAGTAAAAATTCCTAATCAATTTAAATGCAATTTATATTAAAAATAAGCAGAAATGCTACGGAAAGTAAATACTATAAAATTGACAATACATCTATTCATTTTTCAGCGATGTATCTACGGTTTTTATCAAAATGAAAATCTTGAACTATTCAATTTTGGGGACATAAAAACAATGAAAATAACATTAAATTCCATTTAAGATGGCACGGTTCTAGAACTTTAAATTGAAGTTTTGTTAAAATAACATTCTAACATTCATAACAGTTAAAACCTTATTTTTTATGATTTTCCTGCTAAATTTTAGTGCAATGTACAATAAAATTAAAACAAAAATGCTAGGGAAAGTAAATACTTAAAACTTGGCAATAATCCTATTCATTTCTGAGCAGTTTATTTACCATTTCAACATAACCTAATAATATATAATAACCGGTAAGTATAATCAGATCCAGTAATTTGGTCAGTGTAATAAAACGATCGCGCCGTCCCGATGCTGAAGGAGGATTGATCTGCTCTGTCGTGGTTTAGTGCCCGGTGGTCCCCCCCAGTGGTCAAGGGGAGGTTTTTTTTATATTTGACAGCCATTTCAGAATGAGTTATTCGTTCCTAATCTGCTGGTGGCATCGCTCTTTGAACGAGGGGGCCGGCAGATTGCCAGGCAGTCATGACCATCGCAATCTGGCCCGCCTTCCTTGCCGGCAAGTTATGAGTCAGAGGACGCAACGCGCGTAAATAAATAAATTTACACCCACCCAATAAGTATTGATTTATTTTAGTATTTAACGGATACTATTCCTTATATACTATTAATAATAATTTACTATTATTGATATCTTGGGAGCTTGCGAAGTGATGAAAGTGTTGATTAATCATTCCTGTTGTTCCCATGTTTTTTTTTTCGAATTTAGCCGATGCATTGTCGTCCAATGAACTGGTCCACAAAAAAGTGACTCATTTTGAGATTTTGATTTTTTTTTTAAAATGTAACTGCCGTTTCAATAATATTAACAGCGATATTTTATATATTTCATGATATTTACTGAAATATATGGCCAGGAGTGAAAATAAAAATACCTCTAAAACCCAAACAAATTAATGAAATTTTATTTTTATTTCTTTCACTCCCTTTCTATTTCTCATTTTTCTCGTCCCCCCCCCCACAGACATTTACACTTTTCCTCTTTCACTTAGGGATGGTTAGGGTTATTATGCTATTGGTGGTTACTACCACTCAGTGACACACTACACTACCATGACTATTACTACTTATCCCAACAATTATGTGATACCAACTACGGACGGAATTTGGCCGGCACAGAAGTTAGGTAAGTTCAGGGCAAACAAATTAAATTAGGCAGCTAACAGCTGTATTTAAGTGCGGATATTTTAATTCCCTGACACGAGGTTCCAAAATTCAATTATAATAGTAGATTCATCCTGCATTTAAAGTGAAATCTGGCAAATAAACGGATTCAGAAAACTAGACTAAACTTTTTAAAATCTAAAGGTTTGTTAGAATTCCGCTGCTATCATTTTCTCAGGTTTTCTTTGTAATAGCCTAAATACCTTCTTTTGGCATTAATTTTAATTTGCTTTTACTCGCGGGAAAAGGAAAGTTTAAATATTTTTTGTAAACTAAATTAATTAGATTTCATGGTACCATTCTCTTTCAATTAATTAATCTTTATGTAAGGTATTGGTTGAGATAAAGCCAGTACCACGAGCGGGATTCTATTGCAAAATGCCAAAAATGAGGGACAATTCGAAGGGTGGGGTTGATGGTGGGAGGTTGGTGTCTGAGCGGATTGACGTCACGATAGTTCAAGTTTCAAGAGCAGCGGCGTATTTAGCCGAAGGTCTTGTGTTCGAATCCCGCTCGTCACACTGGCTTTTTCTTTATCTCAATCAATACCTTAAATAAAGATTAATTAATTGAAATTTTAAACTAAATTCAGTTAGGATCAAATCAATTAGTTTTTTCCTTGTAAAGCGAAATTAATTGCTTGTGTATGTTCCAGCATATCTGTAAGAAACTTTGATTCAGTCAGAAAGCTTTTTTAAATTCTAATTACTTTTATGTGTAACTAATGGTTGATTATAACACAATTAATTATGATTTTTAGTTGAGATGAAAAAAGTTAATTGCACGAGAGGGATTCGAACCCTCGACCTTCGGCTAGATTCGCCGCTGCTCTACCACCTGAGCAATCTTGACCTCGATCCACTCGGACATCAGCTCCCCATCTCAACCTCACCTTACGAATTTTTCTCTCCTTTTGCCATTATCCGAGAGGTCACGATCGCTCAGGTGGTAGCAGCGGCGTATCTAGCCGAAGGTCGCGGGTTCGAATCCATCCGTGCCATTAACTTTTTTTCATCTCAACTAAAAACCGTAATTGACTGTGATATATTAATTGGTCGAGCGGACAACGTAAATAGTGAATTGTTGATTATAACAAGATATTTGACATTTTAAGAAGAAAAAATTATGAAAAGTGCACTTGATGAAGAGCCAGCGCACTGTTCATGTTTATGCTTCCAAATTGCAATTCGATACATTTTGCCTCTTGTATTGTATTGTATGTAGTTAAATATTCAGAAGGTTTACCATTTCTTCTAGATTTATTTATAATGATTGTAGTGCATGTGATGCACTATTCAGCTGCATACCGTCCCGGATTCAAACCTTTCCACGATCGCACGAATCGACCGGGCCCGATCGTTTGTTACCTTTGGCAAACCATGGAAGTTAGAATCTTGTTAAATATTAAACCGGCCGGCAGGCGGCTATTTTAAGTATGAAGGTCCACGGAAAGATACGTCACACGTCCAGCGTGATGAAACGGCATTTATTGACTGAACTAACTAGTCGTCCGTTTGTATGCCTAGAAGCAGAAACGACCTTGGTTTTTCCGGGACCTCTCGAGGGAAAAAACTGTCGCTAAATATTTGTTTGACGCCTGTGTCAGCGGATAATCATGAAGATGATGTCATTTCCTCCTCCTCCTCTTCCCCTCCGTTCTTTCCACGGCGTTCAATTGATACGTAAACACACAATAATTGATCAAGGGGAGGCCGCTGTTTAGTAGGTTGAATCGCTTAAATGACAGGACTGCAACTGCTCTTAATGATACGTGAGATTCCAAATCCGTTCCATATTTCAAACAATTGTATCGATCTGTTTATTCAAGTCATCCTGCTATCCCGTTGTTTTATCTTGCAACAAAAATAGAACCTTTATTCTAAGTCCGGGTATTCTTGCTGTTTGGGTATGTCTGGCGCTTTTCTGCATTTCGCCATTTCTCATTCGAGGGATTATGTAATTCCTATCGTGTGTAAAGTTTAATATGAAATAACTACATGTGTTCGATCTCTGTCCAATTAAGTTAGTCGTTATGTTAAACAGAATTTGTTTCATTTTTTGTCGTTCTCGGTTTTCTTCGTGTATTGTCAAGCGCATTTGCCTCTTCCTGCTTATTACTCAGACCTATCGCTGTGTATGGTGAATTGGCGAAATACGTCAGAAAAAAGGACAGTTATTTTTGTCATTAGTTATGTGTTAAACATGATTTCTTTCATTCACATTCAATGTTTCACTATTGATTATGATAAAAGTAGTTTTAATACGATTTCTTGTTGTATTTTACAAATCTAGGACATACAATAGCTTTAGTTTTGTCTCTTCCATGTTACTCCATTTGTTTGGGATTTGTCTTCTTACGTCGCCTTACTCTGCTTACAGAACTGACAAATCCATTTACCACTAACGACATTGAAAATTGTGTAATTTGACTGACAAAAACATCAAGGATCACAGGAAACAGAAAGTTCTCCCAATGTTTTCCAATTAAACTAGATTTTTCTTTTCTATTAAGTTTTCAATATGTTAACATACAGTCAGGATGTAGTAAGAGTTTTGGTTGATTTTAAATTAAAAATGTAAGGCACATAACTGCTCTTTAAATAATGTACATAATTACGTGATTTATGAAAAAAGGAAGAAGTAATTACGGAAATATTATGATGGCTTAGTCTGTTAGACGTGTGTAGCTTGCGGCTTGAATTTAGTTTTGTTTCTCGGCCCACTTATAGCATCTTAAGAATACAATTAATAATCAATGAGAAATCTCACAAAATTCCCACTTTTCTCTCTTTTACGAATATCACCTTCCCAAAGCATCGAGCTTAAAAAGTTTGTTATAAATTATGCTCTAAGGAAAAATTTATATTCTTTCTTGTTAATTCCCTGTCTATTCATTGGTTTCGTTGAATCGTGGTATATAAAAGAATATTACGAAGTCGTTGGTTTTTTCTTCTAACGCAAGTCACCTTTCCATTGGAGTTCGTTTCTTACAACCCCAGTACAATAAACACCCAAAAAAATTTCTTACATCATAATTCTAATGCAATTTCACGAATTGGCCGAATATTCCATTTTCAAAGCGACTTATAAAATTTGTCATAAGTTTCGCTTTAAGCGTAAAATTGATCTTTTCCCCCCTTTTGTTAATTCATTTATGAAATATTACATTTTTAATTTAAAATATCTAATGAATGATTTCGTAGGTTGTGCTTAAACAAAACGTTTTCTCTTTTTTCGTGCTTATTTTCCAATCTTTTAATTGGTATAATTAGGAAGAAGTCTTTTATTTATTTTATTCTATAAATCTAAAATATATAATACCTTTCTTATATTTTTTGTGTTTTACTGTCTATCATGAACTCAAAATGTAGGTTGTACTTTAGTGGTAATGCAATGTATGTATCAATCTATTTTTAGGACCTTTTTGCCTTCTGTTTCTGTCAAACCGAACCATCTACACTAAGTCTCACTAAATGATACTTCTAAATAAAATTTCCCTTATTGGAGTTCTAATTTTTTTATGCTTTCATGAAATATTTATTTGTAAAGCATTTAACTTCAAAACTTTGTCGTAGGTTCTTTTTTGAGTGTACAGTTTTATAGAATGGGAAAAGTAGCTTCATCTCTTTGGTCCAATATCTACCTTCATTAAAACCAACAACTGCAGGTTAACTTATAACATACAGTTTTTATAACGTATTTCTTTATCTTTTGTTCAGGAGATCGCGGTGGTCCAAAAGGCCCAGGTGATAAGAGGCCAGATCCAGTCCGTGAATCAGAGGAAAAAGGTGGAAGACAGACGCCTCACGAAGCTGCGGACGATGCCAACCACAACCTACACGACATGTAAGTGTGCCACTATTTTGAATTTCAGACTTATTCAAACGTGTAATTAGCTCTTTACAGAATTAGTGTGGATTTTGTGCGTTGGAATGGTCGACTATACAGTCCTAAAATCAAATTTGGATAAAGGAGCTTAAGCACGCTATCTCTCTTTAATAGTTGAGTCGCATGTCGGCCGGCCTCTTCTTCAATCGGCGACTGTCGACCAAGTTCATACACAGTTTATGTTATGTTTATAACGCAGGGATTTAATGGGATTTTTTGTTTATTTATATAATTGAAGCCCCTTAGGACGGATCTACGGGGTGTCACCGGCTGGGTTATTATTGCGACGTGCGACCAGGCTTCGGGTGTGTTTCCCATTTAAGAGCCAAGAAAATCGCACGTTCGATGCCGAAATGTTCCGATTTTGTCTGCGTAGTTCTTCCATCTGGAACCGCCAACAATGGTAAAAACCGTTTTAGCGATAGTTGAAATGAACGATTCTGGGCCTTAATTATCTTAGAAACTGCCGAAAGAACGATTTTATTGTACATTATCACAATACTCTATTTATTTTTATATATTAGATCTAGTTAAGATATAGCAAGTTTACCAATTTGGTTTATTGGTGAAAGTATCTACTCAGTAAATGTGGGTTGTCATTGGTTCCGTGACATCAGTCTCAAGTTAATTATGGGTGTCTGAGGCCAAGTGGAGAAGTGTTTCCTAAGCTCGATTTATCAAAGAAAAAACATTGAAAAAGTAATATGTAAAAATTCGAGCGTCACACTATTTTCTCAGGAATAGTGAACCTTTCAAAACAATTCACTTTGCGCTCGCAATTAGGAAAATTAAAGTGCTATAAATACAACAAAATAAAATTATACGTTTTATATTGCAAAGGCAAATTTCAAAATAAAAGAAATTACACTTTAACCAAATACAATGAACTAAATTACAAGTTGGCCAACTATATTTTACAAAATTCTGTTTTCATGGATTTAAAAAAAGATGCCGAGTCCCAGGAGGTCCACCGAAGTCCTTTATAACCAGAATAAGTTTTACAAACTTCAGGAAAGAACAATATTTTCATTGTTTTCCACACACGCGCGCGCGCGCGCGCGCACACACACACACACACACACACACACATATAGCGTTCGTCTCGATCCGACCCACTGACGATTTATTTTTAAATGTGTTATAGCGTTAAAAAGCTATTACAAGTTGGCAACTTTTGCCTCAGGCCTAACTTTAGCCTTGAAGCTATCCCAAATAAATTTCCTAATTGAAGTAGAAGACATAATACCAGTAGAATTTAATCATCTTTAAAGATCTGCTTTGGATTTATTTGGCTCATAGACCGACCGTATGTTGAAACTCCCTTTAACACCGGTTAATTAATTATAAAAAGAATTACAAATAAAATGATTGAAGTATCAGATAAATAGGACGAAGCGACTGCGATAGTAAAGGTAAAGAACTGAATAAATTTTCTAAACTTTAAGGATAAACGAAATGATACAAAGTACTAAATACTAAAACTTCCAATTAAACACGCACTTTTACACAGATTCAATGAAGGGCGGGAACTAGGTTCCTTCGAATAAATTGAAGAAAAAAAGTAAAATTTAACTTGGCGATAAATGCGTAAATAATGTAACATATTTTGATTTATCTACAATGTACATGCTTTACTTAAATAATATTCGATATAGAAATAATCCCTAATTAAAATTATTTATTCAGAGTAGGTATTAGGATAATATTTCGTTAATATTTATTAAGTTAATATTTACTCAATATATATCAATATTTAACTGTAATTCGCGGGTTTTGCACATTCAAAATTGCATTGGCTGTGAATTGGCAAGTTACATTTACAATTCATGTCGAGAGATTTAACCTCATGATGAACATTTAATTCTTGAAATCCGGATAGTTGTTAAAATAATTTTGAGACTAGGACCATCATCACAACACAAAAAGTGTCTGTAATTGTTGACCAATTCTTTGATATTTCATGTTCCAGATTGGTTATATAATGCAAAACAAATAGAATTTGCATAATCAATCAAAAAAATTCGTACAAAAAAAGAGACAATTCTTCAGATAAATTGATGATAAATCTAAAACTGAACGACCCGTGTAGAAGTCGGGGCGAACGACGTAAACCCGCACTACGGTGTATAGTATTTCAAAGTTGCCAAGGGGTAGGCTTTTTTTCCAAATGAGACAGAAATTAATTCCACACTTTCTTACAATAACAAAATTTGTTTATATCTCAAATTTTACGCCTGTTCCAAATTGCGTGGTAATTTTTTTTACAAAATGTAGTAAGAATTAAATAAGATAATATTTTGTATTATTTTGTGTTACGTTATTACACCCCCCCCCCCCGGCAACTACAGCACCACCTTTTTATTTTTATTTTTTGGCACGTCTGGATTTTTTCATTTGGATCGAGGTATAACAGCTTTAGCGTTCTCGAATCTGGGTCGAGCCTATAACTATTGCTTATAGGATTGGGATTTTTTAATTCACTTGAGTGTTGCCGCTATCAGGCCGTGTTGTGCGAGACGAACGACAGAGAGGGGAACATTTCCTAACAGATAACAGAGCTTCCTCTTCCCTCAGTAAGTTAAGCCCCAGGCTTATTGACAGTCCGTTCTTGGCTTTCGGCTAAGCGCTTTTCGCCCAAGCCGCCGGATATGTTCCAGAGGAACCATCCACTACCTACGTAAGCTTCCAAGTATCTTTGCTTCTCCGATTTCTTTATCCTGGGGGCCCTCTATTTTTCGCTCCCAGCCCTATTCCAACTCTGTGCTAAATTAGTTTTTTGCCCCCTCTATTTTACCAAACCAGACATTTTATGTTTATTTCAGAGTTATAAATCAGGGTCGTCTCCTATTTATTGTTTAACAGCTTATTTGGCTACTTTCAGTTCATAAGAGATCAATGATTCGAAGAGCTGACGTTGGGTATTTATAAAATTGATTTTTATTGTGCTATATTATTTAAATAGAACAAAAAAAGGTTAAATTACCCTATAACGTTGAATGAAAACAAATTTTAACATTACACAACAAAACAACGTGAAACATAATTTAACGATATTAAAATTACAATTTCGATTAAACGGATATTATAAAAATTTTCAGAGTTTATAAACGTTTTGTTCATTCAACCAGATATTCCACGTTTTAATTAATTAATTGATACATTATTAATATGACTGCTATTCAGTTTATTTTTAAAGTAAGAAAGTATTTCTAGTAAAAGTAAACCAAATAGTCCTTGGTTTTCTTTAATTAAATACGGGCAAAATGTTTTATTTTTCTAGTGTATATACAGTTTGTCCAAGAATTTGTTTGGTTTACATAAAACTCCATACGTTTTAACCTCTTGTTTTGGGCTTTAAACGAGGCTTTATTGGATGGAATTGTAAACTTAACCGTTAATTTAACCAATTACAGCCCTACTTGATATGGTTGGGCATTTATATCGAATGATAGTATCTTATTAATACATATTCGTTAATTATTATTTTTCACGATTACAGTTTTCTGGATTTGTGGTGATGTATTATGAAACTTAGGATCGAAATTTATCGACCCTCCGAAAATAGGTTGATCGCCTTAACCTTGGATAACTAATAAACAAATACGATGTTGTGTGTTTTAATTAACTAAATACGGTTAATGAGATTAGGTTAAAGTTCTGATCAGTTTTTATTGATTTAGAGATAGCAATGATTTTTGGTATGGTATACCATGGCGCCATACCATTGAATCCAGAAACTTCAACATTGCATACATGGGTAATTCTGGAATATTATAGCGGTCGAGGCGTATTTATTCCCAAATTTATGTTTTATTATCTACAATATTAATAATAAATAATTTACTAACTTATTAGTCGTTGTCTGGAGTTCTTAGTTTGTGAGTATTTCGCCAGACGCGTTTCTGCCATTCTCAATCTTCGCAGTTCCACAAGGCAGGCCAAAATAGCGAAAATAAGCGCCCCAGGATGGTCAAACAGACCAGACTACGAGGTTGTGATGCTTAATGTATATCGGAGTATTTTTTTGTAGTGTAGTTTTGTAATGGTTTTAAACTTTTATGGAGTGTAACTACGTGCAACGTAAAAATTGCAAATTGAACTATGGCACAGAATAACTGGTTAGGTATTTAAAGTAAAATGGTACCCAAAATGTAAACAGATACTTTTAATTTCGTCGTCTCTGAACGCTATGGCTATACTCGTTGATTTGGTTTGTCTAAGACTGGATGAAAGTTGTCTCACTTGTAAACATTCTGGTGACCCTCACTGGAAAGTAGACGTTACAGAACTACTAAACGACTGACTTTAAGAATGCAATAAAAAAATGATCAAATGGAAATGGTAGCGTAAGTAAATCGGATCAATAGAAATATTCCTTCCTAAACCTAAACTGCGAGCACATTACGATTAGGGATTTCGATGATCTGAATTGACAAAAATGGAGGTTCATCATTCACCAGTGATTTTTGTTACTGACCCTGTTACGTAGTGCATCATTATTTTTATCACTACATCCATTGAGAACCTTTACAACATATAAACCTATAGCATAAAAACTTTCTGTGGTTGGCATATGCATTAGAAATTCGATATCATAGGGGTTAGGAGTTCAGGTTTAGGAGCAGCTGATCTTGCAGGGTGATGCAAGACTTACAGGCTAAGGACCAAACTATAAGCTTGTATCTAGTTTACTGGATTTATCAAAATTTACTACTTTTATTTGAATTTTATTTACCTACATTTATTTTTTTAACCCATTTTTAAGCCTACAGCATCAAATATCTTATGCACTCACTGTGTGATGATGGAATATAATCTAGTACGACCTTTGTGGTCATACACGTTTTGCAGTTCATGCCAAATTGTTAAAAATTACATTAATTTTGTTAATTCGTCAATAGTGAGTAGTTTTGGATATAGTTTTGGAAAAATATTTCCAATGTTATCCATCTCAAACCCAGTGGGCTCCTGAATGAGGTTTAGTTAAGCCGGTTTGATCAGTTTCTATCATTTGATATGCAACTAACTGACTGAAATTTAATTAACCCTTGGCTAAAATAGCGACTAGGAAAAGGGGGTGTTGGTTTGAACTAATTCTTCCGAACTCTGCAGTAGCATAACTAGATGTAACTATGTATTATCTTATATTGTCTTTCTTTCATACATGGTTGATTGATTATTAATTTTGTTCCAGACCGCAACATGTCACAAAAACAAAACCGAATAGTGCGTCTATCAACAGGTCCGAGAGCTACAAGGAGCGGATACACCAAAAGGTAAGTTATCTTCTTCCCTTTTTTAGTCAACAAAAATGAGTTTTTGTCTCATGGCAGTTTGAAAGAAAATAAATGTCAGTTTGACGAGATGAAATTAGAGATTTTATAATTGCTTAGTTTGTCTGAGGGCGTGGCCTGGATTTATAGTTGCTAGCAAACCTGCATATTTAAGACCTTAACGGCTGCAACGATCGCTTCCGTCCCATGGGCATTACCGACGTCTGCCGGTTGGCTTAAGATTGCTATTTGCGGCTTAATTATTGGATATTCCGAAGTTACATGCAAATTATATCCGAATATATAATAAAAATTCTTACGTTATTTCATGCGGTTGTTGCTTTCGCTCTGACTCACTAGAGGAAATAAAAGATAACAAAAATGGTTTAAACTAGAGACATTCTGGTCTAATTCTGATATTTGTTTTTATCGAACGATTTAAGTCATTAAAACTGTCATTATTTACTTGACAAACGGGTATTATGTCGTACACTGAAAGTTTTAATCTTGATTCCCTTCTTCAAAACCTTTGTTTAAAAAGGCAGAGAACTGTATATAATCAATTTTCGTTAGCCTGTAATATTATTTTAGAGGTGAGAGTGATAATTTGAGACAATGGTCCTATGGTACTTTGTTAAACCGCGGCCGGGTTGAACGCACGGGCACGCCTGGGGTGCTAACGGGTCGTCTTTAGTAATTCTGAACATATAACTTACATCATTACTTTCGCCCTGTACAGTAATACCACGGAAAGTGAAATAGGAATAACGCGCCGGGTCCATACAACATGTTATAATCGGTGATAAAAAAGTGGCCACAGGAACTGACAGAAAATAATATTTTTCTTTCACACCTTGCTGCTTGTTAGAGGACGCTGAGACGTGTATTTTTACATTTACCCCAGGGATTTTCTATGAAATTTCTTCCCGTATGCTAAATCTATCGCTTGAGTAGAGTACATTCTGTAATTTGGAAGCAGCAATCCTACAATGGAATAATAAAAAATGTATTTATTTTAACAAGGCCGTGTAGAAAACATGTTTTATCCTCCAAAAAACATACACGCAAGTCGGTAGAAATGATTGATTCTCAAGTTTAAATATCTTTCTAAATCGATTTGTAAGATTTGAACTATCAGTTTATTCCATTATTCTTTTCACCGGAGAGGTTTAACACACCTTGTCGGCAATAAATGTGGTGATTCGTGTTCTTGGGAGTGCTTTATACTACCGTTTTGAAACTTACAGATTTGCAAGGCCCTTTATTTAACATTGCACCTAGTTTACCCAGTAATCCTTACAATATTATGTCCGTAATATATGTATAACATAAAAATCATGAGGTTTTTTGTTGAGGTACGAGAGGGCGAACTGCTAATTAATATAACCAGATCATTCAGTGACTTATATTCTCACTGGTTTGATCTATCTGAATCGTTTCGGCGTATCGCCTTCTGCTGATGTTGGTCAGGACTATAAGCAGAGCGAGGTGACATTCCTTCTGGACGAATGATGGAACAGACCTGACAGACTAACCGTCCTGAATAGGCTGACCAAGTTGACTGTGAACTACGCACAAGTTCTACACTCAACATCTCAACAAAAATTTCATTGAAGATATTATATATTATTATTAAATGTAAGGAAAAATTAAAGAAAGAATAACTTGTTTTAATAGCTCTTGTTTTCGTGGCTGATATTTTTCTTTTAGACGGAAATTTTGCCAGTCAGTCAGGGATTTAAGAAGGGCGAAGAAACTATCACCAAATACTCCAGTAAAACGGTGAATCGCAGGTTGACCGAACAACTTGTGAGAATTCTAGTTCGATAAACTAGTTTGGATCATTTCACTTTATTCTGGTTATTTTATTCTCGCTGTTTAAGTGTATAGCCGTGCCTCGCCGTTTTTCCATCTAATAGAATATAAATAAAATTAATACCTTCCAAAAGGATAGTTCCTACTCACAGTAAGTTGTTCTGCAACGATCCGGATTTCGAGCCTCTTAGCTCATCATCAGGTTGAAGGACTTCTACAACCTGATGATGAGCTAAGAG
>CM077099.1:1617856-1646679 GCA_039619505.1 Cimex hemipterus | reverse complement strand
TCATCAGGTTGAAGGACTTCTACAACCTGATGATGAGCTAAGAGGCTCGAAATCCGGATCGTTGCAGAACAACTTACTGTGAGTAGGAACTATCCTTTTGGAAGGTATTGAACACCACACTCACCCCATCATTTAACATTTCTATAAATAAAATTATTTATAAAACATAAATAATGTCACCTGAGTGGCTTAAGTGGGTTCTTTCATCAAATTATCCAAGCACTTTAAATTAGTCAAATATGCACCCATATGAAATAAAATCAAAAGGGAAAATAGTAAATTAAAACTTTCAATTGGTGTTCAACCTGTTCAGTATCATTTATCTTACTCAAACGCTGACATTATTTTTTCCCAGCTTAAATCGAGATAGGATTTGCCAATTACCAATAAAAATAAACACTGAGTATGTTTGAGTTATCTGCACATCAGGTTTACTTCTTATTCGATCACTTGTCGAACTGACTATGGGTGGATCAAGCAGACAGCGTAGCTTCAACACTTATCTCTTCTTTACATTTCAACGGACAAAAGGTTTTAAAAGCCTCGCTCGACTATTCCTTGGGTATTAGTTTCGTGACCTCACGGTTGTTGGCATTTTTCAGTTTCAACCACGTGATTCCCACGGCCTCCGGAAAAAAGGAACCATCGCGTTTACACCGTCAATTAATTTGAAAATGCTCATAGAACACTGATGAATATGAAATGCGCCATTTGGTTGTACTGTGTTGTAATAGTTTGCTTTTATTTGCAGAGGCAACTCCGGGAAAGGAGGAAAACCAGCGACCCCAACCTTTCCAAGTCGAACAAGTAAGTCGTGTCTTTGATTTTTGGATTATTGCATTTTGTGCATGGTACAGAGAAAGCGTAGATTTTAGTTGATCTGAACGAGATTTCTTTTTCTGCTTAAACCAATTTAATCGCTTTTTGTGAACTTTTTTTGTACATTTTTCAATAGGACGTATAGATATATTTTTTAAAATCTGAGCTAATTGAGACCGATTATATTTATCAGCACTTTGTCATAACATTCGATGTTCTTAAAAATGTTCAAACACCCTTAGAAAACTTGGTAGTTGAATATTTCCTTTTAAAAGTAAACGTGGATCCGATTGACATTTGGTACTTGAATATTTCCTTTTCATAAATAAACATAGTGAGCCGGATAATCTTAGGCTTTGAGACCGCGCGGTGGTGGGTTCGATTTCCACGAAACCACATGAATTTTTGGATCTCCCTAAATAATAAACATGCTTACTAGGTTAAAATATAGAAAAAAAAACAATTTAAAATAACTTCAGCTATTCATCACAACCATAACCCTCCGGCTTTGTCAACCGTCGCGTTTCCAGGGCACTATATCAGGATTGTCCACTATAACATTACGACGGAAAAATGATGTTGATTGTCAAGTATTTATTCAACAATATAAAATCTTTATGTATACCTCTTAACAGGGATATTTTTCCGAAGTAAGTGTGAAGACAATGTCAAGTTTTAGCAGAAACCCTTTATTAGTAACAAAAGTTTCAATCTTATAGATCGTCGGAGTGGTTAACCTATATTGAGGTTGTATTCTACTTTTTTGACCGCCGAACTTCACTGTTCTGGACTTGCCGATTCGTCATTCGCTATTTGTTAAGGATATAAGCAGGGTAATGCAAGTGTCGACCTTACTTTCTTCGTTAAAAATAGTTAGGGGAACATTTTCAGATTGTGATGAAAAGAAGTCTATCATTTACTTGTTCATTTTAAAAACCAAAATGTAAATACCTTGACCAACTGCGATAAGCAATAGCTAAATGTACCTGAATGCCCAAACCAGTATGGATAAACATGTTCGGAAACAACCAAACAATAGATTCATAGCTCATAGTTCTCATAGAGAATTTATAAATCTTAGCGTTTAAGAAATATTAAACATAATTCTTTGCCAGGCAATTTTGGTTGAAATTTGAGTTACTAGAGAAAGGTTTTCTGGATTTTGTTGCAGATCCGCCAAAACCATGCTAGAAGAATGTAATGTGCCATTTAACCTTCTGGTTATGGTGTCCGATCTGCGACATATTCTAGAAGAATTTCCTTCTACAGTAATTCAAATTTCAACTAAATTTGCTTGGGCTGAAGAATTATATTTAATATTTCATAAATGTTAAGACTACTAAATTTCATTACGAGGACTGGTATGGACTTGTAGTTCGGTCATTTCAGATCATTTTGTTATCTAACTGCGCTGAATTTGACTGATCTTGACGGCTTTTTGGCATTTCGCCATCTCCAGAAGTTGGTCAGTGCTATAATCAAATAAAGAGAAAATTTTACCAGCTTCCACGATGGCTGGTAACGCCCAAAATATAATAATAATATTCTTTTTCCAATATTTTGCAAACGAAAAAAAGTTGAAGTCAGTTCAAAGGTTCGGTGATGATGGATGTCTTGCAAAGACCTTCATTGGATCTCTATGAGGTTTACGTTGATATGTAGAGGCTAGCGTTATCTCATAAAGTACAGGCAATAATAATACAAAACAAAAAGAAGTGAACAGCAAATTTGCATCACTATTAAATTATATATTGACTTCATTAAATAAAACATAAAATTGCGAAAAGGAAATAAGTATTATTGTTAATTAAAATATTTTAAAATGGCACCATCTACTGGAATACAGATGGATCTAGAACATAAGAAGATATGAAAGGTAGAGCCTTGGAACCAAATACCACTGAAAAATACATCAGTATCTTTCGAGCAGAAGTCTACGTAATCGTGAGATGTACTCAATTCAATTCTAGTAAAGGGTACAGAAATAAAGACAGCTATCATGCCGGATAGCCAAGCAGCTTCAAAGAATTAGTTCAAAGATAGCGCTAAAATGCAAAACCAAACTAAGCATATAAGGCAAGCAGAACTGTCAGCTGGGTCCCAGGAAATGTGTTACAAGGCAACGAAAAAGTGGACACCTTTCCAAGAAAAGGGGCTGTTATACCGCTGCCCCTTACCATACTGTGTCATAGGAACAATCTATAAATGAGTCCTTAGACAAAGGGATAAAAAAATAATAGAGGCAATAATGGAACTAACCCATTGGACATAAACAACCCAAGAATCTCCTTACAAAATTTGGAAAGAAAGATGTATTAAGAGAAGCAGGAAAAACTACGAAACCTAGCAGGACACTGCAAACTAAATGGACATTTAAATATTTTCAAAACCACGGCGAGTGCAGATTACAAAGTAAAAAGTTAAAATTCAACCTCTAAACCGGGCCTACTAATAAAATTCCTTGATGAACTTGGACCCCTCACCGATGTGCTATAAGCACAGAACGGGGGATTCAATAGCTCTTAAAGGACGCAGTACAAAGTACACTCAGACTAATCATCTACATCTAATAAAAAGACTTCAAAAGGGATTTTAGGTAGATATTCTTTTAATGGTGCTAATATTTATTTTTGGTCAGTTAGTCGGTAGAATGTACAATTCGAATTTTTTTTATAATATGAAACCTAGTTCTCCCATGTCCTGCGATATTGAATTTGTGTTTGTTTGGTGATGGCTTACAGGCTACAGGTTTAGGGTTCTGATTCTATTCGATATTTTCATGATAAAAAAGTTAATAGTGAACATGTTTCGAGTCCAGTGAACATATGCGCCTCGGTTAATTTATGCGGCACTCACGTTTCCAGCTTTTTAGTGTAGTGTTTTCTATCTCTTTAAAATTGATGAAACTTATCACGGCACTTCTTCCAAACTAAAGTTCTTTCCTTATATATAATCCAATTCCCAAGAGGTTTTGGTTGCAAGTGGAACCAAAACGTTTTGGTGTCTATGCTATTTATCCTATGCTTGCCACTAAAGTTCGATGCCCTTCGAAAGTTTACTTTTTAAAACGGATAGCATAATATTGTTGTTTGTAAACAATAATCTATTTTTAGAGTAAAAATAAACATTTCATTGTTCATTGTCTAAATAAGAATTTTTTCTGTCAATTTTTGATATCCAGTAAATGGTATCGTGTGTTAGATGATGTGTCTTGTTTTTTGATGGTTGAACGAGCACACTGTTAAGTGCAGATTGATGAACGATCCAACGGTGGAGGCGGTGCGGCACGTGTTTGCTGTTATCGTCTCTCGGCCCAATCATCTTGTATACACATCGTCCCGGAGCCTTGTTAGCCCAGAATGGGACATTACCAGCTCGTCGATCGTCCCGGTGGAACGTCATAAAGTTGCTATATCCGCTTGTAACAAGTCGAAGATAAAAAAAAATCGTTATATAGGACATCGGTTCGGGAGATGTGACCTGGTGGCCGGGCGCCAAAAGCGTCTAGACGGATTAATGTTTCACACGCCTATTTTTCTTAAAGCTGCTTATTTTTTGAACTTTTCGAAGGTCAAAAGTGGTGCATCCATTGGAATATAGACCCTGTCGTGTGGGTTTTTTCAATCATGGCTTCATTAAATTACAGTTTTATTAACCACATAACGCACATTCATTTTATTGAAGAGGTTCAAAATTCTTACATAAAGAAATAAATATCATGTCATTATGAAAACTATTATGTCATTTGTTTTAAGTTAAACTTTAAAAAAGTGTCATTATGAGATTTAAACTTATAAATTTTCAAAAACGATGGGGTATTTCATTGCGTCCTTTGGAGAGAATCTGCGTTATGTCGTACCTTATCCTAGACCGTCTATCCTCGCTGTTTTTAGTGTAAATGGCTCGTTTCGACATTTGTCGTAATACTTTTTTTTTCAATCCAAAACATTTTTGCATTATGAAAAATACGATCATATTAGATTCATCCTATCGGAAACTTATTCAGCCAATTTTTCAATTTTTGTTGTTTGTTCTAATCTTAAGAGGTGTTTATATGAATCTTCAAACCTCTCGGGTTAAAAGGTATTGCCCAACTATCACGGCTCTTCGTCCAAATTAATGTTAAAATAAATGTCATAATGAAATTAAAAGGTATTTATTTATTTAAAAAAATGGTCTCATTTAGTCCTTTGGAGTGAATCTATGGTATGTCCTATCTTATCATCCTAGTCCGTCTATCCTCGTTGTTTTTACGACATTTTTCATAATACTAATCCTTTTTTTAGACCAAAATTTTATGAAAAATTGCATCATATTCATTTTATCGGATACCTATTCAACCAATAGTTCAATTTTAACTTGTTTAATCTGATCTGAAGTGGTAGAATGCATGTGATATATTCGTAAACGTCTTAAGTTAAAAGGTTTTTCAGATCCTGTTTGTTTTGTTTATTTCAAATTTTTGGACATCTAAACTTGAGATTAGGTTTGAGAGTATTGTTGAAATCTATCATGAAGTCCATCTTACAATTTATTTTATATTTTGCATGAAAATACTTTATGCAGTCCTGTCCTAAGAAGCCATCGAGTGTCGTTGATTATTGTTTAAATGTAGTTCATTATGTGAAGTTTTATCATAAACTAGTGCTATTTTGATGGTGAAATTTGGCAGAACTGAACGCAGTGTGAGACAACACATCTTTTGAAATGCGTTATTATTAAGCATTAAATTCACTAGTTTCGTGGTCCGCTTGACCAATTAATATCTTTAAATTAATTTTTTATCCCTACTAAAAACTTTAAATAATTGAAAATTATTCATTATGTTATGTAAATTTCCAAATATTTGGAACAAACATGAACAATCATTTTTTAACATAAAAAATTATTGATGAAGAGCTTCTACTTCTGTCTCACTTGGGGGTCGTAGTTCATCGAATAAGTTAATTACAAGATCAGGTTGAAAAGGTCGTACTTCCAAGGTTGTGTTACAAGTCCCAAAAGATACCCCGTCGAAAAGTGTTTTGTGGTTTCCTCAGCCTCTTCGCAGATGTTGGTTCAGGTTCATTCCTCAAATGTGGCTCATTTTTCTTTCGTGTCTTTTGAATAATTTGTTAACAATTCTGAGTTTTGTCAATTAATTCCTGTAATGAATTCATTACAGAAAACCCCTTTTTAACAGAATTCGACTTAACCGAAACTGTTTCAGTAAAAAAAAAATATAGTATAAAAGGTGTGAGTGAATGTTTTATTTTTTTTTCTTCAAAATGTAGCCTCTAATTATGGTGTTAGGATATCAACAGTGGTTAAAATTTAAATCTAAACTTTCTAAATATAATTGTAAAATGCTACACAGCAAGTTGATGAAACTACTAATGATGGAAAAATTAATCTCTTTTTCTCTGTCGACATTTTGGCTGCAGTATATTTTACTCTTTATATTTGTATGTAAAACAAATGGATCTTTCGGTTTTAATTGTAAATTATGTTTCTACCGCATACCAACAGTCTCCAAGGATTATGCGGACAATTGAGGTCTCCAAAACGGCTTTGGTTCGTTTAAACATGGTTCTATTTCTTTTAAATTCTTTCTTTCTTCTTCTAAGACATTTTTCGTTATTACGGCTCTACAGACCGATACTGGTTCGGCAACTGCTGCTCAAGCGAGGGATTGCTTCATTGATAACTGCATGAATTCATGCATAACTGCTGCATTAATTCGTTCCCTCAATTCCACTCAGCAGAGTTTTTGTGTTATACATATAAACAAGCCGATAAAATTCTATTTCTGTAATTGAATTTAGGATCGAACATTATTATGGGATATTACAGCTTACGATTGCGACGATGATATTAATCAATTCATGTTTAGTGGTCCAATTGACATAAAAATTATTCCAATTAATTATTCTTTTTATGTAAGGTCTAGATGAAGTCACTATATAGCTGAAGTGGTTGGAGCAGCGTCGTAGTAAGCCGAACGCCGTGGGTTCGGATCCCCCTCGTGGCACTAATATTTCCAACTCAACCTTACGTAAAAGGAACAATTAATTGAAATAATTAATACGGTCAAACAGACCACTAAACATAAATGGATTAATATTTAAATCTTAAGCATATCTAAATTTTGAGATAGTGTGCGAAATAATTCCAGAGTTCTTATTCTTTTTTTAAATAAAGATAGTTAAACCGTGGTTATTAATTTTGGTAGGTAATTCAGGGGTTCTTTCCGGAAATATTTTACTACGCCTTCCTAATAAGTTAAAGAGGGTTTCCCCTCCGGAAGAGCAACTTTTTCAAATAATTTTTCGCCCCTCGACCCTGTCGTGGGTGTAGTTGAAAGAGGGGGCTGCCGAAACATGCGCATTCACAGGCGGATCTGCTCAAGGCGGTGGTCGCTTCTCAGTCGAGGCGGTTCGCTCGCTCCGTTCGCAGCAGGATTCCGTGGTCATCTGTGCCCACGGAGAGGCCAGTTTGATCCGCTCGGCGGCCGGCGTGCAGAGAAGCCTGTGGCGACCCTCCTGCCGACAGACGCCGGGCATGGACTCCCTCACCGTCATCAAGGAAGAGAAGACTGGATCCAACTCGGAGAGGTCTGTTACGCCGACTCTTAATCAGGCCACATTTCAATCGAAGTTTTATTGTCTTTAGAAATAATAATAAACTGATAAAAGTCTCCTTATTTCTACCCTTGTCTTGGAGCCAAGGGAGACTTGCGGGCCTACCTATCTAGCTGTACACTGCCAGCGTTTTTCTCCACCTTAACTAGTTCTTGTTCTCCTTCAAAATATAACGTTCAAATGAAAAAGATGCATTACTTGCGAGCACCCGTATCGCCAACATTTCTACAGCTGTTTTGACACACCGTACTACGCTACTATATACCACGTGTTTGGTCCTCACCATAACACCAACTTCATCATTGTTGCTTAATGTTATTACTGATTAAAAAAAGGTAACTATTGGATGTAGTTGATTTAGAAACTATGGTTCGTCAGATAGGATGACAATAGTACTGTGGTCAGCTGATTTTGCCGTAACCGACCCCCTCTTATCCGCCGGAAGAATGGGAATTAGAAAAGTATTGATTTTTACAATCCCTGTAAAATACAACAATTTTTCACCTTTTTTTTAGAGAAATTAAAAAAAAAAACTTATTGAACATTTATTACTAGTAATTAGAATATGATAATGTTTTATTACACATTATTTGAACTGGAATTTAAATTGTTCCCATTCTTGATCAAAAATTGTCGAAAACCATTAACAATGATAACAATTTTGGTTGCTTAAACTTCTTTTATGTCTACCCTTAATATTAATTTAACCTTTAATGTCCTACTTATTTTATTTTTTCATTAACTTATATATATTTTCTTAGATGATTAATAATTAAATAAGTTATTTAATTCTGTTTCACGGTAAGAGCGGTTAATGGTAATGGGTAGGATTTCCAGTCGACTATATACAGAAGTGGTGATATGGTTTAATTAGCCCATCTATTTTTATTGTTTAAGAGCCTAATAAAGATATAAACATTTTTTCTTTTTTTTTGTGGGGGAGGGGATTTTAAATACAGACTTTCTTACCTTGTCTCATAAACCGTATTGATCGGATGGAACGAACTGTTTGAAAAACCGAAGGAACAAACGAAGTCAATTGGATCTCTAAGGACAAAGGGTTTGTGTAATTTATAACCATTTAATTTATAACGCAATGGAGAAAAATCATAAATAACGGTTTGCACAAGTGGTAAAGGTCAGAAAGTTTTTGCTTACAAAATGTTATTTAACGTTGAGAGCCCTGAGGTTGTTCTACAAATCGTTTCACCCCTTATTCAAGATATATTGTTTTCACATGGTTCATTACTATTTACACTCTTGCTTAATGAGTCCTTGACACTGTTGCGAAATGGTGGACAAGGACGTACGCCGAGAATGCTCTCGCACTTGAGATGATTTGGTGAAAAGATGCTTCGGAAAAACCTGAGATTTTTTAATAAAGGACCATAAAGTTTTTCTCTAAAATACTATTATGTACTGTGAGATTTCTCCTTGTGGTCGAATCTGGTTGAAAAACGAAACCAACCGCTAAATATGTCGAAATGCTACGCGTCCGACAGATCGAAACGTCGAGGATATGCGACCTGGACGACAGAAATTATCAAACTCCAAAATATATAATGGCATGTATGTAGGAGATATTTTTACGCTGTTTACTAATCAGACCCCCCCCCCAATCATTGACTATGCGTGAAGGAAAAGGGTTGACTGACTTTTTAAATAGCTGGAAACCCTTCTTTAAACACAAGTTGATAAACCACTTAGAACTTCTAGTCCCAAGTTCTTACAGCTTGTTCTTGCCCTCCTGAATTGCAAATCACAGATCTCCCTCACATTACAGTCATGTAGTCAATTTTTTGCAATTATCATGGGAGGAGAAACTTACTTTTGTTTGCAAGAGGTGCTTTATTTTGAAAACGGCGGTATTTTCTTTATAAATAAGAAGTAAAATTGGCCAAAAGAAAAAAAAAATCATAAGCGATAATTAGCCTAAAACTATTTAAGTTTTATGTACTCCTAGTTGTAGAGTTCTTGGAGATGCTGATGACATTCGCCAAATGGGAAATTCATTTACAATTTCCAGTATTCATTTATCCTATCCCCCTTATTTAATCACCTCCTTTTGAATAGCAAATTAAAGGGGGAAGCCGGCTTGGCCGGAAAGACCGTTAAATAAGGATACAGGAGTCGATATCTATAGTCTTTCTTGCTGGTAGGACTTGTACCATGCTCCCCAGACATGTCGAAAAATCGATCAGCCGTTACAAAACGATCGCACGCGTTTTATATTTTATTTGTGTAATTTGTTTGCAACCCCATTTCCATTCCACCGGTAGGAAGGGGAGTTTTACCCCTTTAGTTTGTATGAGGGTTTGCAATAGTGATCAATAAGCCCCCTGGCGAAGTAAAAGGATATTTTTCTTCAAACTTTACCCCTCTTTTTATCGGTGTAACATATCCTAAATAACCTTTTCATAAAATGCTATCGACTCTCTGGAAAATAAGTAGACCTGCTAAGATTCTTTGTCGGAAACTTAATCCAACTCGGTGGTTCAAAAAATTGATAATGACCCAAGTAATTATTTTGATCTGAAAACCGACTTCAATGGATTTATTTATCTTAGTTCCGTAACATTGATTCTAAATTCATGGCTATATTCAAATTATTTTCTGAACCTAGATAACTGTGTCACTATAGCATTCTGTGTGTTTCTAAATATCAAACGCAGGACTGGAAAACTATGTCTAGATGTAGAATTAACCTAACCAGTGTGGAAATAAAAGCAATCAAGCATGGCGCAACGCACGTGGTATCAATTTTGTATAAATTATTGAAGAATCCTTCGTCCTATGTCAGGACTTAATAAACGATTGTTGTTGTTTGAGTAAAGTATCCTCTGGACGGTACTTTTGGATATCAGGTTATGTTTTTCAATAGCTGCTGTTTCCTTGGTATTCTCTATTTTAAGCAGCATAAGAATACAAGCAGGCTATAACAAGCAACTCGCCGAGTCTTGATTCACCCTGCTTTAACCCTGACAAACCGACGAGTGCTGAAACGTTTGTATGGAACAACTGAAGAACTCTTAATATATTATGTATTATATTTCCCTCTTATCCTTTGATCAAAAACTAAACTCGTGTGACCAATTGAGTAAACATAAACTATGGTAAAAAGTAGCGAACTGCATGTTAACCCTTCAAGCACATCGATTTTATGTAGATCTATTGTGCTCCTCTGTTTTTTTATAACTTGTTGGCCAGCTTTAGGTTTTCAGTCAACCTCCGAACCCCCGCCGGTGGATTTTCTTTTCCTCTTTGCAAGAATCTGTATACACCGTCAAAAAACCAAAATATGTTCTGTTGTCATCTCTATTTCCTGGCAATATCTGTACAGTACATCTTCTGTAAGCCTGAAGCCCCCCTCCCAGTAATTCCTTTTTACGTCTTCTGATGACCATTCTAAGGATATCTTGTCGTGCCTCATTCGTGGGGTATCGTTCCACCAGCAGGCTTTGAACTCTGTAAAGATTCATTTTTGGATTAGTGCTTTGTTGTTGCAAGGTATTAGACGACAGTAGGGTCCAGGGACTAAAGAATGGTTCCTTTTTTGACCAATATGTCCACTTTCTCATAGCCTCTATGCCCCGAATGCCCAAGCCAGTCTTCTTGGCTTCCATACCTTAATAAAGTGAGATTATAAAGTGAAGTCGTGGCTCACCTGATAGGTAGTGACGAACCAATAGTTGGATTATTTGTTTTAACCACTACGACTCTTTCGGCATTTCTCTATCTTCAGCCTTCTTATAACGTTCACAATAAAGTAGACTGACCAAATGAACGATGATAATTCGTCCCAAATGGTCTTAAGCTTTTAAACTATGTGTTCATCGCAATCTGCGGTGTGTTGAACCTGTATTTGGCTTATTTCCAATAATTTTATTTAGTCCGATACTTTTGGCATTTCTCTAAGTTGCCATTTGTCAAGGTTATAAGCAGGTTGCGACAAGACTCCTTTCAGGCCAGAAAGAAGCCCTTCTTAGAACATCAGTGAGTTAGTTACTGATAGTTACAATGATTATTCATCTTCTTGTACGATTTGTAAGTAAAGTAATGTAATAAAATTAATTTTAACACTTTTTAGTAATTAGATTTGAAATAATCTGTAAATTTGGTCAATTTGATCTTTAAAAATCTGAGTACATTTATTTTACGTCAAGTTCTTATCTTCTTTCATCCGCCAGGGAATTTTAATGGCCGCCCGACATATTAGTTAGCTAGTGCATTTTATTGGCTACATTAAGATTTTTATAAGAAAAGAAAACAGTATAAAATTCGAACACTGCAATTGAGCTTATATTTGTGTAGAAAATATTTTTCAAAATATTATGAATTTTTAAAAGTTTTTACAGTGAGAATGAACTATGATTTTGCTATGTTTATAAAAGGAACTATTTTTTCTCTCGTTGCCTTGTAACTGGCCCTATAATACTTTCCACCGCAGATCATAAATGTTATAAGATCTGTATTTTCTTAGTAAAGTCAAGGCCGATCAGAATGGCCTATTCTTATCCTGACCACTTACCCCCTTGCTTAAGCACACAAGACGGGTCACCACTATTTTTACGAACTTTTACAGCTCTCATAGCCATTTAGTTCCATCAAAACGCGGCGTCATTCCACTTTCGGCGGATTGCCAGTTTTCGCGATCATTTCTCACAAATTAACAGGATAAGTTTTTTCGCTGGTGTTTTCATCCTGTTTGAGTTTATTTATTTATTTTTTAAATTCTTTTGCAATCTTTATGTGTTTTTCTGAAGATGACTCTCGTCTGCCTAATTGTCATTTGTATGATGATGCATTTCCGATTGGATAGATGAACAAAACCGCATAAAAATATCTTTTATACATTAGTTTAATCTTTGTCCGATCCAGTTTGTTTTTATAAACTAGGATTAAGTTTGCGTTGATAAAATTTTTTAACACTATGCTATTTACGTCTTGTCTTGTCTATTTTTAATTTAAGAACTCGCTTTCAAGGATCTGCTGCCATTAAAATGAAAAAGGCTGCAGCGTACTTTGAATAGTACAATTTTTTCCGTTCAAAAACATAGAACTTTTGGACGTGAGAATGCTCTTGCAAGAGTTGTAAGACCACCGGGTGGTTGATCCGATATTTGGCAGTTCACCTAGTTGTTTGCCCAACCTGATTACTTCTGCCTCTGTTCCGTATGTAAACTAAGGTTCATTTGACGGACGCCCAATGTTTTCTTTTCAATCAACCGCCTCTGTGCAAACATCCGCTGCCTCCCGAGGCCTTCACTGTGAACTTGACCTTTTTTCTCCCCAGCACGACTAGGGATCGATAGCTCCACCAACGCCCAAGACAACTGATGCACCTAGACACGATATAACGGACTTGCTATAACTTCAGCTGGCCCTTCATTCCTTTCGTGTTAATTTCCAAAAATTAAATAATCAAACAAGATACAATATAAGATAAAGTGGGCGTTTTTATCAGACGACAGTGAATGAACTGTTCCCATCCCCGGAAAATCCATTAGTCAACGGTTTAGAAATAAATGTTGGACACAAATCAAGACGCCGAATGGCTTTACCTTTAAATAAAAACGGACTGGCGGATTAATACAACTTATAAGGAATTTAACTTTGTTTATTCGATTCCTCTTGGTTGACATACACGCTACACCTGCCGTATGATTTTTGAATCTTTGATGAACTGATATAATTTTTTTTATCTTTTTATCTTCCCTTGGTATTTCGTTCTACCAATTTTTCCAATTTTCTTAAACTTTTATGCAAAATGACATATTATTAGGGAAAATTGAAATATTGGCAAAACTCTTTGCATCCTATGTCAAAATGGTTATTTGAAAGGCATCATTTGTACAGAACGCTATTTATTTTAGAAAAGCATTTGTTAGCAATAAATATTTAGGGTTGAAAAGAACTCGCTACACATCGCTTCTTTTTTATTATATTTATTTACTTACAATTTACCTCTCTTGATAGTTTCCCTACTTCTTTGCAGGAAGGCAGCAGTTAAAAGCAAAAAAGACAAGTGTCATATCACATTGATTGATAATGGATTTAATTTCCTGTGGTGAATTTTTTACCTCAACTTACCTGGTTAATCGTTGTATATAGTAATAGTGGATGGTACTAATAATACTACATTAATGTGTAGAGATTAGTAACTTAATGTAGTATTTAATTATTCAGATATCGCGAGATGCGGTCTGGTGTGATGTTTGAGACTCAACACGACACGCAAAAATGGCACAATTACATGAAAGACAAACACTTTAAGTCCTGAAGATGATCTCAATAAAAGATCGAAAGGTTGGCACGATAAAGAAAATGTTTTTCTAAAACCTACGTCACACCAGACCGCATCTCACGATATCTGAATAATAATTCCTTTAAACTGTTTAATCTGAAATGTAAATGTAATTTTTTTAAATGTTTTTTATCTGTGTTTATACTTAGGCTAAAATAGTCAATAATTTAGTTAGCTGTGTGTGTAGAGATTAGTAACAGTTAATCGATAATCATTCAGATATCGGGAGATGCGGTCTGGTGTGACATCTCACGTTATTTGAATCGTTTAGTTAATAATAATAGTGTCGCAAAACCATCGTCTAGATTTAATGTGTAGCATCATGGTAGTAACGTGAGTAAGGGTAAGTAAGACTATTATAAAAAAGTCTTATATAGTGCAAGATTAATAAAGTAATTTGTGTATTGTGGATTGTGGTAACAAGCGAACGGTTTTTTTTTCGCTGAGATTGGCTTTGGTAAAAATAAAACCTGATGACACAAAGAGAATCGTTATATGGTCTTCGCTTTTGTGGACCAACACTCGACGTTTTCAAATTATTGTTGGTCTGTCTTCGATTTTCGGACAAATTTTCCGCATTTGTATCTAATTAGATCCGTGCCTGTTCACGCTGTGCGTCGGTCGAATGTATTCACCGCCTCACCCCCATAAATTTGTCTTTCTCAGGTTCCAAAGTACTACAGAAAGTAATAACATCTCATGTGCTTTCGTCGTGGTAATCTTCCTTTTGTATTGGGTTGTCCGGAAAATAATGCAGGATTTTGGTATTAAACAAAAAAAAAAGAAACTAGTTACTTTAAAGCAATGTTCTTTAATCAAAATAATTTCCCATACTCTCAATACATTTCTCCCAACGTGTTGGTAACTTATTAATTCCGTCTGAGTAGAATTCAGAATTTTTAGAATTGATAAAGTCAATAAATGCATTTTCCAGTTCCGTTTGATTTTTGAATATTATGTGTTGTAAGTAGTGGTCCAGGTGTCTAAAAAAATGGTAGTCAGTAGGCGAGAGGTCCGGAGAGTAGGGTGGGTGAGGCAAAGTTTCATAGCCAAGCTCCAATAATTTTTGTGACGTTACACGTGACACATGTGGTCGAGCGTTGTCATGCAACAAAATGGGCCCTTTCCGATTGACCAAAGAGGGCTTCATTACTGCCAATTTCTGATGCATGGTATTAATTTGGTTACAGTATGATTCAGCATTGATGGTTTCGCCAGGATTTAAGAAGCTGTAGTGTATTAAACCAAATGAAGCCCACCATACCGTAACCATTACCTTTTTTTGATGAGTTGGGGCTTTGGAAAATGTATTGGAGCTTCTCCTTTGTCGAGCCACTGTCCAGAACGTCTAGTGTTATCGTAGAGAATCCACTTTTCGTCACATGTAACAATTCTGGCCAGAAATGGGTCATTTTTGTTTCGACAAAGAAGTGATGCACAAACATCAAAGCGCTGATTTTTTTGGCGATCGTTTAATGAGTGTGGAACCCAATTTTCGAGTTTTTTCACTTTTCCAATCGCCTTGAGGTGGTCAGCGACGGTCGTTTTACTGACTTTGAGTTGCTCTGCAAGTTCTCGAACAGTTGTTTTGGGGTTTTCTTCCACCACTGATCGCAGAACATCATCATTAAGAGAGGAAGGCCTTCCACGACCTTCTTCATCTTCAAGGCTGAAATCTCCCTCCCGAAATTTTTTAAACCACCTTTGCACAGTGCACTCATTAACACAACCCTCGCCCCAGACTTGGTTAATGTTTCTAGCCGTTTTGACATTATAAGGATGACTGAATTATTTCCAAGTAGCGGAATCCTACAGAGGTAAACAAACAATATCATTTGGAAGAGGATTAATAAGTGTTGACATTCATACAAATGAGTAATCCTGTAAACGTAAACAGAATATTTTATATAGATTTTTTTAATGAAAACTTAAAATCCTGCATTATTTTCCGGACAACCCAATATTTATGACTTTTTTTGTACAATCTTGATTCTGTATGAGCAACGATCTGAGCGCCAGCAATCTTGCTGATTGCAAGGGTACGAATAGTACATGCTTAATGTGGTTTATGTCTCTTGTAGCTTGCTCAAGCAATCGTGCAGCAATTTTGTTGATTCCTAAGTTACTAATTGTACTTTTAATTGAATTATAGACTTAATTGAATTATAGACAATCTTAGAAATGTGGATGAAACGTATTTTATGTTTCTTCTTATGATAAACGAGAGTATTTTTTGTGAACGCGTAGTGTTCTCTCCCAAATTTAAACCTTGTACGATTTTGTAGGTTTGGATTGATATTTTCAATGTTAGATTTGGTAGGCGAGGAGTAGTAACTTGCTTAGTCGCAAACAGTTTTAATAGTTTTGCCATTTTCACTGGCTAGTATCTTTGATATTTTCTCATTTAAAAATCAGCAGTTTTTTTTACCTGAGGAATTTTGTAGGTGATAGGTTCAGGGTGTTAATGCTGTCGTTTGATATCCGAGATGCTGGTCCGCTTTTCTTCGCTTGTTGAAAATCTTTTACTGTTATTTTGTCATTTGTCTTCGAGTTCGTTTTATACGTTGGTGAAAAGTAACAATTAAAAATAGGCCACATACTAACTATTAAAGTTACCTAAATGCTTAAACATAGACCGAAGATGTAATTAGGGATGAACCAAGATAATGAGAAGCGATCTGGCTTTTGTATGTCTCATTTCTCGCCTATAGGCGCAATTTTTAACCTCGAACGTCGCAAAATTATTTGGTGATTCTTATTTTTGTGATTCTTCCTGGATTTGAATATTTACTTTGGAATTTTGGAGACAATAATCATAAATGTTGGGTACGTACCTCAATTCATTTCTTGACCTTGGAAATACCTTAAAATCCGGAACATGGAAGAAAACATTTTGTTTCTTTAGAATAAGAGTATCAAACTCGTGGTTCGTTCCTCTTGTGGTCTGAAAAGTAATTCCTTAAAAAAATATATGTATTTTGGACTAAATCAAAACCGTATTTAAGATGTTGGAATCGTCTATCCAATGTTTTTCGACGCCAAATGTGCCGATAAGAGAAATTCGTATAGTAAAAGCATTCCAAGCATACTGGATGAACGCTAATCTTGAAGTGTTTCGTGATGATTATTGTTGTTTAAAAATGCGATAATCGGGCAACGTGGTGGAAGCAGATGTTTTGATGCGTTAAAAATAGACGTCATTTTTGAGCCATCGAGATTCAGTGCCTTAGTACGTTCCACCGTATGACGGGAGGGTACCCAAATAGATTTATCTTAAGTAAAATTAAGACAAATTTTTTTGCATTTTATACATATCTCCCGAATTAGCGGTCGACATGGCGCGTTCCATTTTGGGCTACTTATAAAACCGTGGGGAATAAAAGGTCGTTTGCTTCTTCTCCTGTCATCTGCACATAGTTCGAATTTTTCTGTTGCCACCGATGAAAAAAAAAGTAGTTTATATACAGCACACTCGTAAAGAAAACACCATATCTCAAAATGAATTGTCATGCATTGTGTCCTCATTTGAAAGATGAAAGCAGACTCATTACGGCCTATTATACGCGCAACAAAACGGAACCTGACAAGCTGGCGTCCTTTCTTATACGCCTCGTATCAATTGAAAAAAAGAAAGAAAATGTCCATAGCTCTCGAGGCTTTTCTAAATACTAACTGCAAATGTCCTTAATAAAAAGTCTCCATCTTTGTTTATGTTAGGCATAAAGTAACGAAGTGTTGATAAGAAAATGAAAGAGAAGGTTCACCTCAGGTCTGCAATTTGGTATTTTTCTTGTAAGACATACAAGCCAGCAAGAACAAGGTAGATTAAATATTGAATTACTTGAACTTAACCTCTTATTCCACCCTTCTCTGGACAAAAACTTATGATAGCACAGTTTGATCTTATTATTGATTATATCGTTAATATTTCGGCCATTTCCATCTACCCTGATCGTAAAGACAAAACAGCAAGGATAGGTTGACCGACCCGTTGTTTGTTGGGTGATGACCCTGCAGTTTGATAATTTGCGATCATTTTGGTCTGCTAGAAGCATTTCGGGATTTCTTGGTAAGGTTTATAAGAAGAGAAACGCAAGTTAATATATTCTCTATTAGCAGCAGACCAGGATGATGGGGAAACGGACAATGTTATTATTAATACTACTACATAAGACGAAATATTTTAAAATTCAAACCGAGTATTTTTGTGAATATGATGTTATCAATATAGTACATTTGTCAAGTTTGTTAGTTTATTGAAAACCAGACCATTCCAATCACCACCAATGGTCCAATTACGCAAGTGCTGCATGACTTTTAGATAATTCCGGTTTCCCGGCTGCCCTAGATAGTATTTCCTCTATCGGCGCACCCTTCGAGAAACCGGGTAATTGTTCCGTCCTAAAGGGCAATCCTTTAGTCTAAGGGCAAGGTCATCCAAATGTCAACACATCCAAAGTTCGTTTCACCGTTTTCAAAACGCCAATTTTCCGTGATGCGCGAGACAGAGACCTGACATTTTTTTTTTTGAATCACGGCCGGCGGCGGGGATACATTGACATTTTCTTCGACGTAATCAAGCCGGGTGTTCCCAACGGGCGGGTGAATTTTTTTTTTTTTT
Source organism: Cimex hemipterus (assembly GCA_039619505.1). NCBI lineage: Eukaryota > Metazoa > Arthropoda > Insecta > Hemiptera > Cimicidae > Cimex > Cimex hemipterus. The sequence continues at coordinate 1,628,315 of CM077099.1, read as the reverse complement.
TTAATTTAGAGTAAATTCCTATTTAGCTGTGTTCTGGTATTCCTACGATTTGTTCAAATATAAAAAACAAATCCACATGAATCCATTTTTCTTAAGGGGAAGGATATTTCTCTTAGGGCATTTTTATTCCTCCACCGGGTTTTCAGCGAATCGGACGTAGTTGTCACGTGACGTAACACCGATTTGCCCTACCCGGACGTCATAATCGCAAATAGAGCGCAAAAACCCTTTAAACACTAAATTCAATGAAGTAGGCTTAATTTGTCTCAGCCTCCCGTGAAGAAAGTAACCTTGGAGTTTGACGTAAAACATGTTTCAGCTGTATTATTTGGCATTTGTGTTGATGGAATCTGGGATCCTCTTCCGGACTTGCACTGGGTCGATGATTCGGAAAATATTCAACCTTGTTTATAAATAAAAAGAGGATTGTTTTTGTTAATTGACCATATTTCTAAATTTGTCTACTAGTAATCCAATGTACTTTTAACACTTAAACAGTAGGGATAATCTTTCTGTGATACTTCATTAATCGGCAAAGTTTACCTTCAGGACGATAACACATACCCAATCGATAAATTCGGTTTTTGCCTATCATTCGGGTCCGCCCATCCTCGTTGAATAGGTCTATCATACACCTAAAGACATATCAGAAAAGGTCAAGTACTAATTGTTTGAGTGTTCACTTTGCACATAAATTTCAGCTTAAAGATGTAATTGTTAATGAAGGAAAGGATTAAATGCAGTTTCGTTACAATTCATCTGGTGTACGTACTCTCCTGTCAGATCCCCAGCTCTCATCTGAACGGAAGATCGTGTCTTGCTTCATACTGCTTATAACCATAACCAACTGCTGATAAATAGACTCACATTCCAAGCTAGGTGAACCAAAATTAGCAGAACGATCAAAGTACGGTTTCATCCCTTTACAAACCTCAGGAATAAATTTCTCAGTACTTCATTGATTATGCGGAATTTCTTAATCTGTGTTAAGTATATTCAGTAGTAAGGACAAAGTAAACAGTAGTAAATAGTGCACACAGGAAATAGTTTGTGGGATTGCTGGAAAGTAAGACCCTGAACAAGTGAGCTAAGAACGATATGAACGGAGTCGATTGGCAAAAGCCCTTTTGGTATTGAAAGCGTCACTGGCAGAGTCGTCCTGTCTGTCAGGTTCAAAACAAAAGAGATGCCCTGCTCGACACAGTCACCCATCTGCGATTTAATCTCACAATGGATACTTTTGTCACTTCTACAATGCCAGTTGCTCGTATCGGCTGACAGGAACGTTTTGGCTTCCCAGCTGTAGCAAAGAATTTTTAAAAAATGTTCTCAAACGATAAATGAAAATTAATAATATTTCCAATCAATAAAAATAGACGTGAGATAACTCACACAATCTTCTTAACCTCATTATTTTTACTTATTATTGATTGCGTACACAAACAACGAACCCTACACCCTTCAAACCCAGTAATTCTCAATGGAAAGGAAAAATATTCTTTTAAGAACTAGTCTGTCACAAACTGAGCGATCTTTAAACATTCGTGCGAAAACTACAGTAGATAATTTAAAAGAAAAGGCTAAATAAAAAGTCTAATCCTAGGTGGGAACCCCTCCCCCCCCCAAAAAAAAAAAAAAAAAATTCCCACGAATACTCCTACAAAAAGAATACACTTTTATTAAATAGTTTCATTATGTACATCGACTACTAGGCCACATCAACAGCAAAGGGCACATCTGCAACAACCATCCAATCAACAACTACTAACACATAGACAATGACTAGACACCATTAGCAGAAAATCGCACTTCAGCAACAACTTGTACAGCATCGGCATACACATCAACCACCTCTCTAGCACAAGCTACAGCACAAGCAACTCAGACATTTCAACAATAACTTTAACACATAAGCAATTATATCGACAACTCTGGCACCTAAGTAACAGCTCTCACAGAGCAAGTACTCGAATACACGAGCATCAATAGGCACATCAACCACAACTCGTATAAATCGGCAGTTATATTCGGCCCCGTCAGAAACAACCTACACTTCAACTATAACTTGAACACATAAACAACTTTACTCGTACATCGACAATTTAATTACATTAGCATCAATATACACATCAACAACAACTCTGATATATCAACAGTAATAATTCGGGATCGTCAGAAACAACAAACATTAACAACATTACATCTTAAACTATAATTTGAACAGATTAACAAAAACACTCGAAATTTTGAGCATATCGACAACTAATACACATCAAGAACTCGCGAACATTTTCAAAACCTCTCACATCAGCATAACTAGAACACATCAACAATACGTTCATTAGCTATTTATACGCAATATATTATTTGGTCCATTCAAAACGCAATATTAAAAGAAACCGTGCTGATGATAACAATAATTGTCCGTAACCAGCCCCCCCCCCCAAAAAAAAAAAAACCAAATTTAATCCATCAAATATGCCGACTAAAGAAAACACCGACTCATCCTTTTCAACATTTTTCCTTTCATTAACGGAAAACGAGACTGGACAAATGAAAATCACATAAATATACGTCTGAAGATGACGAAATGCCGCTTCACGACTAACAGACTGAACCAGGGATAGGCGGTCAAGGAAGATCGGAAACGAGCAAACTACATAAACGGAACTGTTATTTTCCCTGATAACCACAGCTACCTATATAACGTGACAACAGGTAAATAGAAATATAGGTGTCGGTACGATGGGAGAATAATCGTTTAAGTAGTAAACCTTTCATACAAACAAAATAAAACTATTCTCATTTGACATTTTTTGGGATTAAACAGGGTCCAGAACGCCTCATTTGTCAATGGAATTTTCGGAAGTAAATCTTTGAAAATCGTGCAGGTCCTTAATTTGATGATGAGTGCGTTATTAGATACTGTGATCGTTAAAAAAAATAGGCTCTTCTCCCTTTTCTTTCGCCAGGCAGAACCACTCGAGTTAATGTTGAAGGTTCTCATAAACCATGGATGAAAAATTCACGAACATGCTGGTTTTTAGAGCGGGTGAAGAGGGTCGGTGACCTGCAACATTGATCCACCCCTTGTCTTCCGTTAACCAACCCTTCGGCACATACCACCCTTGTGTTGCCGGTGGTCCTCAGCCCCTTGCAACACGAACTAGCGACTATAACATCGACGGATCCTTAATGGCGATTTTCTTCCCCGACTCAACTGTGGCTTTAAATGTTTGTTATTTTGACTGATAAACAGACGTGTATTCGCCAAGTCACGATTTACCATCGTGTTTTTAATGAACATTGCACCAACTGAGTTAACTTAAATTATGACAATTCAAGGATTTATGTACTCTTTTCTCATATAAACACAACATTGAATGGGAATTTTTTAAATTTTAATGTTAATCCTCTTTAGTTTATATACAAATAACAATTTAAAAAAGTTATTTCCTAGAAATGGTGTTTTGACTATTTGGCGTTTGTTTTGCAATTAATTGGTGATATTTGTTATTATGTAGTCAATGTAGATCTCAATTCTTTTGCACCCCAGGATTCTCCCTCAAACCGATTTAGCTGTATTAGATAGAAAAACGGGTTTAATTTTAATTTTAATTTAATAAACTCCTTAGTAGGACAGCCTTCAAATTCAGATTCAGAATTCAAGTGCTGATCTCATTGCTGACTGAACTTAACTGATCTGACTGCCAGTCTGTGATATGGGCCATTCTTGACCCCCATTTAACCAAGAGCGGCTTCAAGTTGTGAACTTTGGATGGTAGGACTTAAAAGTTCGGGTTCTTGCTGACAAGGCTGTTCAAACGATCTTGGATGAGAAATCCTCGTCCCACAAGCCTCGCATGGCTATTTACTAACCGTAGATGCTGGCTAGGTGTCAGGGTTCTGTACAACAATATTGATATTAAACTTAAGTGTTAAAAATTTTCACCCTTGGTTATAAATAAATTCAAGCATTCAATATTGTAGAAAAATGAATATTACAGATTGGGTTTTCAGAAGTAAAATCAAATAATTTGAGTGACTTTGATAATGTAAAATACAAATGCAAACTCTCTTATGAAATAATAGTGCGTGGAATCGTATGCTAATTATTAAACACAAACTGAATTTGGTCAGCTGTGTCAACAACTTGAATTATGATAATTCATGGATAATTTTTCTTAAAAAATGTTACATATCCCTGAGACATTATGGACTACCCTTCCTTTCTCATCAACTTAATTAATTGCTATGTTGTCTGAAAGGTGATAGATAGACTGTTACATATTATAATATTAACTTTATTTCACGCTTTTTGATTAGTTAAATTTGGAATTGTGTAGACCTTATTTCCTCCTTCGTGTATCTTACTTTAGACAGAAGAAGTATAGTTATCAATTTTACCATTTTTGATCTTTTTGTTATTTAGGTTTTCTAGAATGACTTCAGTTAGAGTTTGTCCATTGATTTGGTTCAAGGCATGGTTGATGTCAATGTTTTTCTGTGTCTTCTGGAAATTAGTAGACGTACACAAATTATAATACATATAGTTTTTAATAAGTTAAATTTATGGACTTTATTTCTCATATCTTACTTTAGACGGAAAAAGCTAGTTGTCATTTTTAGTGTTTTAGTTCTTTTTGTTACTTCAAGTTTTTTGAATGTCTTATTAGTTTATAGAGTTAAAGGTTTGGTTGTTGTTTTGAAAGTTACTGTACTGGTTCAAAGTATTTATATAAAGTTTTCGATTAGTTAAATTTGGAATCTTTGAAACACCACCTCATAGAATATTCTTTCGTTATATTTCATTATATTCTTTCATTATAAATAATTTAAATTATTCAATTCCCAAATAGTCTTTATGAAAGTAAAACAAAAGTAATATTCTGTGGTTGTGACATGAATTGTTGGGACATTCAATGTATCTTTCAGATATTTATTTTAAAAAAAAAGTTCAGATTGCAATTCCATTTTTAATTATGTCGACTTTGAAATTGCAGAATGAGAAATCTCATTCTCTACATCTTTAAGAAACTTCATTTTAAATTATTTTAAATAATTAAAGACATCTATTGTACAGCAATAAATATCCCAAAACACGCTTTTAGAAGGAAGGGGGTTGTGTATAAGTACCTGAATTTTTGAAAAACAGCCATTTGCTTTATTTTACATTGACAATGAGTGATAATTCAAATAGAGTCCTTTCCTATCATCACCCTTGGGACCAACACTTTCAGATATATCTCCAACCCCTTTTGCCGTCCATTTTTGTTTTCTCCAACACTTTTTTAGTTAGTCCCTCAGTTTTAATTGAACAAATTGAATTTTTTCAGTGATGTTGAAGTGGATGCACAGACCCTGTCGTTCAAATCAAATTCCGGTAGTTCATCAAATTCTAGTCTATCAACAAGGTAAGCTATTGTTCAGTTCATTTTCTTTTTAATTTTCTGTTTCATTTTCTTTCTTTTCTTGCCTTTTTTCGTTTAAACATCTCTCATTATATACAATTTTTTTCTTTTACTTTCTTAGTGTACAATATTCTAGTAACTCTTTAACATTTCAAAATTAACAAGCACTTATAGCTTCAACTTTAACTTTAGTAAAGTGAGTCATGATTTGAAAAAATATAAACAAATGATTGAGAATAGTTACTCTTCTAATTTCAATTATTAAAGTGTATTTTTTTTTTTTAAAGTTTAGGAAGGAAGAAAGGAAATTTTGTCAAATAAGCAGTACCATTTATTTTTTGTTTAATGAGTAATTGACTGTTATTATATGAACATTGAATCATTTACAAACATTTATTCATCAATTGTTTGATAAACTCAATAATAATATTCAACGTTTTGTACAATTTATTTGTTTAAACCCTTCATTTATATTTTTCTTTTATTTACTTTTTATTTATCCTTCTCAATTGGCATTTCTGAGCATTTCGTCACTTGGTTGAGGTAAGTTTTGCATGATTTGGTTGTCCTTTAAAAAAAAAAAAAAAGGCTAATAATTCTTAATTGCGGTCGTTCACTCAATTCTAATTGTAATGTCTACTTACTTTTCAGGTATTTTTCATTTAAAAAAAAGCCTCATGAATAGTCAGTCACCTTTTTACCACATTCTTCTGTCAATACAAACTTTCTATCTTTTTCACTTTTCTTTTCTCTTTGCAGAAAATATTTATCAACCTAGTTAGGCATAAATTCTGATTATACTTTTTCCTCTCAATTTGAACTTGCAAATAGGCAATTTCATTAGTTCAAAAATTTTTCTTCTTTTGTTTTCCAGAAGCTTGGAAAGTCCAAGTAATTCCCTCGAAGGTGTAGGTGCTAGTCAGCAGCAGCAACAAAATCAACTGCAGCAGTCACAAAACCAACAGCAACCTTGGGACTCAGATTTTGACGACGAGGCTGACCGATCCGACTGGACTACTTCTGTTCCTGAAGAGGTTCATAAGAGTCTCTCTTCGAAGGAGAGGAAACGACAAGAAGTAATCAATGGTATTCTCATCCATTTAGTCTTTTACAACTAAAAGAAAAGTCTTTAAAATTAGAAACATTGAAGTTACGTTTTTAATATTAATCAAGTATATAATAATAGCCACAAATTTTCTGAGTTTTATTAATTTTCATCAACTAGAAAAACTTACATACAATACCTACATAAATACAATGTGCATTATGTAGATTATAAGGCTAATTTACATTAGTGCTTTGGCTAATAACTTTAATGCTGACATAGATGATCAAAAATGGCCAAAATTGGTGAGTATTGATCTGTGGTCAGTGAAGACATGTTGAATCTGCATTTATTGGTATTTTTGTTGTTACTCACACTTTTCATCTTTGGTGCATCTTGAATAAGGAACAGTTTTAATTTCAGTTACAGAATGGTGTAAACAGTTCCACATTTGAGATTGCGCAAAGCCAAAATACATTTGAGTAACAACAGAACCTGAATGTAGATAGACTGAGTGAAACTTTGTATTGATGTCATAGAAATACAAGTTTATATATTATTTTTGCATGAGGGGGCTTGCCATATCAAAGACAAAATAAATGAAAATTTGTCATCATTTTAGTTTATAATAATCAGGGTAATCATAAATGACTAAACTACAAATAAATGAACTTTTAACATATACATGCAGTGGGACATTCAGTGGTAGACTTTTGTCTTATCCTTACACTGATGCACTGCTGAACATCACAGTGAGGATGATGATGATGAGTTGCAATCAAATTACGTTTTCACCACATTCAACCACACAATGAAATCTCGCAATATAAATAACTTGCTTATATGATGACTCCCAATTGGACAGTAAATTTTGTCTTTTTATGTCATGTTTCTTAATTCAATAACAACTTTCCATTTTATGAATAGTACTAATTAATTATTTTCAACATGAATACACTTACAATGAGGATATTCTTAAAAACAGTTTACAACTCGTAATATACTCAGCCAGTATTTTAATTGTAAATATTTTGTTAATGTCATTCATATAACAAGATGATGAACATGCAGTGTGACCCTCATTGATGGACGATAGTGATTAACTATTTTAAATCAGGTACCGTGGCAACCGAGTTTTTCGGGTGTTATTGTCAGCTCCAGAACCTGCAGCCATGGGATATAAATCCACAGTCACCCTTGGAATTGACTATGTGATTGAGTAGTTGATTCTTTTAATGCGGTTGGGCGGAAGGGTATCTTGAAAGTAAGGGGCCAGGGGGACAGAAGGATTTGAACCCCCCGCGACCTATGAGCAAAGAGACTTTCATCTCTCAACAGTTCCAGTATGTACTAATTACTCTATAGTATATACCACTGTTGCAGGGGTTTTTTTTTCCAATTCCAATTTAATTGTTTTTATAAAAAGTGATACTGTATATTTTTGTGTGTATTGGTTTGTAAAGATTGGAGCAAATTTAACTTCTAAACATGTAAAACTCTTTTTAAACATCATCCCTGTACCTTGAGGTCTGATGTCAATGAATACATCAACCCAAAATTAATGTTGGTTATTAGATAACACTTTCCCAATTTCAATGTTTTTCAGAGCTCTTCTACACCGAGAGATCTCACGTAATGGGACTGAAAGTTCTTGATCGAGTATTTTATAAACCTATGCAGGAACAACACATTCTCTCTCCTGATCAGCTTCAACTTCTATTTGCCAATTTAGAAGAAATGATCGCTTTTCATTCTCAACTTAATTCAGTTATGAAGGAGAAAAGGAAAGAAAATCCGATAGTTGGTGAAGTTGGACAACTACTCCTAGACCATGTAATTATTAATGGTTTGATGTATAATTTAAATGCTTTCCCCCTAACTGTTTTAATTAATTTGTTATTGATTCCAGTTTGATGGTGCTGGAGGAGAGTCTTTCAAAAAAGCCGCAGCGATATTCTGCGCGAAGCAGCAGATCGCTCTGGAACAACTCAAAGAAAAACGAAAAAAGGATCCTAAACTCAATACATTTCTGCTGGAAGCTGAAATGAATCCTAGATGCAGACGACTACAATTGAAAGACATGTTATCTAAAGGGTGGCTAAGGTATACAGTGAATAATTCCAGTAAAACAATAAATAAATAAATAAATTGGGTTTGATTAAAAGGTTAACTAAGTACCCGCTCTTATTTGAAAACATTGCCAAAAACACGACATCCAATGATGAAGAGCGGGAAAAAGTGAATACAGCGTTTGAAAGGAGTAAGGAAATACTAAACCATGTTGATATGGCTGTGAAAGAAGCTGAAGACCAAAACAGACTTGCAGAAATTCAAAAAAGGCTTGATAAGTCTGGCTTCGACAAAAATGAAAATGCCTTAGCAGCAGAATTTAAGGTTTGTGTTAGATATTTTTTCCAAAATGATCAATGATGGAATGAAAGTAACATTTTCTGCCTTTCTGCCGAAATAAAAAAAATCAGTCATTACAAGTATTTTTTCACTGAGTCACATTAAACGGGAAAGGTGTGAGAATTTTTTATAATTATAAAACCTATAAATTATATTTATTGTCTTAAGTACAGATTTCTAAGTGTATATAGTCTAAAAAATTATGCTTATGACAATATTATATAAATTCCTAATTTTCATCTCTTTCAATTTTAAATTTTGATGATTCGACCATTTTCCCTAGGGTTTTAATTTCCTATCATATTTATTTACAGAATCTAGATCTATCAAGGCACAAGTTAGTGTATGAAGGATCGTTGACATGGAGGATAGCCAACAACCGACAAAAGAGCATTGATCTTCATGTCCTGCTTCTAGATGATATCATAATCCTGTTACAGAAACAAGATGAAAAATATGTGCTCAAATTCTATAATCCATCCCTAAGCCCTATAATCAAAGTGTCCACCGTCCTTGTCAGGCTTAACGCAGTTGGTATGTATTAATTGTATTTATTTTTTATTTTTATAATTATTTGTAAAGTAGGTTGTTCTGCAGACTTATAATAAATAACAACTACAGTACAGGAATAACTGAATGTTTTGTTTATTGGCCTAGTAAAATAGATAGAATAGAGAAAGATAGAAAAGAAATATATAAAAGAAAAATGAGCCAAGATGACTTCCATTCAGATGAAAGTTAACATCTGCCTGACAGACCACAACAGTAAGGACATATTGATTTTTTTTTACGGTTTCGATTAAAAGGACTCTGCATCTTTATGACCTTGTGCACCAATATTGTTCTTCTGAAGGTGAAAGAGTGGAGAAACATCTACATCTCTGTCCACTCTTGTTCTGTTTCGACACTCAAAAACGGTTAAAAATTTGATATTGGAACTCAGCTGCCTGGCAGTTTGACTTGGATTTGTTGGAATGCACAAAGTCAACTGCACATTTGCCAGCCAATTCACTGTTGGTTTAGATAGAACAAACCTATAGCGTCCACAGTCACATCCTGAAAGACAGTGCCGTATTGCCCAAGACACAGTGAATTCTGGCTCCTGGCTTATTTCCGTAGATTCCAGCTCCTGACCCGTATTCTGCCTTGAGTTAGCCTCATACAAGGTAAAGTTGGCCTGAACTGTGATCTATTTCTCGAAGTCTGCTCTATTGAATTTTTTTATCAAATCTGAATTTTAGGATCATGGCATCAACAGGTATTTCCAAACTTGTCTGCCTGAAACTTCACTCTGTTTTACGCAAGTAGGCCATTAGGCTGTCCCTCAAAATTTTTATGTTAAAAATAGTTTTGATTCAATTAATTAATTACGGTTCTTAGTTGAGATGAAAAAAAGTTAATGGCACGAGAGGGATTCAAACCCACGACCTTCGGCTAGATACGCCGCTGCTCTACCACCTGAGCTATCGTCACCTCGATCCTCTCGGACATCAACTCCCCATCTCAACCTCACCTTACGAGTTTTGCCTCCTTTTGCCATATTTCAAAGTTGATGTCCGAGAGGATCGAGGTCACGATAGCTCAGGTGGTAGAG
>CM077099.1:1517097-1617456 GCA_039619505.1 Cimex hemipterus | reverse complement strand
ACCTCGATCCTCTCGGACATCAACTCCCCATCTCAACCTCACCTTACGAGTTTTGCCTCCTTTTGCCATATTTCAAAGTTGATGTCCGAGAGGATCGAGGTCACGATAGCTCAGGTGGTAGAGCAGTGGCGTATCTAGCCGAAGGTCGTGGGTTCGAATCCCTCTCGTGCCATTAACTTTTTTTCATCTCAACTAAAAACCGTAATTAATTGTGTTATATTAATTGGTCGAACGGACCACGAAACCAGTGAATTAATAGTTTTGATTGTTAGTTTAGGTTTAAGATTTATTTCTGAAATGTCCGTTTGAGTTAGTTGCACTGCATTTATCTTGTAGGCCTATTTTGCAGGTCCTTGTTTTAATACTATATTTGTTCTGATTGTTACTGGATCAAAAGTTTTAGAGCAATTAATTGTTTTTGACCATTCTGGTCTGTCTATCCTCACTGTTTTGTTCTACCAAATTCATTCCACCTTCATCTGGAACACACTATGCTTTCTTAGCCATTTTTATAACAATCACACTGCTGGCTGGGTATTGTGAAAATGTATTTCACATACTAAAGAGTGAGGGGAGGAAGACCCAAACTACTGGAAATTACTAGAGAAGAAAATTTAAATCAATCAATTGCCAGTATACCTTTTCTTGGACTGAGCAGATCTCCTCTAGTAGAAAAAAGGAAATCATGTCCTTCAAATGTCACACACAAGTTTTTTTGTCTAAGCCTAATTTGTAAAGCAATGTAATGTGGTTGAAAAATTTGTCTATAAATGGTTCCCGTTGTTACACAATATTTGATAACTTTCCTGAAAGAGTAATGATACTCTTTGATTTGCGATTTGTGCCCTATTATTATGCCCTCTAATCTAAAGATACAAGTTAGGGCGTGGTGGCCTCAAGGTTGAGTCTTTGACCCGGTGCTCATCACTGTTAGGTAAAGGTCCCGAGTTCGAATCCTTCAGCCCTGCATTCGAAACTGACATACTTACCGATGGGTTTTTCAACCACACTGGCACCCCTGGGGTTTATACGACTTCTGCTGTTACGAACCTCATAAAAAAAATTTAAAAAATCTATTTTTATCTTTTTCAAACATCGGTTTGCTTGTTTGTTCTTCATCATTTGTCAATGTTCAATGCTGATAGCATGCATCACCCCTTTCACAAATGTACACATGAAAAGCCCACCTGAGAAAGCTCACTAACCGTTGAAATGACCAATTGTGCATTTATAACATCACAGACCGAATTTATTTCTTTTAGCTTTTTTTTTACTTATATCACCATAATCACCAACAAGTAAAACTGTCTCACAAGGATTTTCTTGTGCCCAAAACAAGCTATCCAATATTCACAATTTTTTAACAGTTACAATACATATTAAAGTTCTAATATCCACATTTATTTAAAATGTAAATACTAAACTTAGTATAGCACTCCTAGCTAAGAAAACTAGCAAACCATTGAACATCCAGACTAGGACTATTTGAAGTGGCCAACTACAGTTTTATCACCCTATAGACCTCAACAAGAAACGTCACAATTGATTTCTTTTTCCTTTTCAGTTATTAAATCACCACCATCAGAATTCCATGAGCTGCATCATCATCAAGCATAAGACTATGTTAGATGGGTTGTTTAGCAGCCAGAATAAGTTTTCTAATGCGTATTAAATCTTACAATTTTATATACACACGCATTTTAATTTTTTTTTTTTAAATATTGTTATTCGATGATAAATATCAAATTTGGTTAGTCCTTAGTTGGAACAGTCTTGGTCGTTGTGTGATATAATAAAAGCAAGCTCAACTAACAGAAGATCTATTAGCCGGCTTTAGTTTGATCTTCCAAATTTGTTTATTTTCACCGATTTTGTCTGCCGGATGTGCTTCTATTTCACCATCTCCAAAGGTGAGTTTGTTTTTGGTCGAAGATGGAGAAATAGGAACTGAAATTTGCCTGACAGTCAAAATCAGTGATGATCAGAGGTAAAACTGAAAACTATTGTTCCACCACCCCACAAGCTTTTTAGTTCAACCATCCTTATATCCTCATTTTTTTATTATTCATACTTATAAATAAAATCATTAGTTTGGTTAGTATATATCATTATACATTTTAATACCTTGAGTATTGAGAACGGTCACCAAAAATATTCAGATAAATACAATATATTGATGAATAATTACATTTTTCTTATAAATTGTAGATTGAATTACAGCTTTGTTTTAATTGGACAATGAGATTTCAATTTGGATAAAGTAAACTTTTAATTGATTCCCCCTTTTTCCCCCATTGTTTGCCCTCTTCCTCCCCTTTCAAAAAAGAGTATTATAGCACAGCAATAAATTTTTTCTAATGTTGATTTTTTTGTATCTTGAGGATATATTAACAAAAAATTCATATTGGTATGCCCTCACTTATGACTCTTATTATACATTATGTGCATCAATTATATTTTTATCTAAATAATTTTTATTTCTTGCAAACAGATAAGACGGCCCTGTTCCTGGTTAACACGTCTCACAACGGGGCACAAATCTACGATCTTGTTGCCAGCTCCATTTCTGAGAAAAGAAAGTAAGTCATTTTTGTTTATACATTTAAAGTGTTGCATGTAGCTTCTATTTTTCCCTCTCTATGTTTGATTTCTTAAATCGAAACTATTTTAAACTATTTTTCATTTTATAATCCTAAACCGGAATCCCATTAAGGTTAATATTCAACAAATAGTTAATGTAAGAGAGTTTCTGCTTAAGAAATCGTTGATCAAGCACGTGGTTGGGGCGAGAGTTGCGTGGCTCACGAACAATTGCTATCAATTTAGTTCATATTCATTCTCGGGCTATAAAACGCCTCATTTTGTAAACATTTCAGAATGATTTTTTTCTCTTTTCAGTAGAGTAACGATTTTCTCTCAATAACACGTACAAAATTTATTGTTTCTACTTTAAATATGGATTTTTTAACATTATTTTTAATTATTGTGGAATCGTTCCTTTTTTCCGACAGAATTTCGCATTATTTTACAAATATCAAGGCTGGTTGAACCAGGGTATGTTCATAAATAAATACAAGATAATGCTGTGATGTTTTATCCAACGAGCAGTGTTCCAAGATTCCAAGCTCTTAAAAAATAAGTCCGAAAATAAGCAAGTAAGTCGGTTGAGCATGTTTTTACCAGCAGTAGCCCAACCCATTCATATATCATATATCATTTTGTTGAGCTATTCAAGGTAACGAATATGAAGTTTGATCGACGTCCATGGTCTGCTTTTTCATGCTGGTTATGTATAAAAAAAATAAAAAGCAACAAAACCCTACCGAAAAACATCAATAAACCAACACAAACCACGCGGTCCAGAATGTACAATTTAACACTACAAGAACGTACAAATAACCAGAATAAGGACGTGTTAACCAACAAAACTCGGCCGTACGAACTAGAATATAAAAATTACTAGATTAAAACCCTACTACCCACCAAAAACAAAGTAATAACTCCAGTAAAAAGAACATACTGACGACCAAACAACAGGAATATAAAACCACAGAATAGGTACGTACTAATCACCAGAATAAAATGTACTACCTGCCGGAAAAAAAAAGGAAAGTCCACAGAAAAGCAACATACTATCAGAACCAAATTGACTATCAAAACAACAAGAATGTACTAACCATCCAATGATAAGAACATACTAATCAGCAGAACAAAAAACTTGCTAACCACCAAACAACAAAAACGGAAAATACCCTGAACTACACGAACATATTAATCACCAGAATAAAATTTACTACCCACCAAACAATAAGAATGAAAACACCCAGAATAAGAGCGAACTAACTAAACCGGAATCTAACTAAACCTAATTTCTATTTTACTCAGAACAAGAACCTACTAACTATCCAACGACAGGGAACGTATTAATTGCCAGAATAAAAACTTAATATCCACCAAACAACAAGAACGCAAACAACCCAGAACAATAAGAACGTCAAACCACGAAAATAAGTACGTACAAACTACTAGAACAATCAAAACGTACTAAACACCACACAACAAGAACCTACTATCTACCAGAAGGAAAGAACTTAGTAACTACCAAACAATAAGGACGTTAAAACAACATTGAAACAACCGAATAGCAATTTATGCAAGAGCGTACAAGACAAATAAAGTAAAAAATATAAAAACTAGACGGATGAAAAGAAGCTATTTATCACAAGCAGATATGAAAGTCCGCCGGAAATCTGAAAAAAGACTCAGAAATGAACAAAGAATCAAAATTATATTTTCGAAATTCAATCGAAGACTCCCGTTGACATAAACTATAAAATATTCTTCAACAAAATAATCACCAAGCGATATCAAACATATAAGAATGGCAGGCATCCTTTAAAAGGTCAAACCTGAGAGTGCAGGTGGACCTGGACGATTGTAGACCAACAGACATTATTGACTTCATACGTTTCGAAGAGGAGGCTTATTCTCCATCCATCAGATCTAGTACCTATCGGTAATTGGGCTTAGGTTTCGCTCTTGGCAAAATCTGGAGGCTTTATTTATACGACATTCAATCGTCATTAAGCCGTATTATCATGAGTATTGTTGTAATTTATCGATAACAAGGCAATATAGCATGATTATTTTTTAAATAGTTTACGTTTTACCAAATGTGATTTAATATATCGGTCTAATAATAAATCAGCATGTAAGTGAGTGTGGGTGAGAGAAGGAGGTCAAAATGATAGAGTTCGCGTCTCCCACGCTAAGATGACCTCTTACTTAAACAACACATTAAAAAAGAAGTGAAAAATGCAAATCAGCAAAGATCGGCTGACCATTGTCATCGAAAACTATGAAAGTACTTACTTAACTACGTTGGTACATGGAATAGTAATTATAGGAGTAATTCTTACAAAGCTATTATACAAATAAAAATTAAAAAAGCATTATTTTTATTAATTAAAAGTAAAAACGTTCGAAGTAAAATTGACCTAAAATCGAACGTTTGACAATACTTTGAATTACATTTATGTAAAGTTTTTGTTGAAGTGGAAAAGCGAGTGCCACGAGCGGGATTCGAGCCCAGTCGACGCAAACCCACTTGAGCCTATTGTGGACTTCTTCACCAACTTTCCATCTCAACCTATAACCTTTCGAATTTTCCTCCTTTTTGCCATTTTTCAACTTTTCACTTTAACTAAAACCTTACATAAAAAGATTAATTAAAAGCAGTAATTTTGTCAACAGACCACTAAATATAATGGTTTTACAACACTTTGGGTTGTGTCTGAATTACCCCGTGGTGAGCATGGGGGTGCTTTGATATGTTAATGCCATATCATTGTGGATAGGATGTATAAAATAGAAGTTTTACATCAGAAAAAATGCGAATTTGCTGCTGTTAGGATTCTTGAATCTGATTCAGTAATAATTATTGCTGTTTATTAGCCTCAACAAGTAACTTGGACGATTTCATGAATGTAACGCACGAGCTACTTAATTTCATTTGTAATTATAACCATGTTTTATTTGTTTTTCTGAAGAAAAAAGAACAGGTGTAAAGATGTGCGATAAGTTCTTCTGTAAGTTTTCTTCTGTTAGGCCTAAATTCAAGAATGAAAACCGTCCAGATTTGATCGATGTTTGGATAATGTGGCGATAAATTGTACGCTGCCTAGTTTCAATGTGTGGCTAGGGAACCATCTCTAACTGACCATAGATCTATTCAATTTGACTATATGGGTTCTAAGCTTAGTGGCGAATATAAATTAGTTAGGCTACTTACTGAGGCAGGATTCAATTACACTAGGCATTGTTTGATGGTTTGGCCATTCGTTGAACATCACAACATCAATACCAATCACAGATGGGAATTATTTGTGAATACCGCTACAGGACGATTGCTCCCCATCTAATTGAGTGAAATGCATAAACGTGCATGCAATAAACGAGCTACGAAAATTGATTTAATCACAATCTATGTAAAATGAAAACACTTATATTTTTTGACTTGTATACAGGGTGGCCCAGTATAAACGCAAAAAAATTGGGTTGTCCTAAATAGACTAAAATGTGACGAATAGTACGGTTCTATCTTAATCTGGTCAGAAGTTATGAATTTTTACGTGTTTTTTGTTTCGAAAAATTCCGACGTTAAGCCATAAATTGACATTTTTTTAACCACGTTTTTAAATTTTGCATTAAATTTCCTATAAGAAGGAACTATTAATCTTATCAAACGCCGATGTGTGTTTATTAATTCAATCCAAAATGAAATTTTTTTAAAAAGGGGAAACTTGATAAATTACCAATAATGAATGTTTTTCAACAAACATATTTGTAGGGCTGCCAAACATCATAAAACTTCTTCCTTAATTTTACAAGCGTTCTTTTGGTGTACTCGAAGTTCGAAAAACGTCATCTCGTCAGAAACGTAAAATTATGGTGGAATGTTAAAAAAAATGTTCGTTCAAATATGTAAATTTAATGCATACAGTAGTGGAGTAAACTGAGCGATTTCGAAAATTATAAACAACATTTTGATGATGCAGGATTTAAAATAGTAATAAATTGGTTAAGGTTATTAAGTAAAATGTGTTTATTCTGAAATAAAATATTTAAAAAAAAGGATAGACTCTAAAATTTTTGAAATCGAACAGTTCACGGTTGGAGTATTTGGAACTTAGAACACACCATAAGAAAACTTATTAAATGCGGATGTTTGAGATTCTCCCAATGTTTTTTGAAAAACATTATTTGTGCAAAATTTATCCAAAGTTTCTTCGTTCCTTGAAATTCTTCATTTTGGTGGAAATAATAAACATATATCCCCATTTATTAAAATTAAAAGTAGGTCGTTCTTATGGAAAAATGAAAGCAGAATTAAAAAAATGTAACTAACATGTGTAAAAATGTTGCTGTAGGTCTTGAAAAAATGCCAAGGTCAGGATTTTTGGAAACAAAAAACACGTAAAAAATCATAACTTCCGAAGGATTGAGATAGAACAGTTTGGTTTGTTGCATTTTACTCTTTACTTTAATCCAATTTATTCAGGTTTATATGCTGGACCACCCTATGTAACATAGCCGCAGATAGAACCTCCAGATAAAATAGCGACAACTGGCTGTCCTTTTTAGCTCCTCAAATTAATTTTGTTAAATTATCATTATTAATATTACTATTTATTATTACTGTTAATTTTTATTTCTTAAATTAAATGGATTCTCGTGTGCTTCCAGTCGCGTGTCATTACTAGTGTATAGATGTAACCCATAATAGAAAATTTAGTCTAGCCCTGACTTTTTCGAAAGGAGGCGACGTGCCAAATAGTTTTGTTTCCGTTAAGTTAAAAGTTGAACTCACACTCAGAGTGATTGAGCGGTTTCAGTTTTTCTTAGCCGATGGCATGAATCAGTTATTCAAATATGTAAACACATGCAGTCTCGAAAAGGTTCGTCCTAAAGGATTCGTGCCGTTTCCAAGGGCGTAAATAGCGAAACATCTAAATTCTCTAAATAAAATCAATATACAGGGCATATATTTTTTAAATTATTTATATTATTGAACTTATATATTAGCAAGAGATAGGAACCGGCACTTAAATAAGTCTTTATTGTTCAACTTAAGGAGCAAGAGGAATATTAATTCAGTAAAAAAAGTTAAACTTTCTTATACATTATTTTCAGAAAATTCTATAAAATAATCCTACATTAAAATTATCAAATTTCATTTCAAAGAATCATTCATCCGTTTTTGTAGGTTTTCCTTTTTTTATGAATTAATTATCGAGCCAGACTTTTTAAAATTCTCCAGCGCTTTTTCAGTATTCTGTATTTGACTAGGTCATACGTGTGTGGCCTAATCGTGTCCTAGGGGGGATTTCCACAGGCTAGATACGTGATCTTCAGCCAATTTCTATCGTAATCTTTAATCGATCATAATGGTTCAATAACAAATAAATAAAGAAAGAATAATAAATAATAAAGAAAGAAACTGAATACAAGTAAATTTTGTAATATTGTCGTTTGTTTTCGCTATTGTAGTTTGTTAGACGGTTTTCGACTTTTTGCCAGATTCAGAGGATAGTCAGGATTACAAGCAGGGCAAGGAAAGACAACAAACCCACCGCTGGAGTAGATATGCCTATAGATGGTCTTTCAGAATCACGTACGGCCAGTTTTCTACTTGTTGTTTTGTTCCCCTGGCTGCCAATTAATTTTTGATTTAGAGATTTTGGATATATTCACCGACTATTTTGGATGAGACATTTTTTAAGTGCTATTGCTTTCCGTTCTTCTTTGGTGTCCGATCTTTTAAGTATTTTCAAATAATCATTAACTAACGGTCACTAATCATCACACGTTTTGGCTACCTACAATTATCTGACATCCTACCGCACAAGCAATGATTGATAGCATGTATTTCAGCTTGAAAGATCGAGATGTGCTACCTTGCTGTCTTTGATTGCTCATAATTTGGGCTTGCACAAAATGCACCTGATTCGGTTCCTTCAGTAGTTCCGGAGCAGGTTCAGTTTGTTTCGTTTACGATTATGTAGCCTCTGCCTATTTTCACTATTTTGGTCTGTCAAACTCGTTTTACCATTTTGTTGTTTTTAGTGGTTAGTCAGTGTTGTAAGCAGCATGAGACAAGACAAGAAACTCTGCTGAAGTTAGTAAATAGGCTTATAGATGGTCCTGCAAATCCGCTTTTGGCCAGTTTTTTGCTTGCACTTTACCCACAATTTCTTTGGGTCTTGGCCTCTAAGATATTGTTGTTGGATTTCTCAGGTTTAGAGGTGACTTATTAAGTGATAATAGTTGACAGTCTGATCTTATTATTTTTATGTAAAGATGGCTCAATGAAATTAATAAAAATAAATGCACCTATTTTCTTTATTAAAAATGTAAAAATCCTAACCAGGATCTCATGTTTAGACTTTAAATGCATTCGAGTTTTGATAAGGAATTTATTTACAAATGCTTTAAAGTCAAAACCCAATGGAGTGAAAAAATTTTGTCCTAGTGGATTAAATTAAATTAAATAGATGGATTAAAAGGGATTGTCAGTGTGTAAACCTTTGCTCCTCACATCCCGTTGTCACAATGATTACAGCGACTGGGCACGCTCGCTGCCACCTGCATGCAACCTTGATCTTGTTGAATTCACCGGAACATCGCCTATCCTTTATTTCCGCATAGCATTGAGGATTCTCGTTTGTAAATATTGACATACACGCTTTGGCCAATTTTCATTAAAAAACTGTTTGAAAAGGATTCTCGAAAAAATGGTTTGTACACGTTGTTCGAAGGTTGCAAATTGAATTTTCACAACGGAAAAACTTATATTTTCTTTCTATGTTTGTACCGAGCCCTTTTGTATGATTCTATTTATAAATTAAATGCCTTGCATTATCCAATTCTCTTTTGTATTTCCCTGTTTAATTTATTCTCGTGATTTTAATTTAATTAACAATTGGTCTACTTAACATTTCCACGATTACAACTAACTACTGAGAAACCTGAAATGTTTTATTTACATATTGTTGTCTTCAAAAGTCAAACACGAAGGTTGTTGTGCAAACGAATGGAGGAAGATTTTGACTCTTGACGGGAAGAAGAGTATGTTTTGTCTCGAAGCCTGCGGGAATGCAAACTAGCCTTTCTTTCAGTACCTCAACAAATAAAGCTTATTTACAGTCGGATCGGCCCGAGATCATCGTTCTCTTATTACAATCTTCATTGAGGGCTCTCTTTGAGGTCTGTGGAGATGATCAGCCTGTTGTTTGGCCGTTTCTGATAATCCTTCACCTCGAAGAAATTTACCTTGACTTACCAAAACAGCCAGGGTAGGCAGAACGAATCAGCCCTTTGTCTCTTGCATCCTTTCCTTATTTTTAATACAAATCTACAAGAAAGAAATAGTCGGTTTCATTTGTTGCTGTTTTTAAGAGTTTGTGTAAGCCTGTAAATGTTAGTTTTCCGCGCAAATTAAGGACGTTCGAAATCAATTACGGTTTTTAATCGATATGAAATTTTCGCCGACTAATTAATTTCTTTAAGAATTTCAACATAAAAAATAACTCTTTTAAACTTAAAACTTCGATTTAAAGATGGCTCAAAATCCATTGCTTTTTTTAATAAGTTGGTCCCTCAAGGTTAAAATTTCCCTCTGCTGTTTTGAAGAAAAGCTTTGGCCTGCATAAAAAATGTAACGTCCAAAAATTTTATTCTTTTACCAACGGTTAAGTTTTTTTCCATTTTGGAAGAGAAGGCATTCGATAGGCGACAAATTCAATGAGAGAATAAAACAAACTGAGAAGAAAGAAGGAACAGTATGTTGAAAGCAGACAAAAGATTTCTGAGAATAAATTGGCACCTACAATCCATTTTTTAAAGAATTATTTCGATATGAAAATAAAATTGTTTACGTTCTCCCCCCAACAAAGAAATCGTACTTCCGCAAATGTCTTCCTCATTGTTTCATACTTGAATAGTGCAAACCGCAAGGGTTACAGGATTCTTTCCAGGAACTTTCTATCCTTTATATACCTTAAAAAATAGTCTGCTGGACCTGCAACCAGAATATATTTATTGGGTTCTGTCGTCAACGAACCTTAGAAACTTATCATAACATATGACGATGGCATTGACGTTCAGATAGCATTGGTGGCATTCCTGATGTATACAATTGGATTTTATCGCATGGACTTCAAATCGACGTGTATACAGTGAGGAACACATCCCCAAGGCAACGCAATGAAATAAATTGTTAGTTAAATATTAAGAACAAAATCGTGAAATAAATTTTTAGAAAAATTTTATGAGCAAATCCATGTAATAAATTTGTAGTTAAATTCATACTATCAATAAATGGTGTTCCGGTGTTTTCTCAATTTTCTGCCAAATCGTTAAAAAAAAATTATTAAAAACTATAATATATTTTTGATCTCATTTAATTTGATGTATGTTAAAATAAGATTGTCGTAATTAATATAATGACAATAATAAATATAGTTTGAATAAAAATATAAGTGCGCGGTTCTTTTGTCTTCGACTGTACTCGATGTTACCCGACGACAACAATCTGGACAGTGGGGATGGCGTAGCGTAGAGTACGGTAATGTTGCGTGGCATTGGGTAGATGTACACGGGGGTAATACAAATCTTATGGAAAATTGGGATTCGGGTTTGCATCGGGTGTGTTCCCCGCTTAAGGCAGAGTTTGGCACAAACTATAGTCATATTGCCTTGTGGTGGCATCCCGGATGCATTTTATTAAAGGACAAATGTTTTTCAATGTTTGCCCTGCTATAGTGGCATTTCTGATTTATTTTTCTGACCCAGGCTTATTAGAAAGTAATTTTGATAAACGTGCAGGGGTTCCGTCCGGCGAAGTTTGTCCTTTGAGCGATACCCTACGCTTACATGATTATTTAACTGAGGAGGAGTCTGTTTTTGCTTTAGTTGTAAATTTTTCTTTTCTGCACATTTTGTGCACAATAGTTATTTCAGTTCTGGCCAATTGAGCCTTAGGTTTTGAAATATCGAACTGCTTTCTGATGAATGAACAAGCGAACAGTTGACCGACCCCCAGCTGTATTGTTTTTACGTCAAAAAGCCTCACGAGTGGGCGGGGACGGGGTTGTTAGATTGTTGAAAATTATCGGGGGGCGAGATTTCTTGGTGGGGGCGGTTCTGAGGGTGCGTGGTCCGGGGCGGAATGAGTGGGAGTTGCCTGGGAACCGACTGCGAGTCTCAGTGTAGCGTCCGACTCGTTCTCGTCCGGTCGAGAAAACAGCAGGTCGACTGCTGGAAAGGACAGGGGTCCAACAACACTTTCTCGAGTACAGAGACGCACAGGTTCGTTCAAACCAGCGATGCACTCACGTGAAATTGACAATCCAAAGAAACTGGATTACGGCTTTTTTAAAAATATTTTTAATTCAGGCAATAGTGACTGGAAGAGAGGTCAAATAAGGACAAATTATAATGAAAACCTATCTTTTTATTAATTAATTATGAAACTTTAGGTATCTCCATGTCAGTGCCTTTAATGACCCATTGACACAAAATCCTGATCCCTTCAGATTTTTGAATTTTTATGTCTTAATTTCCTTGCAAAATTTTGATGGGCGTGACATTGTAGAATCGACATGCTGCTGCAGTCTAATTCTTTTTTAAAATTTGTTTATTTATTTTTGTTTAAGGGAAGACCTTCGAAAATTGGCAAAATTAACCTTTTTGTGTCGATTAAAATTTACACCTTTCATATTCCATTTTCATTTGCGTTTCAAGGCTAATTTCTTCAGCTGTAATAAACCGATTGAACATCAACTTGGAAGCTTTGTTTATAAGCAGTTCCTTTTTAAAGTTTTTTCTCTCATTCCAGTTTGAAAATTGGCTCAGGGCTGGGTGTGGCAGGGGGGAATAAAATTAAAACTTTGCCCGAATTTGGAATGGGGTGAAAACGTGAGGTCGTGCCGGGCGAACTTCCGATCCATTAACACCAAGAGTGAATTATTAGCGGCTTAAAAAGAAATTTGAAATAGCAAAAATAAATACGCAAACGGCATATTTCCGGCGTGGTATCGTACGGAATGATAACAATAATATTCTCCCCTTCTTCACGATAAAAAATAAGTTATTTTAGTCTGGTCAATCGAAACTGACAAATGTTTACGTTTAGATTGATGACTTTAGAGCCTTAAGCCACCAGTACGTACAAACCTTTTGAATGTCCTTATTTAGCAGAAGCCATCTCACCTTCTTATCCCTAAAAATCTGTCAATTTCTTGCCGGCCTGTCAGAAAAAAATAAAACACATACAAAATTCACGTTGCAACCTGGTGGGAATGAAGTTGTGCGTCAATTTGGAAATATTTTCATAGCAGATCGCACCAGCCCTGGAGTTGAAGTGCAAGACCGGCAAATCGCGGAGCCAGGTGGACGAATGGGAGATGCTGAAGGAAAGAAGAAAATCCCTTTCGGTCAGCCCTCAGCTCGGGGCTACCGCAAGGGAAAGGCGAGGCAGTTACGCCGCTCCTTCCTTCCACGAGCCTAAGAAAGAAAGGAGATCTAGCCTTGTTCAAAGGTAGGACATAGAAGGGCAAAAAAGGGCAGAAACATTATTTACTAGATCTTATTTACATACTTTTGTCCTCACACGACCTTCCTCGACATTATTAAATCATTATGAAGTGTTTGTTTAATAAAAAAACTGTATAATTCCCCAAGATAGATTCTCAGAAAAACCTTCCTGTTTTAGCATTTTTTATATTCAAAAGTTAAAAATCATTCATCATGGAACATTTGATCAATGATTTTTTGAATAGAGTTAAGTGTGAAAGTTTCTGAATGATTATTTATAGTTCAAATAACATGCACTTTTTGAAAGAGGCCATCAGACAATACATCCACTATAATCTCGGCGAACATTCAAACTTGTTCATGTTTCCTATCACCGTTTGAACCAAAGTTCTCTTTTCCTCGCTTTCTGTAAGTTTTTGATATTTGGACGTTTTCAGCTTTAGGGTTATAAGCAGGCAGAAGCAAGATAACTTCATTGTAAGCGAACTTTATGAAAGTTCTCGTCCTTTATTCTTAACTCGTCGTTAAGCCTTTCCTTTTTTCCCCCTCCAGTGACGTTGATACTGTGTATATCTTGTAATCTTTTAAATTTGATTGGGAGAATTCTTCTGGTAAATGAAAAACAATGAAACCTATTCGTCACAATTTTCTTATTTGTTAGGGGTATCTTCTGGACTGCCTTTTCCTTTGCTCGTAAGATTGTTATCGGCACTTCAAGAATCAAGAGGCAATATAATTTACACTCAGGACCTCCATATTCATGAAGTTCTCTTTTCGTCTTGACTTATCCGTGGACTTGGGATTTTTTCCCTGGTTGAGAGTTGTAAGATAGGGATAGGGATAGGGATAAAAGAGGCGGCCACAAGGCCTTCTGCAGCCCGACCTGAATAGATCTTTGTGCTTCCCCGGTTTTTATAACTCACTGGCCAGCATCAGGTGTTTTCAACCAGCCTCCACAACTTTTCCAGCGGCTCTTTAGTGTAAGATCTTGCTTGTGGCTTTTCTTGACCTGTTGCAAGAACCTGCACATATAGACCTCATATGGATAAAATGTGTTTTGCAGTCAAGAGACTGTCCTTCCTGGCTGTACCCCTATCCGGAACATGTGCTTTCTTATTGCAACGTCCTGTCAGGCGTCCAACCAGGATCCTGGTTGGGTTACGGTTGTCTTCCAGTAATTCTTTTGTAAGTTTTGCGGATAGTCCTACGAATCTCTTCGCGTGCCTCATACCCGTGGTATAGTTGAACCAGGATTCAACCATTTTAAGATGTATCCTCTTTTGTGGCAGGTTGATAAGCCACAGTAGGGTTCAGGACCTAGAAAGTCCACATTGGCTCCCGAATTATTATATAGTATGTAGTAGAGCCAGTAGGCTTTTAAATTTGCCTGCCAAATATCTTCTGGGTAAAGAATGTTCTTTAGTTTGGGTGGGACGTTCGTTAAGCGAGGATATAAGCAGGGGTAGGCAAGGTAACAACTTATGTTTAGGCGATCCATTGGAACCAAAATTCTCGTTTCTTTTCTGCTTATCATCATTAAGCCTTTTGGTGTTTTTCTACGCCTGGCAGTGAATTATATAATAGAGCCAAAGAAACAATATTTTAATAAATTGTTATCCTCGTATTTAAATGTTCACACTAAATAGACTGGTATAAAAGCATAAATGATAGGCAATGCCGCATATTTTTATGTTTTTAGTAGTATCGGAAGAGAAATGCACATTGTTGAACTTACATTTTCTAGAAACAATTATTAATGCGTATAAAAAATTAAAGAAAATTCTGAAACCAAAAGGCCGAATCCAACTTTTTCATTTTTATTAGCCTCTCTTCCGTTGTGCGTCCTGTGTGACGATTTCTTGTTTAGGATTTGACCCGGAATCGAGCCGATATCATCAGAAATGTACGTCAAGCATGGGAATCTAGCCGAGGAGTGTAGTGAATACGAAAATGGTGCCGATTGCGAGAATTTTCCCCGATCATGTTTTTATATTATATTTCATCGAAAAAAGGGTTGAGTATGGATTTTATACGATCCATTCACGATGGAACTTACCTTCTCTAATCCCCTTGGCTGTTTATAATCAAATTGAAAATCTTAATTAAAATCGCAGCGAGCAATACGCACAGTTATAATACAAAAGAGCGAATGATTTTTTCGACTTTTAAATAAATTTTACTTCTAATTAAGTCTGTTCAAAAAGATGTCCTGCATTTAAACTATCAAACAAGTTAAATAAAGATGAAGAACAAGATTTAAGAAAGAAAATCCCATCTGTTTCATCTCACCAACTATGCGAGTACTTTGGTTTCGCAAATTGTTATTCAGCATATGAAATATCACATTAAAATTTAAGTTTAAGATAAGTTGTCTTAATCGTCATTTCAAACGTCTGCGGCTGTCGTTTAAAATTTCGAAATCTTAAAACTTAGTTCTACTTATAAAATGGTGTACAGGGTACAAGAAGAACCATTACGTTCGCGATGGGCTCCTTCGTTTTTTCGGTTTATTAATAATAATAAGCAGATAGGCCGTGCTAGACATCTCAAGACTTGTTCTGATAATGATTATTATGAAAATCATGATAGCTTGCGTAATCAGAGGGATCTCGGGAGGAATTTCTCCACGGTAACACCCCCATTATGTAAGGCTTTTCTGATACTACACCCCAAAATCGATATTGAAAATTATATAATCATTCGTATTGCTTTTGTTGAATAACAAGGGTGTGGGAAAAGAATCGGTTTCTTTAGCAAAAATTGGATGTTATATTTTACTGGTTGATCAATGGTAGCCATAAGATGTTTTAATATGCACATTATTTCAAAAGAAAACATAAAATCTCTACATTAAAAACAAAAAGATTTTCAAAATACCCCCTCACAACGAGTTTATAGAAATTGGAACTGCTACTGCTGCCTCACCCTACGTACAACCTTACCTACAACTAAAATAGCCGAATGCTCAAGCTTTTCTGGATTACCAAAACGGAATGAATAGGTGGTCCAAATAACTGCATAACAAAAAAACGCTTTCATTTATTTAACAAGCATGGTATTTCATCAAATCATATTATTAGCATGGTTTTGAATCAATATCATGTTTATAATATTAGATTAGTTACGGAGTAGTTATGTTTTTAATTGCATTTTCTGTCATGTTTCATGAAATTTACCCTAAAAATATTATTAAGCTGCAATTTGAATATATTTATTTTCCACAAACAACTTCATAAATATGAAAAATTGCACACCATCCTGGTTCATAAACCAAAATTCCTTTTGTTAAAAAGTGCTTAACCGTTTTATCGTGAAATAAGCAACGTTAAAATGTATAATGACCAGCCGAAAGAAAAGATTTATTATGATAAAAAGGGATCTTCTGAATTGATATCTACGTATTGCCACTCCCTGCTTATACCCCTGATAAACGCTGAATCGCGACGCGAAATCGTTTTAACAAACTAGATGATTATATAGAATTATCAAGACATGTTTTATTTAATATTTGTACAATAAACCTGTTTGTTCAACAAAAACGTTTCATTTCACCATTTTCATTGGTTGGGTGTTGGTTACCTTATCTTGTTTATATCCCTGATTATTAACCTGGTTAAGGTTTTGTTTTGCTAATTAAACTAACTTAAATAAAAAGTAATTCCTTGGTTTTTTTAACGCTCGATACACACACGATCGCACTAATAAATACATTTGTACCTATTTACATTGATCGTACTCGATATTCCTCCATCTACCTGTTCCCTATAATAGACTACTGTAATTTGTGGTCGATGGGTAGTTAAAGTTTTCGCCGTAATAGATTTTCTAGTTTAAAAAATGATCTAGAAGAATCAAAACGTATATATCATTTATACATGCAGCACCTGCTGTTGGCGAACAGAAAAGGTTCACGATTTCACCATTTCCGTTGGATTATTTGATGTTGCCTGCTTTTCCATGATTGTTTGTCTTAATTTTTAATTTTTAAATTGGATGATTGAATCATTTTATTGAGGGAAAAGGTTAAGCGATTAACCGGGTCTAAGGAAGTACTTGGTAAAAATGAATTGGATGGAAGGTTATATCTTTGAATGGCAGTTTCTCTGGGTTTCCTTTAAGTAGCAGACAAAAGACGGCCATCACTATCAGGCTAACTGTCCGTACAGACAAATCTTCCTGTGATAATACAATAATACAAGTATGGTGCTGCATTAACGAATTGGTTGGAGAAAGCATATTTAAGAATCCTGTATGTAACGTTTTCTTCATGAGTTCCACACTCTTCTTATAACCCTTGCCAACCGCTAATGACGTCGAAAGGGGTTCTACAGGATCTTCAGCGAGTAAACATTTGTTTTATAATAAGTATAGTATTTATGCAGCGAACCTGATATTTGGTCTACAAATGTTTTCATTTTTCGCCAGCTTCATTGCATGAACCCATCAAACGATGATAGTAGCTTCATCTTGGTTGTTACCCCAATTTCCTTTTCGTTGTTCTAAATGATCTTGTCTATTAAAAACAACATGAAAAGGTTTTATGAGAAACCTCCTTCGGGAAAGACAGATCGCATGGGTGTTGTTAGTTGCCCCTCCCTGCTTATATCCCCGACTGACGGTTGAAGATAGTATAAATACAGTTATTATTTTATTAAATTTGTATATTTTAATGTATATTTGTAATTCGACTGACTTTTTAATAATGTTTTCTTTTTAACTATATAGATACATAATTTGTCCTTTTTTATCATCTCAATCCTAGTCCCTATATCCTCGCTTCTGTAGTCTATCATTTACTCAATTTCTGGTTGCTATTAGTTACAAAAATATGCAAAACTGATTTGTCTTTATCGAAGTTCTGATATACAGAAATAAACGATCTGAACTCTTCTTAACTTTTGAACAACGTCCTAACCACGCACGAGCTTAGGGCAAAACTTAAATCCTCGAAGTGTTCACACTATTTTTTTCGATTTCCATATTCGACGATCTATAAAAAAAATTTCTTTTTAGCAGTGATGATAATTTTTTAAATCGTTCTAAATCATCATCATCCTGTCCCCCCACCTATTCTCGCTTGTTTCGTCTGTCTCGCGTTTTTGTATATTGCAAAGATAATAAACATTTCTTAGGCGGCACAGTATTATCTTATCATTATCTTATGAAAAAAGGTAGAGAAAAATGACATCTAAAACAAATTTTATTTTATGATCGTAAAAAATTAATCGGCGAATATATTATTTGTTATATATTCTATTTACTGTAATATTGGTATTCCGAACTTGACTGTCTAAAATTTGTTATTGTCATGGCGCGGGCTGTAAAATAAAATAATAATTGAGGACAATTGTAAATGGTATTTGATCATACATCTTTTTTGTGGTTTCTAATTTTGTGGTCAGAATTCGTTTTGCGGGTTTGAACGGGTTTTTGCTTCCGTTTTGGCCTATTTCGCCTGTACCTGTGCAAGGACTTGACTGTCCTTTACATAGCTGGGTCCTCGGTTTAACGGTGCAAGCTGATACGCTTCGGTACATCGTTCGATAGTTTCAAAGTCTACAAAGTTCTGGCCTAATATTGGAGCGAATAAGACGTTTTTGGGGTCAAGTAAATCGATCACACGTCAATGACCACTCGCTTCTTCTTGTATACACGTTCTGTAATCGCGAAGTGCTGAGCAAACTCTTGATCCCGGGATGTTTACAGAAAGGCCTTGAGGAAAGTAAACATATCTTTCCCACTAAGTCCTGGCTTCAAGTGTTGTTACAGTTCGGCAGCGAGAGTTGGCGAAGTCTCGGCGGATTCCAGTTCGGCCTCGCGGTTCTTCAACTCTATAAACTATTGGACGCGATACAAGTACTATTTAAATGAACTGGCAGTGTCGTTGGGCCGAATGGGCAGAAAATCCCTTATTCGGGGGCCCTCAAATTCTCCGTAGTTTTTTTCACCCTTCTCATAATTGGACAAACACTGTCGCATACACTCTTTTAGCACCAAGCTCGCATAATTGAATCATGGGCATAGTGCTATACGGTTTGGGTATAGGGTTAAATTTTTTACATAAGTGAAAATTTTGGGAAGAAACGGGGATAGGCGAACCAGGATGATAGATGACTAAACAAAAAATATGTATTTATGCTTCAAGGTCTGCCCACTAGTATATATACGGGACCGTTACCGTACCGACACATGCAAATAAATAAATGTTCTTTACAACATGTCCACTACTCTATTCCGTCACCGGCCAACACCCCGTACCGTGCCGTGCACGTTCAGTCAAAAATCGGCTGCCGAGAATATTTTGCAGGTCCGTTGTGCGCTCCGGCCCACTGTGTTGCTGTCCCGCACCACACATGTTCTTTGCATTTGACGAAGAGATCTGTGTTCTTGTTATATTGCATTGCGAGTGTTTGTGTCTTAATAAAAATAGAGGATGAACAACTAATAGAATCTGTTCGTAATTAAGCGTTTTTGTACAATTTACAACATTAGTGTTTTCCTCTTCCTCGTCCAAAATAATGGCAATCATGACCAATTCTCATATCGATAATTTCCTAATAGCCAAACTTTATTTAACAAATTCATTCCACACAAGAAAACAAAAGTTCACAAACGACGCATTAAAAAAAAAAGAAATTTACGACAGCGACTGAAGCAGGACGGGCTACTAAACGTTTTTACATACGCGTTACAAACGGGTATAGAACACGGTTCATCCGTTGCAGTGAGCATAGTAGTGACCGCACCGGTTTTTTTGTCGTGCCTGACACGGTCCTAGTATGATACGTTCTAGTGGGCAAAGACCTTAAAACGAAATTACATTTAAACCTCCAAGAAATAACATGAGCTAGTCATATATGTATTTCGTACGTTAATAACACTGTCTTAATACGATCGTCATCCGTAGGTCAAGGTTATAAGAAGGGAGAGGCAGCGAAGCAAAATCTAACCAGGATATGCCAAAAAAGCTTACGTTAAAAACATTCTTCTAGGGATGGTTAGGGAGATAACTTTTTATCAGATCAGTAGCATTCTATTTGCCTCTATAAGATGGTTCGGATTGGTAAGTTGGAACAAGGAGTAGCTTGGTTTATAAACGAGAATGATTAGAATTTTTATGGTTATTATCAGTAGCAAAACATAAACTTCCTTCCAGTCGATCCCATTTTTATCTAATTAAAATTTTATCCTTGCTAATCATTTTGCTAAATATTTTGTCCCTATAAGACGGATCATTAAATTGGAACTAAAGGAAGTTGGTTTGTTATCTAGAATTGTTTCAAATTATAGGGTTATAAGCAGGGAAAGGCAGACGGGAACTTGCACCCAAGCGACCCGTTTTTTAAATTATGTCATCTTTCCTCTGGATTAATCGTTCTGTTTTTGTCTTGGTAGACTTGGGAATAATTGAAACTAAAGGAAATTTGTTTTCGAGCCAGAAAGATTTAAAATTTTAGTTTTTTAAGCACCAGGAGTGGCGAGACTTCCACACAGGCCATTCCTTTTCGTCTAAGCTTATATTCCTTTCTTTTGGCTAATAGATATCATTTTTCACAAAGTTGATTTCGTAATACGAAAAAATCAAATTTATAATCAGTTATTAGCAGAGTGGGGCAATCAATACTAAATCCACTGAAGCGAAATACCTTAAGGCTTCTATTAACCAAGCGACAGGTTCATTGAAAAAATAATATATAAACTAACTTTCGAAATTCTTATTACGCTGGTCGCTGATGTAGTAGGTAAAATACATTTCGACATCATCAGCGTTCCAAGACATTAACTTCTCTCAGGCTATCTCTTTTTATCAAAGTAAACTAATCATGGTTATAAGACGGCGAAATGACACGCTTCTTTTGATCAATATGGTCATTAGAATAAAAGTACATGACATTTCTGTTGTGCGGCTTATTAATCACTATGTGATGTTAATGAAGTTGTTGATTAGAAATCAAGTGAAAATCGTCTAATAAACATTTCTTGAATAAAGTTAATCGTTCGTATAATGTGGTTGAACAATAAAAACGAGCCTTGGGAGAAAGTTGATGGATCTAATGTTTTCCCCGTACCAATAAAATGGTCCGATTTGATTTATCGCAGGTATGAAACGGAGGATCAACGATGCCGGGGGGGCCACTCGACTCGAATTTATCAGTGGATTTAACTCGTACGATCCATCGAGGAAGCTCGTGTTTTCCAATATCCTTGATATTTTTTTGTCTATTTGTAATCTTCGATTTCGTGTTGGAAGCTGTCAACGGTCGGTCGAGAACAGCGAAGTTAGTAAACAAACTCGGCGGAACCATTCTCCTTATTCTCTTAAATCTTTATTTTGGATTATTATTTTCAAAATAAATTAAGGAGGTAATTCAGCCTTATAAATTTGAGAAAATATTTTAATTTAATGCTTGATAATTAATGGCTACATTATAACTTAATCGATACTACTAAATAAGGCAGTACTTGCCGAGAAGTTTCTCGGAAATACTTAAAAGTTCGTTATTTTATTGGATTCGTTTCGTATATCAATAAATATAAAACACCATGTAAATTATAATTTAACTCTTGTAAAATATATTTACTTCATTTGGCAGATCAATCAATTTGTATTTTTTTTTTGTTGGGGGGGGGGGGGGTTGTCGCTCTGATTTAGTCAAGCTGGACAAACTATTCAGATAAGCCGGTAGCCTGGAAATTCATTGCCGTTTAGTCACGAGAGGTGTAGGTATTTTTAAACCTAGGTCACGGCTTCTAATTTTATGAAGTTTGGTGTTGGAGGGGAATCACCATTTGGCTTATTTCCTGTTGTGAATTGTCAATAAAGAAAAACACTCAAAATTATTGTTTAAAGTAGTATATTTTTTCTTTGTAACTGCGGTTTCTTCCTTTCCGGTCATCCTCGCTTATTTGTCGGTCTTAGTTTCAGTATTTAGCTATTTTAGAAGTGGGTTTGTTATTTGGAGGTAGATTTTTGAAGTATACTTCACTAAAAGACGAAGGGCTTGGAAAGTCAGTACTTTTGGTAAATTGTTGCAACTTGTTTGTTACGATCGGATTTTAAAAAATATATATCTTTATCTTTGAGTCGTGTGTTTGTATTTGTTTATGATTTTATATATTTCTACGTTCGTCATTATTTTTATCGTTTACGATCATCCCGGCCCTATTCTAGGTTGTTTACTCAGTCAGACATCAAATTTCGTCATCTTCATTGGTGGGTTTGTCTGTTACTTTATTAATTTCCTCTCTTGTTTTTGTGTGTGTATACTTTTGTAAAAATTGGAAGGCGGAAGGGTCAGTACATTTGGTGGATTAAGTCTGGAAGACTTAATTACTTCTAAAGAATGTATTGTAGGTTTGGTTTGTTTCGATCCTCCTGGTCCGCTTGATTAGTCAGTCACAATTCAAATTATATGTAATGATGTTTTATTTGTCATTTTCATATCTTTATGATTTTATCTAATTACTTTTAGTGTCAATTTTGATTCCATGAAATTTGTTAATATATTTGTAAAGGGCGAAAATTAAATTGAAATCTTCAGAGAAAATGTTGTTCCTTTTGAGGAAGTAGAAGCCCATTTCAACTCGGGAGAGGCCGAAACCGCCTAATTCTGGTCCTAATTAACAAATTCCGCCTGTCCATTAGAGATGGCTTTTGTCGATGCCGGTGTTGGGGTTGGGGGGTTGGGTACCTGTTGCACGGGCTGCTCCTCTTCGCCCCTTCTCTTTTCGCCCCTGCAATCGACCGGTGCTTATCCCCGTTCTCTCCTACGCCCCCTTTCAACCACCTCGGAACATTCATCCCTCTTAACTCCATTCATTCCCAAGCCGCATTCGGCCGGTTCAGTTTTTATCACGTGGTCCATAGAATGGATGTAAATTGTGAAATCTAGGCTGGAGATGGGGAGAAAGAGCAGGTGAATGATGCTGAACAGTCAGAGACAGGTTTTGTACGATATCATTTTATACTCAAAATAAACATTGAAATTATTATTGTTAGGAAAAGCTCTTGTACCATATGAATTCGAAGTCATTTTTCCTACATAGTCAATAGTCAAACGATTCATAGTCAATCTTTTCTTAAATGGTAAAAATTTACGCCTCATGTTTTGCGAGAATCCGTAAATGACCTAGTTGCGTTGGCGGAAGTTGGAAGGTGGGAATAAATAAAACAAGTAATAAAATTAAAAGAACTAAGTGATTAACAGGTTTAAGAGAATTGCTGTCTGTTGAAAAAAAGAGACGTCGTCTATGACATATAGACGGCGACTTAGCTATTCTGGCTCCTATATTTTAAGACCTCGAGCCTTTCAAAAATACAGAGTGTTGACGTATTTAAAACTCAATATTGGTTTGAAAAACAACGCACGTTCCGTCCATCACATATTTCATTTTCGTTTATAGGCCGTGTTATGGTTACGGAAGTTATTAAAAGTAAAATTATCTCACGTATCTCTTGAGAAGGAAGGTCATTTCGCAACCTTCAATGTTAATTGTTCGTTATTTGCCTTTAATAATGAACTTTTTGATCTATGAATATCTATCTCGGAAAACAGTCACATTTTTCAATCTTCGACTGTTTCTGATCAGCTTGATCTGACTGTTCTCGTTGTTATGGTCTGGCAGAAGCGTTTTGCCATCTTCAGAGTTGGTTTGTTGCCTCGCATATTAGCACCGTAAAGGTAAAATTCCTGCATTTGAAACATAGTAAATATAAGGCACCTCCAACACCATATGAAAATTTAAAAACAATGTTTTTGAGGTTAAAAAAAGTGAATTTGAAATTAATAATGATTAATTTGAAGGAAAAAAGCGAGATAACCCCTATCAAGTGCTTAAGATGGCGAAATGACGCAACGCGTCTGAAAGATCGAAACATTGAGGCTATAATAATTTTTTTCCGGTTTGCAGATAAATTTAGGACAGGAAGGTGTTGAAGGTACGTGATATATCAATGTATAATTTTCTTTGTCTCTACTATACGTAGTGAACTCTTATTCAGAAAAGAAATAATGTCAAAATGTTTAATGATAATGATTAAACGGAGATCGTGAGATGCAGTGTGATGTACGTTTAGAAAAACACTTTCTTTATCGTGCCAACGTTTCGATCTTCAGGGTCTGGGATTTATAAACTTTGTTTAAATTATACAAATAATCCTTCATGTAATTGATAATCAGAGAGGATTGGAGAACTTTGGTACAATTGAATTTCCTGTATGGAAACCTCTCTCTCTGCTTATAACCCTGGCACTGATGTTGGCACAATGCTGTATTACTATGACAAATATAGTAATGGAAGCTTCAATGACATACGGATTAGCAAACAATTAAGGAAACGAACTCAGGAACACAATAATAGAACGAGGCAAACAATAGGCAAGACGCCGCCAAAACAAAGTAACACGATCAAAGTCCTTTTCGTTACTTTTCATAAACGTGTAAATGGACCGAGGGGAAAATATTATTCCTATATTCAAACCTAATATTCAAAGATGGCAAAATGCTAATCGCTTTGTAAGACCAAGAATAGGAGACCAGGACATTCTCGAAAAAGACTAAATAAAGGTTATTCTTAAGAAATATAACGGTTTGAAACATTGTGGTAAATTTTAATGACACATTAATGTACGGTATACATTACATTCAAATAATAGATAATTGTACGAAAATGTTAGCTTTCATTTCTTTCATTGGGGTTCTATCCACTTAATAATCTGACTTTCTCCGCGGTTGGGTATTTGCTTTTGCTGCCATCTTCAGTATGAACATCAATTTCTTTTAAAATTTAGAAGTTTTTTTCTTGTATATAGGGGGATTTTCTCTTGAGGTCTATGAAGTGATGAACCTGAATTTGGATTTGATAGACCAAAACAGAGAAGATAAGCGGACCGTGATGTTCAGAAACCAAATTGTGATAATCTCTTGAAATTAATTCGGTCGATAAGCAGATTATTTATATCATAGTTGTTATCTACGGTCTCGGTGGTTTTCGGCTTTCGCCTGGATCGAAGTTTTATTGCCTCCACCTACTTATAACCCTGCCCACTTACTATAAGTATAACACCTTACCGTAAGGGTAGTGAAAAATACAGTTATCGACTTTTAAAATAAAAGAACTAATCTTTAAAAGAATTATCCAAAGGAGCCAAATCCATGTTAAAAGGAATTAACTGGCTGAATTTTTTACCTCCCCTCACTCTGCCTTATAGCTCCGATCAACCGCTAAATATAAGAAACTACGAAAGGCATATATCAGACAAACAGTGAGAATTTCTTCATCTCTCTCTCTCTCTGGCTTATTTATGCTTAGTCCCCTCCCTCGTCAGATTGATCATTTTTCAAAGTTTCATTTTAAATTAACCGTTTTGAATCCAAATTAATCGTTTTCTAAAATATCTAATCTAGGAGATGGTGATACGTAAGGAAGAAAGAAAACTTTCTGAAGTTTAAAACATAATTAAAAGTAGTTATGGGCTTCTATTTTTGGCTTTTGGCTGGGTTTGTCTGCCTGATTTACCCTGTTAACAAACCAATTAACTTTTTTACCTTCAAAGTAACTCTTTTTTATTTCGAATTAGTCCTTTTCAATTTCAAATCAACCCTTTCTATAAAGCATTACTAAAAAACAAGGCATTGAATGGATAGCCGTTATAGTAAAAGTAGTTCCTGCATTCGAAAAAAATTAAATATAAAATAATTGTGGACTCGTAGAAGAACATATTAAAATTGGTTACTATTAAAATTTAAAGTTAAAAGGGTCGATTTGGAGCAAGGGTTATTTTAATGTGCCAAAATGGTTAATTAAAAAAAATTAAATAAATCTAATCAGCTTATTGCTGCCGGCGAATTGACAAATATGACCAACCAAAACTGTGTGGTTGATCTTTCTGGTTTAATATAGACGTAGGAAGGAACGTTCTTTGTACGTATGATAGGATTTATAAAACAGTTCTTTTGGCTCCACCATACTAAAAAAACTTATCCGTAACAAAATCAAAAATGTTTAACAAGCCGAAAGAAAGGGATATGTATTGGTACGATTGGATGTATTGTGCCACTCTCTGCTTACACCCCTGACATCCTATGTTGGCGCATTATTTAAAGTTTAAAGTTTCAATCCTACCAAATATAGAAAAATCATGATTCCCATTGTTTTCAAAATTGTTGTTGCCATTTAGATTTAGATGTAAACATGGTAAAAACTAATTTTCTATGATTGTGTCATTTTCTCTGTCATAAATGACGTAAAAATGTTGGGTTATAGAAAAGTATCGTACTCCTTAATCATCCCTATAACAAGGAACATAGTATTTCTTTTTCGGTATCGAAATTGTGCTGCTGATTACTAGGTACGGCTTTTAATTTGAGACAGACGGTATGAATAACTTTGGCTTCATATTCTTTCTGAACATGTAAAATCGTCTACCGCATTCAGCTGCCGCCCGAGGAGACATAGCTTAATTGAAGACCGTGTTCGTTTGGGAAGAAAACCCTTGGCTTTCGAGTCGACCTTTTTCATGTACCGTCGAATCCATTCCAGAACGTCCTCAGAAAGGAATATTTATTATTATTTTCGTATTTGTGTTGTTTTAACTTAAAACGGCCAGCGTTGCATTACTTTGTGAAAGATTGCGATTCCGTCATAATCGTGTGAAAATTGTACCCCAGCCTTCGTAATTTAAAAGAAATGGTGCGGTTGATGATGAGGGGGTACGGCGTTTTGGTTATACAGTGCCCGCCTAACTGCAACGTTCGGCGGTTTTGCCACTTAATTCACGTATCATTTTTTTTTTGGGGGGGGGGATTTCCGACAAACTTGGAATTGTTGATTCTGGGCCATGGGTTCGAGTCCGACTCTCTGGGAGTCGTGGCCCATTATGTGCGGAACTGGGGGGGTATAGTGTGGTTTGAGACTCGAGACCCCGAAACGGCTCACCTCGTGTTCTCATCCACGGCCCTTTTCTCAATCCGAGCTGATTCTATCCTGTGACCCTTCCCAACCCTTGGTTGCAAGGGTTATATCCTGAAACAAAATGTTGCAGCCCAGAGGGCTTGGCAACCTCTCTAAAAAACAAATTGTACTCGTGTCGGGCTAGTGTCGGTCGGCATGGGCGGCGGGTGACTTAGCAGAGTCACGCGAGGGCCTGTGCACCAGATCCTATCTGCAGAGTAGGGGAAAGGTGGACCATCTGTACCACGGGGTAACTGAACCTTCCAAATTCACCCCTAGTCACACTGGGAACGGATTCGTGGTGACCCCCCTAGCGGGAACTTAGACAAAGGCTGTCTTTTGTGACTTTCGTGAAGCTTGCGTATGGCCAGCGGCCTCACGAGAGATGTTGCGACCGGACGACAGCATGTAAGTGTTGAGGACGCGATGAGTATGCTGAAACGGGTAGTGAATCGGTTTCTCTGACTCGAGTATGCTTTGCATTGTTGTGTGTATGACCGGCGTAGTAGCTCGATAAGAGACTTTTACCGTAGGCAGTGGTCATCTATCTAGGGTGTGGTTAGCAATTCCACTTTAAATTAACCGCTGCGGGGGCGTTCCGGAAGTTTCTGCGCTAGGGGAGCCCCCTATACTCAGGGAGATAGTGGCCTTCTCTATCCAGTGAGTACCCGGGAGAACAGGCTGTTGTATTTCGACTTGTTAGCCTTTTGCGTGTGGCATGCGACTCGATGTACAATGACCTCGACCATTCGAAGTGGACAATCGGAGAGCGAGGTTGTCTTGGCCCCTAGGGGCTGGTGCGCCTCTACGCCAATGCTGCGGTAACACCATTCTCTCGTATCAGAGGTGCGTCAGCTCTCATCTTTAGAATCAAAAACGTTCTATAAGGTCGAATAGGCTAGGTGCGGACCGGCAACCTTGGATTTTTAGCCCTGACATCATCGTCTTTAAAATAACGACTAAACGATATTACTAAAGTAAGGGTGGCAACTCCGATTGTAAATCAATGCTACCAGCACTGTTTACCTGGATGGACAATGCTTATCGAACTGTTCCTTTACTTATGTTATATAGTTATGACATAATTTTCATCTTTTATATTTGTCGTCGAAACAATTAGAGATACTTATTATTTAAAATTATATTAATAGTTTAAAAAAAATTGTCTCTTTACATTGTAACATATCTTTTACATTTATTTTGAAGCCAGCTCATCGCTTATATCTTGTTTTATTTTTATTTACATATTTATATAATTTTAATGAAAGAATAAGTGACGATGTTATTATATAACGGGAAAGTACATGTTGCTTGTTTAAAACTTTTTCCTCTTCGCTGAAGAAAAGACATGGCAAATTGGTGAAAATTACGTCATCAGTTTTTTTGCCCACCACAATACAAATGTTTTATTTACCAAAGCCAAGTCCAACGAAACGCTACTCGTTTCAAGATTTATAAAATGGTTTGTAATCGACTTTTCAAAGTACGCAGAAACACAATTAAAAGGATTATTATATAACACAAAAAGTTTTTCTCGTCGTCGTTTTGAGTTCGGTTGAACTTCGCCATGTTTTCCTCCGCGTTGAAAACGTTTTTGGAGAGCCTTTTTTCCCTGGTTCGAGAGAATTTTAATATCGTTAGGTAGTAGAATAATACAGTAATGGTTCGTTTTTTTCCTCTTTGCCGGTAAAGAAAACGTAAACTACGGTAAGCGTTTGATAATCCGAGACCTATAATAACTATAAATGTTAATTGAGTTAATTCATGATATCCGCATTCGTGTGACCTTCTGAACTCGCGGAAACTATCCAGGCCGGCCCACCTCAACCAACTGGAAATTTGGCTCGCCGGCCAATTCCCCGTCCTACTATAATTAATTACCTGCCGTGGATATGGGTAAAACTAATTTTCCCAATGTTACAAGTTGAGGAGGTGGACCCTTTTAATCCGAATCAGCACGGAAAAGGTGAATTATCCGAGTCCTGTTTGCACCTTTGAATTACATTTCGGATAATTTGGTTTGTCTCGGAACACAAGGAACCTCGTTTTTCCTATTTAAAAATTAAATTATTATTTTATTATAGATATGGCGAAGTAACAACATCAATAATATGCTATGTAACTGCTTACAATTTAGAACCAACAAGGTAATAATATGTTTTAATTCTAGGTATGCCTGAAGAATTCTTCGACGTTTCGACCTTTATTCGGGAGTAATCTTCAATGAAAATTTTAAATTTTGAACCAAGTATTTCATACTCACCCCAAGTGTGGTGATATTCTTTTGGTGTCATATTGGTTTTGTGTGAAAATGTTAAACGTGACTTTGTATTCTGTTTTTATATAATTGTGACCTGGTGGGGAACGCAGTAAATTTGAGAAATTTTCTTTGATCATAGGCGGTTTCATTTAACTCAAAGAATGTCGAGATTGGGGATTTTCTGGATTCGATTTGTAATTCGGCCTTCAGTATTGGAAAGGAAGTTAATAATAATAAGATTATAACCAAGGAAAGGGAAATACGAATTAAGGTGTAATAGTTTATTTGCTTTATGGCGTTGCCTTAGCTACTGCTGAGTCTGCATGCATCTGTTCTGTAATTCGTGCTGTGTCTCAACGAAAACCATTTTATGAAAGTTGAAAGTAGTTTGTCTCCTGTTACAATCAAATAAAACATTATCATCCAAATTCACGTTTCACAACACTTTCATAACAAACCAATTTGACAACACAAGAATAGCACTTATTGCGAGTATGAAATACTTGGTTCAAATTTTGTATGAACATCCTACATTGTATTTTTTTCCACATGTTTTGTAATTTACCCAGGCCCTGAAGATGCCCGAATAAAGGTAGAAACGAGGTCAAAAAATGAAAAACGCCTTTCTAAAACTACCCCATTCTTGACTGCAACCACCATCACCACTTCAACAAATTATGAAACAATAAGTTACTAAGAAACGCTCGTGATTATAATTATTATTAGCAAGAAAAACTGAGGTTTCGATGAATAATTTACTCAAAAACAGAAAAACTTTGAATCATGGATAGGTACCATGACCCGTTCATAGCCGAACCCCACCTGACAGTTTCATAATTTAAACCTAACCCGTTCCTATTTTAACCTCGATCGTTAACTCCTCCCTAATCTTAACTATAATTCACATAACCTACGGCTGATTTTTAATTGCAGATAATAAAACTTTAGAGTGGTCTAGCCATTTATCGATGTTAGGGGTGGTTAGGAAGAACTTACTAATAATTAATAATAAGAATTGTACATAGTCATCGCCCGTACCTCATGAAGTCTACGATCACATGATTTCTAGCGCTTCATGATAATTAAGCGTAGAATCTGAAAGGTATAACGTTTTAAGGATGAATGAGAGGTATACAATATAGTAATGAGTACAATAGATCTGGCAATGTTTTTAAGTGAATCATATAATTCAGCTTAGCATAGGTAATGCAAGTAATTTACGGATTAAATATCTTAGAACCTTTCTTTGCTGCTAATTGGTGTATTGGTAACATAGAGTTGAACAAGTTGAAAACTCCGTTCTTCAGTTTGAATAGGAGGACGTCTTGAGTGATTAAAAAGGACCACGTCTTGATGATTGCGAACTTTCTTAATGAGACTTTTTTCTTAAAATGCTTCGTCCACTGCAATCTGGAGATGAGTAAAACACCGAGATCTTATATTCATTAACCACCTCTGAACGGAGACGGGCAGATTCATCCCCAACTTTCCTAACCGTCATGTTTCTGAGGTACAGATTCTTTCCCAACGTACATTTTTAAGTACCTGGGTTTGCAGAATGAAAAAGAACGTACTTATTTGATGAGTGTAATAAGTGCAATAATAATCGTACTAAAATGCAGGGAAATGGCATTTGTTCGGTTGCTAAGAAAACACTAGAAGCATGTAGTGACCATTTTTCAAGCCATGTAATCTTCTAGCGGGTGTAAAAATTTTGGAGAGCAGATAAACGTACCATCGATATAAATTGTGTCGACACTTGCCAGTCCATACTGCCAGATACTTATCACACGAGAAGATAACAATATTTTGTCCCCTATTATTTTCGAGTAGGAAATCTTCACTGTTCATAGTTGTCACCCTGCGCTTGTCTAAATATTCCTGTACATCGATGATATTAGTAGGCATTAGTAGATGAGATGATTGGCATTCTTGTATCATAAATTGCTCTTCTACAGCTCGTTTATCTGTGGACGTAAGCAAGTTGACCTTTGAGGAATTAATTTTCCCAAGTATCAGTTTTCGTGGGGAGAAATGTGTACGTTTGGTAAACAGCACTGCCCAACCATGGGAATGAATCTGTCTGTGCCAAACTTCATACTTTCCCCTCGGGAATGAATCTACCCATCTTGGGGAAGAATTGTGAACACCA
This sequence comes from Cimex hemipterus, assembly GCA_039619505.1. Lineage (NCBI taxonomy): Eukaryota > Metazoa > Arthropoda > Insecta > Hemiptera > Cimicidae > Cimex > Cimex hemipterus. Next base: position 1,585,996 of record CM077099.1, on the reverse strand, counting down.
CAATTTTAAACTTTGAGGTTAACTGTTAAGTTTAGAAAGCTTGAAATAACTTTAGAGAAAGAAACTTGTTCGAATATAACTCGACTATTGAGAAGGAAGCGAGTTCCTCGCTGATGATGGAGTAATGACGAAACACGTTTGAATAACTGCAAACCGGCGAGTGGTGATAGATTCAACATGAGTTCACCGACTCGCAGACCAACTACCCCGGACTGTCTATCGTACAAAGTACGCCTAAACTTCGAGATAGCCCTGAAAGCACGTTTCAATACAGATATATACACAAACGTTTGAAACCGCACTGACGGTGGTTTATATTAGGTTGAAACGAGTCCGACGTAACGTTGTGGAAAAGAATTAATTTCCTGCCAATCAACTGAAAATATTTAAGCCAAGGGCATACATAAATATTGTACAGATGTTTGAAAGAATTCTAAAAATTGAAAATTTTAAAATGGTATCAAAACATTTTTTGTGGCGTTCGAACGAGACTTCATCATAAATATATGTTGGATTAATCCTTTCAATGCAGAAGAAAGCTTCTGATTGACTTTGCGTTCCAATCGGTCCGCCTTTCATCTCCATGTCTAAAGAGACGTAGAAAAAAAAAGAATAAACTGTTTTTTTCTCCATTCACGTCAAAAAACGGTCAACGGCAGTTTGAAAACACGGGCATACTCCTGGAGGGGCGTTATCAGGGTTCATTGTTGCTCTCTGCTTTCCTACCCCCTCGTCAGACGTTGAATGCCACTCATGAAATGGCAGAGTGTGAACCAATTCTGCCAGTCGTATTATTCGTTCGATCCGACGACTAGAGTGAATATTTGTTGTAAAACTTGCGATGTTTGTGAGAAACCGACTTTTGTGGAAAAATGCCGTCTTCAGCTGTTGCAAGCCGTCGGCAGCGGCCAGAAGGTACGCACTACTCGAATAATTTATTTTTCTTTGCTCATTTTCAGCCTTGCGGTATATTCTGTTTTTAACGGATTAAATTAAACAATCTATGTTGTGAAAGCTGCTTTTGGAAGTGTACATGGTGATAATAGGTTGGTCGTTTAAGATTTTAAGCTCCTTTCTGGTACTTTAGGTTTTCAGTTGTTTGACGTAACTGTTTTAGAAATGTTGTTTCCCTAGAGTTCGGTTAAAAAGGTCTGAGTAAAGACGATGGAATGATTAATAACTTCCTGATGGAAACTAGGCTGTTTTAATAAAAATAGAGTAGTGTCTAGGGTCTTTTTGTGTAGTAATTACTGTGCTAAGCGGGGAGAAATTAATCGTATGTCGATGTAGGCTTATTAAGGATAATGGAATCTGTTGCATCATTACTCGCTGCCAAGTGTGAGGAAAAGGCCCTCCTAACTTATTTATAAAATTTGCAGGGATTGTTTGTGTATTCTCCCGGGTCCCGCCTTGGAATGACTAAATTTAGATCTAGACGAAAAATTATAGATAGTTTACTTACGAACTAGTTTTTCTCACCACGTCGTGGAATCTTTCGAAAAGCATGTATATTCTTATGCGTGTAAAGGGTTGTTTTATTTATTTTTGTTTATTAGTCATAAATCAATTTCATCGACCAATATATTGTTTACTTGGAGAAGATGCCAATTTTAAAATTCTGGAAAACCCATTGTATTTAGCGGTCTAGTTTTCAAACTACTTCTTTAATTTTTTATGTAAGGTTTTGGATGCTATGAAAAAGCTGGCGTCACTAACGGGATTCGAACCCCCGACATTTGAACATAGGCAAAAAGAAGGAGAAATTAGAAAGGTTGTGGGTCGAGTTGGTGTCTGAATGGATCGATGTCACCATAGCTCTGGTGCTAAAGCAGCGGCGTATTCAACCGAAGAACCTGGGTTTGAATCCCGTTTTTTCATTGCAACCAAAACTTTACGTAAAAAAATTAATTAATTGAAAGACTGAAAAACGGGGTATTGAATCGATATTTCGCCTTTGTTTTGGTTCAAAGAAAGTAACACTTTTAAAACTCTATCGTTGCCAATCTGATAAACGTGGCTTTAACTTTTGGTCACGGACAGCCTTTTATATTTACTCCTCCTAAATTGAAATTTGTCCTAAAATTATCTGACGTTTAAATCTACAGTTGTCGCGGTAGGAATGGCGGTGACAGCCTCGCCCTTAGGGGATGATGGAAGTACAAAGGAAAATGTTCATGTAGAGAGAGAGAGAAAATATTTAGGAAGGAACTATCCTGGAATCCTGGATTCTGAGAGCTCTTAGGTATGCATATACTCTCTAAGCAACGACATAACAACGTATTATTATTTGTAGTTTAGTAATTTCCGATCTTCAAGCTTGCCCTCGGTGTTCTGTCTTAGACGATTTTCGTCGGTTCGACAGATTCAGCGGTAGAGCAAATTAATAAGCAGAAAGTGGCAAGATAACATCTTTCATTTAGGTGATCCAATTGTACCCGAAGTTCCGCTCATTTCATCTCGGTTTATTGTTAAAACATTTTGACATTATTTTTTGTGTCAGTACCAAGGGAACTATTTTCTATATCGGTATATCAGGTCCCTCTAGTCCTGTCATTTTAAATTTCTATATAAACCAGAAAATAATTATATCCTCACTCTTCATGGTTTGTCGTGTTTCTTCGTTTCGCCGTCTGCATTCATCGGGGTTATAAGCAGGGTGAGGCAAGACAAATTACATACAGTCGAGAGGAGTTTCAGCGTTTCACCATCCTCAGTGTTGGGTTTGACATATTTACTATTATATGCAAAAGGTATAAATGTATGTATTTCATCGAAAAAGTAATTTTCTTACGTTTCTCTCAGTTTGGTCGTTTTCCGATTATCCAGGTCCGCTAATCTTCGTTGTTTAGTCTCACAGAGGCGTTTAAAATTTTCATTGACGTCTTTAGTAGTGTAGTAAGGCCGTAGTAGCTGAGTGGTTTAGGCGTCAGACTCTCGGCTATTAGATCCCGCGGTCGTGGGTTCGATCCCCACCGTCGCCTCTGAAATTTTGCTGACGCATAAGGGGACCGGTGGCCGCAATTGAAAGAAATTGACACGGCACTCATCAATGGAAGGGGCGGGGCCCAATCTCAGCGAATTTGGTCCCAACCCCCTTCAAAAATGAGTTTCTTCGAAGGAAGAACACCGGTACAACGGGGGCTCAAGTTCACATTTGTGTTGCGAGCCCTCCCCCAAAAATATGGAGCCAGAGATAAAGTACAATAAACTGTACAGTTGCTCTCTGTACTCCTCCAGTCCCTGTATCCATCATTAAAAAAATGTATTTGACAATTCTACTGTTAGGTACTAGAATATAAAAGTGTATAACCTCATCGAAAAAGATTAAATTTTATCTGTTTATAGTCATTTTACGATCATCGTGATCAGACAATCCTCAAGAGTAAATCTCACAAAACATGACACATCAACCGGAGCGAGAAGTTTATATTTAGCGTGTGCATACGTTTAGAAATTGAAAAAAATTGTTGCATATTTCAGTATTCGATGTATTGGTAATACTGAGATTTCTTTATATGTTATGACTTACAATTACTTTTTAGACAATCTCGATTTATTTTATTTCATATAACCTTAACTCCGGTACGAATATATAGTATTTATATCGTTAAAGCTTGTAAGCATTTGTGACAAATCTGTCAGTACACGTTGTTCTTCTTTATGAGTCGGTTTCCTTTTGTAACACCCGCAAGGTCTTGTCCGTTTATTAAAAGGACAAACGTATAAATAATTTTTATTTTTTCGATTGACATGTCACTTCCGTAAACAGACCTTAAAAATGAGAAGAAACTCATCTCCTTTTCCGTTTTCTGCCAGTTGGCCGTTCTCTGGGATCTAGGTGGATTGCACAATTACCCGAACGTTTCCGAGAGCAATGCACCAGTGCAATCGCTGATTCCTCCCGTTAATAAATATTCTGGGAAGTGGAAGGAGTGGAAGTGGAAATCGGCGAATGTTTCGGGAGAAGGGGAATCCGTAGTGAGGAGGCGAAGGGCAGTACGCGGCCAAATTCTTCATCCGCAAGGTGCTCGGTGAGATGTCATCCGCCTCATCATCCTCGCCCCCGAACAACCCCATCAAAAGCGTCTTCAACGGCGTCCAGACACAGGCATCAAGGTCCGTTCCTTTCCACATCACTTCCCACCGTTGCCTTTTTCTCTATTCAGATCCGACAAGCATGAAAAGGAGGCCAAACGTCCGAGCCTACTGTCTTTAAATACCCGATCAGCCTCGCCCCGTTAAAAATATTTCACATTTTTTACCAGGATTTCGTATTTTTACTCAAAATACTCACCCTTTCAAAAACGCAAAAGCAAGCAAGATGTTAAAAGAGAAAAACGCATTTTTTCTCTAGAAATAACCAGTTCCTAATAAATTTTCACAGGAAACACAACACTTAATTTATTACAGAAAATAAGTTTTAAAATCCTCCTCCTTGCTCTTCTAACAAAAAAGCAAATACATATAAATGCCTTAAAGTTGCCTGGTCATTTATGCTTCTTCTGTAACTTGCATTACTGGAAGGAAAATATATCACATAACAAAACAAAAAACTCCGCAATAATTAAAGAAAACCTAATTTAAAAAAATTTATTGGTCAAGGAATATTTGTAAAAGGTTTGCACATTAGATATTGCTAATTTATCCTAATTCTTCTTATTTTCAACCGAACATTTCTTTAAACATTCCAACCAGTAAATTCGATTTTTTTAAATATAATTAACAATTTGAAATAGTTCATTATTGGGAGATCACTCCGATATGGTCTGTTAGCTAATGATATTGTAATTTTGGTCGTTACTGATCGCTCGGTTGGGTAATTAAGTGTTGTCTTGCGCGATTTTTTTGAAGTCAAGTCTTTTACAGGATCGCAAGAGTTTGGGTGCGTTATAAATATTTGTCAATGCTTTTAGCCGTATTTTTCAGTATTGAATTCAAAATTTTCTAAAAAAAAATCCCAAAACTATGTCAATTTAATTATAGCAATTTTGGCGATTCACACACAATTGTGTAAAGTTTGTACTTTAAGACTTTTCCAGCCCCTACCAGAGAAATTAATGTGACAATTATAGAATAGTTTGTCGTGAATATCCTCATACGTACACTTACTGGGATTTATATGCGTCAATTGATCGTGTGTAAAGGCGAGTTTTGCATTTCTAATTCTTTAAGCCTCAGGAGCTTCGATGCAAATTTAAATCTCAAAATTCACAGTATGAAAAAACCCTACATGTCATAATTGACCATGTTACTTGTTCACGTAAATTTTGTATAATCGGTTTACTATCATTTCCTCGAGTTAGATCCTTTCATGTGACTGGTTATTTATGCAAATATTTTATTTAAAGGGTAACTAAAAGAAGTTTGCGTGTTTCAAAGATCCAGTTAGAGAAACAGCTATTTGAATTCGTGCTGAACCGGCGTTGAGTCACTTATTGGGTCCGTCTTGACTCGTGAGTTTGTTGAACTACTCGAACGCGTTTCGACATCGCGCCATCTTCAGTGAGGAACTGGTATGAGTTGAATTATTGATAAATTAAGAATGTGCAATTGTTTTCTATTTTGTTATCGACTGTCACTAATAAACAATCGTAAATTCCAAAATCCATCAGTTATAGTTGTTTTTTACTCCAATGACAGGTTGATAGATTTTTTCTGTTCTAATCTAGCCGATTTGTTATCACTTCATTTACTCCACATTCTCACTTCAATTTGATTTAATGAAACGCCTGTTTAGTCACATAATCAGGTAATCGTGAATAGGTGTATTAATGCTTTTATGCGCAATTAGATGTACATTCAAGATTTACCTTCAGGTTGCTGTTTCTCCTGGGCTTTTGAATTCAATAATATATTAACAAGTTTCTCAGAAACCCTCCCTTCTCTCGGATTATTAATTAATACTTAAATATTGTAAACAGGAAAATAATTTCGTCCAAAGGTTACATTTGCCAAGATTATTTCTTCATAATGTTTATAATAGGACTTGATTATTGTAAAAATACTTATAATCCAATTGAGGAGTGGCGGTGGCCGCAACGGTTTAGACGTTGACACGGCACTCATCATTGTTAAAGTTCCAGAGTTCGAATCCAGCGGCCGGCCCTACATTCGAAACCGACATACTTTCAAACGGGATCCCCCCCCCAAAAAAAAACCGACATCCTGAAGCTGAAGATTTGTATTGATCTCTGCTTTTGCGAACCCTCGTAAAAAAATACAAACGCATACTTGTATGAAGTCTCCTGGATTAAATTTTGCAGGTTCAAATCGAAGGATTTGTTTCAAGAAAAATAGCAAATCGTGCAAACCTTTCACTGCATTTGACCCCGTTGCAGCCCACGTTCGTGCATTATTTCAAACAGGCTATCGAAAATTGATGGAAGGGCACAGCAGTCAATGTAACAAGTCAACCAGGTCAAATTAGTAAAGTCGTGAACAAAATTGCCTAACATAGCTTTACACGAGCCATTTGAGCACTTTCTATGTTTAATTATGTGCGATAAAATTACAAATTAATACTGCAAAAACAATCTAACAGGATCTTCTCAATTTTAGGCTTAGTAATGCTAGGTTATCTACCGCTTCATTTAATTTTAAGATATGAACGCTCATAAAATCTTACAGGATATTTTTAAAGTAGTAAAATTAAGTGACCAATTTCTCCGTATATATTACCGTTTGCTAATGTGTCCTTATAGTCCTTTTCTCGCACTCCTCAACTCAACATACATCCAAGAACCTATTGATGGTACATATTTACATGAGGCTTCGCTTTTAAGCATGTCCTAAAAATTCTGTATCTCCTCGATTCGTGATAATTTCGTTTTTTCTCTATCATATTCTATTTTTCCAAAGCATTTCCGCATAACTTAAGTATTAAAATCTACGAATTGAATCCTAACCTTAATTCCTCCCTGTCTAGAGATGAACTAATTACTGCGCTAAACTCTGACCCGGACCCCAATTGGATAAGGTTGCGGACATGCATGGCGAAGTGTATTTATAATAAAGTACTAAATACTTAATTTGTTTAAGTCGTGAGGAGCGGTCAAGAATGATATAGTTCAGAAAACGCCTTTTGCATTTTTTGACAATGTTTCGACCTTTATTCGGGTCATCTCCAGGCCCTGAGAAAATTACAAAACCTATTTTGATTGGGGGAAAAAACAATTTAAGATCTAAGTATAAATTTTGTACCAAATATTTCTTAATAACGTAAAGTGTGGGGTCATTAGTTTGGTGTGAAAGCGTTGTGAGAGGTGAATATCTGCTCTTTTTATATGATTGTAAACAACAGAATACAAATTCACGTTTCATACACTTTCACACCAAACAAATATGACACCACAATAATAGCACCATACTTTTATGTGAGTATGAAATACTTGGTTCAAAATTTATATTTACATCTTAATTTTTTTCCCCCAATCAAAATATGTTAGGTCGTATATTGTAGAAAAATATTTGTGGAAATTAAGACGCAAAATATTTTTGCTCGATCAGCTTTGGATTTGTAAGGCACATTCTCACGATTCGACTTGGCAAGACTTGGAACAGTTTTTGTTCAAAAGTTATCAACTTAAGATTTCTTTCTACATACTTCTAGCCGTCTTGATTTTTTTTTTTCTCCAAATCAGCAATAGAAAGTCAGGCAATATTTTTCGCCGCAATTCTCTTCTTGCAAAGACCACTCACCGGTCGGAGGCCACTCATCGGGCGAAGTCTGTGTGTCGAGTAATCTGTGGCATCAACTCGTTATTTTTCATTTTATTTGGATCTCGATCATAGTTCCCCATTTCTGGTCTAATCAGCGTCTGAATCTGGTTGGTTTGCGGTGGGTTTTTAAAATGAGGTGTGAGCTACTTTGAGCTAAATTATACCCTCCGGAGAACGAGGCCTTCTGCCCTTTGTTCTATAAGGTCACAGAGCCCTTGTTCCATTTCTTAGCTGAATATACAATTTTAAAAGAATTTCATAGGCCTGTCTAGAAATGAAATAGTAACAGGTCTAAACTGAACCGACCCCTCTTGTGAAATATTGTAAACATGCATGACAATAGATAGATTTATTCGAAAAAATTAAAAATACCTAATGTTTGCATAATTTGAGCTCATTTTTTATTTTTTAGCTTTAATTTCATGCCTTTACTTTTTCTCCTTCTTTTGTTTTATTCTGTTCATTTTTTGTTTTGTCTGCTTATGTTATTCACCTCCGGCATTATAACAAACTGATCAAGACCGATTATTATAATTTTTATTATTCATTTAGTAGTATCACTGATTTATTGATTTATTTAATGGCGAACTAGTATCTCCTTAAGACCTTATTGACACGATATATTGGCCAACCCTATCTTAGTTTAATGATCAAAGTCATTCTGGCCTTTTTCCAGTGATCATTATTATTTATAGCAGTCTTTTAATAATAAAATAAAAGTTGATTTGATGGTCAAGTGACCTTATATTTTTTTAAAGACTTGTCTAATATTTTCCTCGTTGTTCAAAAATAGAAGATTCAAGTATAGAATACATTCTTGTGCGCAAGCTAGCAAAAACAAGCAACTTTTTTCTCCAGATTTATCGGTCCTCGGAAATGCGTAATAAAATTCAATAGAAAATTTTGGATTTTTTAAGTTTATAGTTTTGTCGATCTGGGAGAGGAGTTCGATGAACATTTCGACTGTTCTGGATCCGTCCATTATGGCTGGTTTACGCCATTGCTGATCATCAGTGAGTAACTGCCACAGAACTGCTTGAGCCTGTAATACGGACAAAACATTAAACAATTTTTGCGGAAGGATGAAAAGTTGTTGCGGTTAGCCCGAGCGCCCTCCTCATCTTTCCTTGTCAGCGATTTGTGATTTTCGGCCTGTTCTACGAAACAGTTTCCTTCCGTCTCGTAAAGGCAACAACCTTTATTTGCTTTCCGTTTGACTTCAAGTTTGAAGAGTTAGAAACCCGTTGTGGCTTTGATCGTGGCGGATCTGAGAGAAACAGTCCCGGGATGTAAGGATTCGACCTTACAGCGACCGGTATCTAGAACGTGACCCATAAACGACTTGCGTATTAAAACCATGTGTACGTTTGCCCTTCCACGATCTTTTTAGCTTTTTTCGTCGTTTTCACAAATAGATTTTAAAAGTTTACCGATTGTGATGTGATATTTCGAAGATGACCATCGGAAGTTATTACTAGCAACAGTGTTCCGATTTCACAACGTTTTATGAAGAGTGAGGTTCTTTCATAGGATAAACAGCATAACGTAAAAGTTCCTATATTTCTATTACAATCAATTTTAAAAATTCTTGTTGTAAGAAACTTATCGTTTGTGTGTCAATATCCATACTGAATTACTGACCTATGCTTAGGGATGGTGCTGACCTAAATAATAGTTTCACCCAATACAGGTCGCTTTAAAAACCTGTTCATTCTAATTGAATAAACGGAAAGAATCTGTTCCCCATTTATTTTATTTTAGTTATTTATTTTTTTTACAGTTATCAGTAATTGGACTAAATTTTAGCTCGGTAATCGGAACTAGTCGATTAGTTAAAAGTTTTAAAAAGCCCCTAAAAATTATTAGGGTTTTCCGGTTTTAAATCAAGCTCTTAATACGATTTTAATTTTTTGCCTTTTAAAAAGCAGGTTTACTTAAAATAATTAGCTGGTCGGGTTGAAGTTGCGTCGCGTGTGGTGAATTTCGGATTTGAAATCGAGCCATTTAAAAGTTAAATAGCGAGTTTAAATTGGAGAAGAAAAACCGCGGATGTGTCTTAAATGGAATCTGATTTCGAGCAAACTTTGTTGTTTCACGTGGACTTTTTTTAAACACGGAAAGCTTGAATCCAAAGCTTGAAATAGATTTTAACCACGGGTTGTTTTGCGTCTGTGCATTCCACAATTCACCTCAGCCCGTAGTTTAATACATTTTTATTTATTGTAAATAAGATCTTATTGTATGTAGAATTCGGGAATGATTAAAATGACAACATCCACGCAAGGTCGTTGGATTTAAAACTTGTGTGAACAACAAAGACTGCCGTTTGGCCTGTTCTAATTTCTAATTTTAGCAGTTTATCCCAGCATTCAGCAAAACAAGCCGCTATCGACATTTTCCCTATTGTAATTTGAAGCGAAATGTTTATCAAAATGTATGACTGATCAATAGGATTTGGCCTTTCATACACAATCTCACGATTCTCAGTGTTAGATTTTTGATGTGCAAACGCTAGAATGTTGTTTTTTATGTCACTCTATCTTAATTTCATTATTCTAATCATCAATAGTAAGTCGTGCAATTTTCATTTCTTAAAATTTTTCACATAATATCAATTAATTCAATCCAATTCAATTTGCTTTCATATAAAACTGCAATTTACACTTATCAAGCAATAGTTCAGCCACGGGGTTCATGGATCATAAATGTTGGCAACCTTTGTGCTAAAGGCATATACTTTAATTTTGGAACATCAAATCAAATAATTCAATTAATCATTCGTTTTATCTAAGATCTTGATTGAGATGAAAAAGTGATTGTCAGGAGTTGGGTGTCCAAGAGGATTAAAGAGGTCATGATTGCTCAAGTGGAGAATTGAGGTCTTCATCTTGGGTTCGAATCCTACTTGTGACCTAACTTTTTCTTCTCTGTCATGAACTACAAAAAATAAGTTAATTGAATTAATACAGTCAACCATGACTGCTAAATTCATGGTTAAAATTTCCCCACAAGAGCAGACCATAACATATAGCATCCCTAACCATAGGACATTATAACAGTTTTTAGGACTTCCAGCAATTTTTAACATTAGAAAACATAATGAAGAAAACGTACTTGCAAGGTGTGTGCTAACCCCTCACCACATTAAGTCCCTGTCCAGACACAGACCCCCCCCCCCCCCAATTATTAGTAAGAATTACACTTTTATTATAATTTTTTAGTGCAAAGAGGACTTTCTGGATTTACATGCATGGAATTTGAGTGGAACCAAGCAAACATTTTCCTGATATCTCTGCAGAGGGAGAAAAGGGAAGGCCTTAGGCTATTACTCAAATATAGTCATCAGCGAATTGATACAGTAGGCTATTCTTTGTATTTATCCCCTTCAAACTATTTACCAGGTCATTGACCTACAAAATGAAGAAAGACAACCCAACCCTGAGCCCTGTGAAATACTGCACTTTACCTCTCTCAGATAGACTTCTTTATTTTGTCATCTGTATGAGAGAAAAGAGCTGCAGAAGTCGAGATACATACCATATTATCTCTTATACTATATTGCCATTATACCATCTTTATGTATGTCTATGCAGTTCACGATTTACTGTGCCAAATGGATTGTTGAGTTTATTTTCCAATGTTCAGTATATACAGTTTGTGTCTTTAATAGCATATCCATACTGGCAATTTCCTTTAAATTCTTATTTCTTAATTAAATTCTTAATTTGTTCTTTAATGAAGTTGCCCTCATAGTTATGAATGTTGTTTACTCACTTGTTAGGATATGTATTACAGCAACAATCTATCTCATCCTTACTCCATTGCCTTTGTAATCTGGCAGTTAACAGAACGAATTTTTAGCTCAATAGGAAAGATGCTTTGTTTGAACAGAGGTTAATTATATACAAAATAGGGGGTTGCATTTTAGTGTCAATATTGAGTTAGATATTGTGATCTTGACACAATAATTCAACTCATGCCATAGTCCATATAGTCGGAATTTTTTAGATTCCTTATTATTGTCAAGGTTTCTTCATCTGTAATGAGGCTAAAAATAAATAAATTTTTCTGTTGATCCATCATAACCAGTGATGTCACATTTTTTAATTTCTTTACCAGTATCATCGGCTTGTTTATAAAATAATCAAACAAAAGTATCAATAAAATAAATCCAGCAATTTACATTCCTTTGTGCTTTTTCTCTTAAACGTGTATTTCTATACTAATATATTACATAATTCACTAATTCTTTTGTTTTTTTAACAAAAACCAAAACAACACATGCAATGTAAAAGTTAAATGGTAAACAGTCAATGAGATGTTCACTTGTTATTTGGACGGAAGTTCACTTGTTAACAAAAACAAAAAAAGTTTGAATGTATCAACTCTGTTGAATATAAGGTTTTCAATAAACTTCGTTTAACTGTAGTTGATCGAAAAAGTTTAATTTGCAGAACATGCCTTTAATGAGTTTATTGGTAAAAATATAGTCTAGTTTATATCTTTGGTTTATGTGATGCAAGATGACAAACACAAAATATTAAGAATGGTGAGAAATTATATTAATGGAATTAATTTAAAAAGGATTGATTGATAATGTAATAAAAATATACTTTAATGGCACTGGTTCAATCATTCTTATTTATTTTGTCCTACTGTAACTCTTTAAAAAATTCCATATGCTCATGTCTTTTGACGTTTGACTTAAAATATTTATGAATTGTCTTGCTTTCAAATGCGTTCATATGTAATTTATTTTTGTCTAGATGGTTCAAACACATCTCAGATGCTGCAGATGCGTACAAACAGAGGGAAGGAAAGAACAGAAGGCCGGAATTGGATACTTCCGACACTGCCAATGACAAAAGTGAAAAAGAGAAAGAGTGAGTATATTATTTTTTAAATCATGTTATTATCCTTATGAATTTGTAATTTTTAATGTTTAAAATAATGTTATCTGTTTTAATAAATCAAAGTTTGGTTGGATATTTTTACGTGATGTACTTATTTATTGCTATTCAATTAACGTAAACCTTTCAGTCAAAATATGGTCATTTTCAATCAATCGCCTGGACCCCAAAAAACCAATCTTTTGAGGTAAACAGTTAACAGTTTCAATTAACTTGTACTTTCACTTTAGATTCTAATGTTTGACCTAGTAAAAAGATATCTTTGGACTGGAAGTGATAATCCAAAAGGTCATAACGCTGGTTTGTTTTACAGGGCAAGTATATGTGTTGTCAACCTGCAGGAGATGGTTTTTAAGTTTATCTAGGCTATTTGATTATGCCTACTGTGACTGTTCGGTTGAAAAAATACGTTGTTTTTTTTTATTGTTCATTTCTAGCCCTGTTGATCAATAACTCCTTTTAAATTTCATCAACACATTGGTTTGTCTTGGTATTAAAACAGGAAAAACCTGAGTTTCACTTGTTTTAAAATGCTCCAAGTTAGGGTGATAATATTGGAAGGAACGTTTTCTAGTTTTTGCACAAGTTGCGGTAAAAGGCAGTGTAGAACAATTCTAATTGTCTTGGAAGTTGCTTGTTCAAAGTTCAACAGCCCCAAATCAGTTTTGATTTAAATTCTATTAAAAGTTCTTGTACCTTTTTGGGTCATTTATTTTTTTATTTTTAGTTTTTATTTTTTAAACCCACTTTGGTAGGTTTAGCGCTTTTCATTTTTATCTTATCAATTAGCAATTTCATTGTTTTAAATTTTGTGCTTAGATTGTAAAAATATTATTAAAAACATAAAAACTACATAACGGCTTTTCTATTTACAAAGGGGCAAAAAATTACAGATTTTTGTTACAGTGTACCATTTTTAATTTGCACCATTCATTGTCTTGGCTATGTTTAAGAATAGCTGTATCGAACTAAAATTTCAGCAAAAATATTTTCAAGTGATCAAAAGTTTGAAATTAGCTCAAATCTAAACATATAGAAAAAATGGGAAAATTGGAATGGTTGTAGGTTGAGATGAGGAGTGGGTGTCCAAGTAGATAGAAGTCCATGATAGCTATAGCTCAAGTGGTTACAGTAGCGGCAGATTGTGCTGAAGGTCATGGGTTCGAATCCCACTCATGACACTAACTTTTCATCTCAAAGAAGGCCTTGGATAAAAAGAATAATTAATCAAAATATAGAAAAATATTTATTATCTGTTCAATGTTAGGTCTAGTAAATCTTCATACTAAGTTTTATAAAACATGATCAAACATATAATAGTAATAATTGATATAAATTCATAAGTTATAAGTCACTTCAATTAAATAAACATCTACTATTGTTTCTATTTTAAATGAATATACAGGAGGTAAATGTCTTTAATTTACTCCTTAAAGGGTAAAGTTCTTTATACTTAGCTTTATATGTACTTATACTAAGCTCTTTATATGTACTTCAGACTTAGCTTTTATCAAAAGAGTATTATAAAATTTGTAATTAATTGCATTATTAAGAGACAATTTAAATGAAATTTATTCTAAACATCTGCAGAGGAGATGACAGCATTGAAGGTGCTTGTGGTGGTGAATTGCTCTCTCCTCCAAAATCTTCCAACGGGCCTGAAAATAGTCCGAGCGGAACACCAGCCCCATCAACACCATCCACACCTCAACCCGGCTCTCCTGCTCTTACCACATCAAAATTAGGTATAATTTTAAACCAACTTGCAAGATTTTTTCAGTAATGCATGCATAACAAAAGCCTTCAGTACTACACCATTAGGTGATTGTAGGTTTAAATGACTTGGTTCACCTCAGTTTAAGATTATATTATTTTAAAAAAAATCAATATCTAGTTAACATTACTCATGCATGCAATCCTTTCTCTATTAAATTTGTGGATGGTGCCTTTAAGACCGGTACTAACATGGAAATACTACTTACAACTCTCAGATGGTGTATCGAGTGGGAACGAGAGGAAAACAGATGACATACAAATCGCATCATATGCATCGTTTTCATCAGAGACGACTCTGATCGATCCTGGGGAGGTCATCGTCTCGAGCCGGGATGTACTAACTGCTGAGCCAGTTCTTACACCCTTAGGTACATCTTTTCTCTTAAATAAATAACTCCCTTCAGAGAACAGCTTTACTAACCCATTTATCCATTGGGTAAATTGTAGCTACTAATTATTTAAATAATTTTAAAAAAGTGTACATGAAATGTAATGCACTTACATGCATTGCTACAATTTGTCAACTTTTGTGAATTGTGTTTTTATGAAAATTATTTACAGAGAAACTGAAACGAAAGGATGAGTTAGTACGGAGGACATTGTATGAAAAACAAGCAATAGTTGCTGATATCCTTCATGTACCACGGGAGGAATTCGACAACATCGTCGAGCTTGCTGGTGAGCCTGCTATTGATAAAGAACCATCAGAATTGGTCTTAGCAGCAGTCAGCCAAGGTAAAAACTAAAAATTATACTGTTTAATTGGATATTAATTTTTATGATTCATTTTAGTTCATGAACTGACACTAGTTATTAATGAAGCACTTAAAGTGACTGAGGAAGAAACAGTAGCCTTGACAGCCGAGTCAGGAACGGGTACCAAGTTAGCAAGGCTTCCAGGCATACCTGCGTACAAAGTTCAAGGCATTGCATCCTCATTGACCACCCAACTTTCACAATTACTTGTTAGTGCAGTTCAAAATGTCTGCTAATGTTTTAACATGTTAATTACAATAAAATAATTGTCTTTAGAGCATAATGGTAGAAAGAGATGAAGAAAGGGAGAGATTAAGAAGGGAACTTCAAAAGTCTCGAGAACAGCTGCATGCACTACATGAAAAATACGACCAAAATGGACCAAGTATGTACAAATTTTTTATTTTATTTTTTATCATTTTTTTAAACATTGAATTTTTAAATATTAACTTTGTCTTAGTTAAATTAGAAATCCGGTTTTTGATATAACAATTAACAATATTACAACTATTTAGTAAATTTTTTGTTGTTTTTAACATTTATTTTTATCCTCTTGATAGAACCAAACAAAATGGCAGTGGGATTTTACGATTTTTCTCCAAATCAGTTTGTCCTGCTAGCATGTTTTTCTCATATAAAACTAGCCACCAAGCATGATTAGAATTTGTATTCATGAAAATATTCTATTGACATAAGCAATACAGTTAAATAATCTCGGCCTAAAGGCTGCTTCCATGTAACAATTTGCCTCTTGTACCATTGCCTTACAAATTTTTGAAACAATATATCTAATTTTATTACAGTTAATAAAAAATTGATAAATATTATAACATTCAACAATGAATTTATAAATGATGCTTAACATGGTGTTAGACATAGTATTTGCACTAAGAATTTACAATACTGGAACGTATCAATTTTTTTCTCCAGCAAGGCGAATTGTGCTAGTTAGCAATTAATCACTCGTTTTATTATTACGTTTATTATTTTATATAAATAGACAGCTTGTTTGTTTGTATTTATTTGAAATAGTTTTATGATCTTGATAGTTAAATACAAATTTTTAATTTATTATTTTTATTACTAACATAAGCATGAGAGAAAAAAGTTTTTTTTTTTTTTTAATTTTTGTTGATTGAAGTAGATTAGTGCATGTTTGTGTCATGTTTGTCCAGGAAACACTGAAAATGAAAAGGAGGAAACTACAGGAATTCTGACTGAACCGCAATCACCACACGAGGTAAATAGTTCAGATCTTGCTCTGTGATTTGATCTACAAAACTTAAAACTATAGCTTTTGTATTAAATTTATTGTTAATCTGTTTTGTTTTGGATGTCCAAGTTCTTTTTGTTTTACATTAAATTAATTTTTTTATGAACTATAAGAAATCTATCTTGGTTGTGATAGAACATAGAAAAATATTCTGACTTTTTTTAAAACTTCGTTTTTTTTTTGTTTAATAAATAAATTTTATTTTATTTCATTGTTTTAATTCAAGTTTATCCCATTTGGGAGGTTTTTTTTTTTTTTTTTTTTTTAAGTCTGCAGTAGTTGGTGATTTCTGATCCTCCTTGTCTGTTAGCCATATCTTCTCTTATGATGGCTATATAGGTAACCTGTAGTTTTGTCATTTTCAATGCTATATATTCACAAAAGCCATCAAAGATGATGAAATGTGCTTGGCATACCGAAACATGGAGAAAATACAGACCACAATGATAAAAAAGGGCCAGTGGATAAAATTAAGTAGTGAGATTTTTTCTAGTGATCTCCAGAGTGATAAACTTATAATTTGATAGCTACCTATCAACTTGATCTGCCTATCCTCACTGATTTTGTGTTTCCGCATTTTGCCATTTTCAGTGTTGAGTTTGGGTGGTTTCTGTGGTGTGGCACACCCAACACTCAATATTGGAATGATTACAAAAATGTTTGGAAAAAGTAGAAAGGAACTATTATAGCAAATTTTTATATAGCATGCACAATCTGTGTTTATATGGGCTTTTTTTTGTTTTAGGTGTTTGTTGATGCGTTATCAGGGGAAGCAGAAACGGCCCTTGAAGCAACAGAATAATCAATCCTATTTATGTGATGAAATAATTTTGGTCTCTGTACAATTCAATTGTAACCACAAGAAATCTATTTTAAATGTTAACCTGTTTCCCTTCCCGTTTCTCCCACGTGTCTCTACGAACCTGACATTTCATCATTTGTCAATTGTGTATATTGTTGTATGTATCATATGCTAATTTTTATTAATATTTTATATTTATTGATAGTGGTGATACAAGATCACTAGTTGTAAGCAGTGAAATTTCCCTCTTCCAGAATGTGTCAAAACAATTGTTTTGCGAATATGTATAAATTATGTGTATAAATGTTTCCAGTACACTTGCTCCCGTAAAAATAACGTTACCACTAAGGCCCAGGTTTAGTCAAGCGGATTAAAGGGATATGTTAATATTTTCATCCTTAAAAACCTAATAAATACAGTTTTATAATTAATTACTTAATTTAACTGCTTGACTAGCCCTCAGTCTGTTAAGTGTTCCCTTGGTGCTCTTATATTCATTTTGGGGCCTAAAATAGCAAAAACCGCCCTGTATAAAATAAATGTGTATAATTAAAAGTGAAATTTAGCAATTTATTTTTGCTATTTCAACATTGTGTACAGTTAATGTTATATTATAATAACAATTATTATTGTTAATATATTTGTTTAAGTATTGATTCTTAGGTTAAAGAATGCAATTCACTTATTCAAGGGAGGTATCAGTAATCAAATATTATTTGTTATTACTTTGTTTAGATAAATTTATCACTTTGTTACTAGTATTTTTTCTTTTGTTGTAATAAATTTATTCTTTCCTTTTGAAATTGATTTAGTGGCTAACAGGCCATTTATTATTATGTAAAATTATTTATTAACAGCACGTTTCTTTCTTCCCCTATAACTGGATTATAATTTAATGTTCTTTGTATATAATCGGTGTTAATTTGTTTGTAATAATTGTTAAAAGTTGACTAAAACATCGATTAAAATTTTCATTTCGAATCCGTTATTTTTGTTAATGACGCACGTGTAAAGGTCAGGGTTTTGCAATCTCGGAAGTCAAGAGTAATGAGTTTTGGCATTGAATTATTCTTGCTATCTGTGGGCGTGTGGAAATAATTTCAATTTAAACAAAAGCAAACAACATTCCGAAACTTTATTTTTGAAATGAAACATTTAAATATTTATTTATTTGAAACCTCCCCCTCATATTATTAAATTATGATTTTTAATATTTTTATTTTCTATTTTGAACTAAAGAAAATGTGTAAAGAACATTAGTTAGTTGATTTTAATTGGCTTCCTCCCAATTTTGAAAATGGTTTTATGTATACAAATATACACACATATCACAGCCTAGTTTATTGTACATGCTTGTATTTATGTACCTGAACTCCCAAAGCTTATCTTATGCTGTGCTTTTCATATGTATGAAAATATTGTCCAAATGTTTGTTAAAAAAAAAGGGGGGGATTTTAATGGAAAAAACTATATAAATATATATAATCGAGCTTTATAAATTCAATATAAAGAAATATTTTTACACAATGTTTTTATTTTTTCCTTGAATAGACAAAATTCGTAACAAATTAGTTCATTTTAATTGCATTTGTGAAGCATTTCTCAAGTAGGGTGGAGATCTAATTTTGATTGAAATAGGTTGAAGATGATTGTATTAACTATTCCATTAAAAATCTAAATATTTGCTTTGTGATATGAGTTTAATTATTTTTATTAATTTCTTATACAAAAAAAAAACCGAATATATATTTTTATAAACAATAAAATATCCAGTTTTGTTTGTTTTTTGTTTTGTCCATTTTCATTTTTAGATTATTTTGTTTTGAAAATTATCCTATTATATGTAAATCCTTTCTTATTGATATTTTTGTATATTTGTAAATAGTCAATTTATTTTTGGCATTTGACATGCTCATAACACTGTGATGACATATTTGTAATCCAATCATTTTTCATTAAGTGTTTCCAAAGCCCTTGATTAAAACAGCATTCAATGACTTTTATGGATCGTTCTTTAATTATATTGTTTAACTCATAGAACAATTATCAAAGTTTATATTACTATAATTGTATAATAACTCCACATTATTGTTTGATGTGCATTTGCGTATCATTTAGTAAATAGATGTAACTAACTGGATTTTACATGTACTGTCAAATCTCAGATGTCAAAAAAAAACCCACTAAAATCTTTTAATGAAATAACAAATTCATTCCAAAATATTTCTAAAAGGATGTAAATAATGGTAATCACTTTGTAAAAATTGTTTAACAGTTCTCCATTTTCTTTGTTTTGATCATAATTTGTGTAAACATAAGATTTTTTGGTTTTTATGACACAGAGAACAGGCCTAAATGTAATAGCAAATTATTGTTTCTGTTTCATGAGAGGATCTATGTTAGTCAATAAACATGTTGTAAAAATAACAGTATCTCTTCTTTTTTTACATTCTTTTTTTTACATTTGTTAATTAAGAATGTAAAACTGACCTGATTGCAAATATTAAAACAACAGTTTTATGACTGCAATAATGATTTGAACTTCACATAGCCTTGTTAGTAGCTATTGTTGTAGTAGACATGCTGAATGTTGGGATTTTGATGTTTAAATACAACCAAGCATATTATAGTTTTATATTTCATGCATTTTTGAAGCCTTAGCTTAGAAGAACAAGAAATCTGCCTCTTCAACCTGGGCACTGCAGCCAGTATTGAACTGTTCTTTGTATATTTCCATTGTTACCTAGAGCTACTGCTTTTTTACAATTTATTAATAGCCGTACAAACTCGCATATTAGCCAGAGTATGTATATTTGTTTCATCATATATACATACGCTTTATAAATATTTCATACATTCGCAGATGCAAACGCCTTTGTGGAAAATGTTGGGGCCTGAATTTAAAGATGTCCCTAAGGTCTTAGACCCCTGACAGCCTACAGACCTACACAGTGTTTTGGCAGAAAGACATTGCAGCTAAGCGTAGTCAAGATCCTTAGTACTGCTTAGAGACTGATGAGTCTGAGCATCACTGGGGCAATGAGGAACCCCCCCCCTCTCACACACACACACACACACACACACACACAACTGCTCTGAAAGTACTTCTGAATCTACCACCACTGGGATAGGCCAGAGCCACAATTCATAGACGGAACAGGCTATTCACTAAAACTAAGGGGAGCGTCAGCTAGGCGGAACTTTAGAGATTCCAGCTGGTGCCCCTTAATTTGGTTTTGACAAAAAAAATTTTAAATCAAAATACCTTGGAGAGCAGACTGGGAGAAAGGGCTCCCAGTTAATACTGGTCATATCTGGTTTACAATCCAAATGTCTGTCACGTCATTTACGTAAATAAACCAAGTACTAGAATTCATATAAGCATCAGTCGATATGCCACCGTCTTTCAAGCAGAAACTGTGACTATTGAATCACTGTACCTGGAATATAAAAAGGGCGGGTATTGTCAATAGAGGAAAAGGCATATAGTTGGACACCCAGGTGGCACTGAAGGCAATTGCTGCATCAGTGAAATCCATAGTCTTTGGGGCTGCATTAGAGCCCTGTCATACATTAAGGAATAGAAAATTACATTTGTCTTACCTGGGCACACAGGCAAAGGGGCAGCGAAGTGGTCGATAAATTGGCCAAGGAAAGTTAAGTGATATCTATTAGCCCTGAACCCTTTTGTGGCCTATCAAACTTACAAAAGCAAGGATCGCAGACACTAACAGCAGAACCACTAAATCTAGGACAGGCGAGAACTAAAATAATAGTTCGGCTGTTGAATGGACATTGCAGAATCTGGAGGCATGTATACAGGTTGTTCAGCTATGTGTGTTACAAACTTTCCCATTCCAAATGGAACCAAAAAGTCCTTGGAAGAAGGGGCTATCCTTAATTGACAGCAACGCTCCTTAGCAGCGTTAGTTCGCCGGAACCTGTTCCTTCACATTGACAAGCAGGTCGTGATATGAAGAAAGATAGATTAAATTAAATTTATATGATATTCATACATTGGACGATAAAGTTAATTTAATTTACATAAGTTGAACAGTAAAGTGACCTGGCCAGGTTCAATAGATTAAAGGGAATAGTGCAGACTTATTACTGAAAATCAAGCTAATCAAGCTGTACAAAAACTTGGTTTTAAATGTTTTTCACAGAAGTTAACAATTAGGAGAACGAACTCTTTAAATTAATATCCTATTAGAAGACATGAGCAGCTGAAAGGAAAGATCTGATCTGTGAACAGCAAAATGATGTGCAGCAAAGAATTGCAGGTGACGTGATTCCACAGCGATGAGCGAGCAAAGATAAAACAAATAATTTCATAATCCGGCGGGGTACTCGTAAATTGTAACTTGATTACAAATCGAGATCAAAAGAGAATGAAACAAAAGCATTCATCCACTCTCCAATATTAGCTGGACCCCTAGACTTTTTTGTTTTTCGTCTCCATGGATATTTGAACAAATAAAATTTTTAAAAATTAATAAAATCCTCTCCGACGTAAACAGTCCTAATTAACTTTGGTCTGAATTTTTACAGTTTTGGTATGGTCAAAAATATCGATGAAGTATTATAGTCTATTATCATTAATATAAAAATAAATAAATTAAATTTTAGTAATTTTTATTTGTATATACATTTTTAAAATATTTTCTTATAAAATGAAAAAAGAAAGAAAAAACAAAAATTCTGTTGAAGAAGGTAAATTTAAGCTTTTCCAATAGGTGGATAACTAAACAAACTGAGCGACATTAATTATAAGGCCACAAAATTTACAATAATGTTTTTATTTTATTTACATCTTTACTTGATCTAAATGAAGTTTTCTTAAACTTCATTATTTTTTGTGTAAATTTATATTGTTTTTTGTTCTAGTTCGAATAATTTATTTCAAATATTTTAAAAAAAGGAAAACAGTGGTTTTTTTTGTTTTTGTTTTTTATTAAGGTACCAATAGAACAGTAAAATTTTAATTTTTTTCAATTTCTGCCTGCTATTTGTCACGTTATCCACCACCGCCACCCAATTCATCTTCATATTGCTTCCTGAAACAGTCTCCAACTGGGAAGAAGTCCCAACATCTCTGTTGATACATGTTCCAAACGTATGTCTCTTGACCTGTATATTCAGTATCCGGTTTGTTGATTAGATGCATAAGAAAGAACCTGAAGAACAAAATAAATTGTAAATAATAAAGAATTAATGACAATTTGATTGTAACTCACATGTAATTTGCCAAATTATGCTCCTGCTGGACATGAGTGTCAAAACCATGTGGTACTTTATCAAAATAATCCTTTCCTATGCCACATATGAAACAGTTGGATTCCATGTCTTCTTTAACACTCTCCAGTTGATCTCTTAGCTCTCCAAAAGCATCAATGATCAAACCTGAAAGCGATAAATTGGATCATTTTCTTTTGGTCTAGTAGTCATAGTTTTTAACAATTTTACCCTGAATAATAGCCAAAAGAATGACAATAACGAAGAAGAAGAATGTGATGTCAAACATGATCCTATAAACTTCATAATCATCACCATCAGGGGGCTCAATTTCATCACCAATGCCACCACCGGCTCTTACACCTTTGTATAAATGGAAGACAAAACACTAAAACAAAAACTCATTACTTTAAATTAAAAAAAGATGAATATCCAATTTTTAATTACAGTCATCATATCGTGACATTTTTTGTCAACTTCGTCCTCTTCTTCTTGGACATAGAATTTTCTGAAGAAGTTGAAAGCTATCACAGTATAGATATACACAATAATTGTCAACAACATGACTGTGAGGACGAGCTGAAACATTTAGCCTCATTAGTACAATTTTAGGCTAACATACTAAATTTGACCTACTTGTTTTCCATTGTGCGTTACTGACTGCAAGATCGTACGCAGTGTCTTAAATCCAACAGCGACATCGAGCAAGTGAGCAGCAAAGAAAAAGTTATTGAAGTTGCCAAGGATTGAGAAAATGAAGTAGAAAAAACTGTACAGGAAGGCCTGAAAATAAATCACACAATAAGTGCTTATATTATGTAATTAAGAAACAAAATATTTCATGTGATACCAGTTACTAGTAAGGGGCACCCAAATAACCTACTATTATGCTTCCGAAACTGTGGTACACAGACCCCTTGGAGGTCTGCAGTGAACATCGAGAAAAAATTATTAATTACAAAACTAAGTGAAGAATGAATAAATAAAATTAAAAAAGTATTAACAATGAAAACTGAATACAGAAGTTTTATTTTGCAGCTGCAGTCATTGTATTATCCACAGAAATACTTTAGCTATGAAACAAATCCAGCCTCTAAAAAAAGTTTTGTATGAGTTCAAATATTTAATTATATCAGGAGGCCATTGAAGTCAAGACTTTTCAGTAGTACTATGTGACAATGTGGGAAGCCTTCTTTAAGCCATGCTTTTTGGCTGTCTTGTGCAAAAGCACTTTCACAATTCCAGGAATTAATTACATTCTTAAGTCTCATCTCTGTTTATGGACCACAATGTCAAATTGGTCAAAAAATTTTAACGATGAGAAAAGGCAATGTATATTGTTGTATTTACAGAAATTTTCATTAAAATAAATGAGATGAATCTTTCTTTGCATGGGAAGAGTTCTGAAACTTTCTTTCGATGCTAATAACAAAGTTCATGCTTTAAAAAGCAAAATTCCAGTTTTGGGATGAATTGTTCGAAGAAGAAAGAAGTGGGCTGTTTTCCTGCGTGAATTATTTTAATTTCTTATATTTGTTTAACTAAGGTCTTGGTAGAGATGAAAAAGTTAGTTTCATGGGTAGGATTCAAACCCCATTTAGCTCAATACTCTGCTGCTGCTACCTCTTGAACTATTAACTATTATATATACTTGAGATGAGGAGTTGGTGTCCGAGTGGATTGAAGTTGCCAAAAGTTGTGAATTTGAATCCCATTTGAGACACTAACTTTTTCTTCTCAACTAAGACTTGATATATAAAAAGTATAAATAATAAAATTTAATTAATCGTACTGTTGACCCTGATACTAAGGAAAACAAAACAATTCTTTTGTAAGAGTTTTTCAGAAGCAAAACCTAGTTTAAGTGGGCAGACTAAGATTCATTGCATTTGGCATATCAGTTTATGATTCAAATTCCACTATATAATATGTAATTACCCATGTATCAACCTCACATGGCCACATTAATTAGGTGAGGACAATCCCTTTTCTAAGGGGGCCACCCATCAACAGTGATACTGATACTTCTGATCCAACAGGTGCTGTCCCTTTTGATCATATTTTTGATTGAATTTTTCACATATGGGGTGTGATCTGATCACGATTTGATTGTGGTGGTCAGGGTTGGGGTGTCCTGGTATTACCCACCTTGTCACCTATTCATTGAGCTCCAGACCTACATGTGTGTGGACAAACACCACCATTTTAATGACATGCTACAGTTCATAACATCGCTGCAACAAGAGCGTGATGAGGAGCCCATGGAGGAAGACATTTCATGGACAGCAGTATGCCATTAATCACCCCAGGCTAGTGCCAGATTATATATGATTGTGCCGTGTAAATAAAGTGGATATGATACAGTAAAGAACGTGTTCTTAGCATGTAAGGTGAGGTAAACGATTTGACTGAAGAAAAGCCATTCAACCTTGGTGATGTAACAGCTAGAATGGTTGTGCAATGAACATTGTAGGGTGTTGTTATGTAAATAACAATAAATATTTATTATTGTAACAGTTTGACTTTCTAAGATTTGTAGGCAATTGCATATTAAATATAACAATAATTGTACATGTTATTTCACTCACATTATCAGTGATCGTGACTCCTGCTTTCCATAATTGATATCTCCAGTCAATATTCAAAATGCTGAAATGATGAATAATAATTTAATGAAATAATTGTATTAAATAATTTTCAATCATATAAGAAACAAAAAACTGACAAGTGTACAAATCCTGATCCTTCTTCTTCTTGTGAGCTGAATGATGTTTTTTCCATTCCAAGAAGATTGCTTATTGAATCAAAATCGTAAGTTTCGCTGTACTTCTGTCTGACCTTTTTCTTTACAAATTTATCCCAGTAGTTTACAGGAAATGATCTTAAAATAAGACATAAACAAATTGTTGAATTTTACAAAGCTTTGATGTGGATTGTTCATCATACTTAGCAGAAATGACGAGTTTATCCCAATGTGATTTTATATCGTCGTCTTCTGGCTGTTCAGCAATGAAAAGGCCATCAAATTCCAACCTTCTTGCGATTTCCTTTTCCCTTTTAAATATGGCCAATGGTACTTTCAGATGATAGTAAGCTATTAGCATAGCGAGTGATACCAAAGAGTGGAGAAGAGCAGCTAGCCTCATGACATGCTCCATGTAAAAGAAATCTTCGTTGACATGAACAAGCTCGAGTGGGTCTTCATCTTCTTCGCCGCTACCACCCCCATCACTTCCTACTCCGCTGACATTTTCCACTTCACCGCTTTTTGCCTCTCCACTTAATTCGACTAAAAGTTCCTCCATTGATTTGGCCGCAGAAGCAGCTCCACTTCCACCGTCATCTTCATCCTCTCCTAATGTTGTCACCTTTATAAATGATATAATTAAAATCTGTTCAAATTGTAACGGGGAAGGTTAGAAAGTAATGTTGGTTTATTAAATAAACTAAAGGTGAAATTCACAATTTATACAGAACTGTGAAATTTTCCAAGGTAAAAATAAGTTCAACATTACTTTTTGACCAACCCATTATTTAGAGCAGTTTAGAATGGTACCTTGTAGAAAAGTAAAATGAAATTGATACAGAAGGCCAGAACAAGAGCAACGTATTTCAAATTGTAAAAGTTGCGAGCAAGAAAGCTGACAGCCCTGTGAGTGTATTTGTTGAAATCAATCTGAAACAAATTTAAATCTGATGAGTAATTAAATTTCTAATGTATGACCAACACTATACAATATATTGTAAATTGTATAAATTACAAGTTCTAATTACTAGTATCAAATTCCCATCTGTATTTAAAAAAGGGTTGCTTTTTTAAGTTTTACTTTAATATACAGAGGAGGAAGAAGAAGAAGAAGAAGTAAGGGATACAGCATTGCAGAGGTTATAAACATTGTGCATTAAATTTCCATGTTTCCTCAAAATTACATCTTACCTCATCTAACCGATGTAATTTAGTTTTCTTTAAAAATTTTGGAGTAGGTTTACATGGTCCTAATGACTGCATGAAATGCAATAACACGAATGATTTGAAAGTTAAACAACTAATTTTTTTTTTTTAGAAAAAAATTAATGATAGGAATTTCTCATACCTGTGATACTGCGGAAGGTTCACTGCCAACTTTTTCTTGTTTCGATTCAGCATCGTATGCAGCCATAACCGCTTCTTGTTGGGCAACGACTTCTGCCGTTTGAGCTGCTTCTTTCCGAGCTGCCTCACCACTAAAAACAAAAACATACACTTAAATATTCAAGAAATGTTTTAAATTGAAATGTATTTACCCCAAGATATCAGCAAGAGTAATTTGTTGCTCAGGGACCACTTCCGATTTTTCTCCTTCATCTGTCTTCTCACCACCTTCTTCTGCACCTTCTCCTCTCCCTTCAATTGCTTTTGGCCTGTTTTGCAAAATTTTGAGTAAAATGAAGTTTCCCCTCTCCTTCACTTCTAACAATGAATTTTGTTATTAAGTTACTTACGGTTGACTTCCTTCTTTAGGAACGTCTGGTGCTGGTGGAGGACTTTCTTCTGCAGGAGGTAGTGCTGGCATGAGCCGCAAGTGATGTTTTTCTTCCTCTTTCACTTCAACTACAGGTTCTTCTGCTTGCGGACCAGACATAAGCGAATAAATAATACCACCTATATACCTGCATATATAAAATTAACTTGTTACTCTTCTCAGTGAAACTCTTCATGAAAGTATAATTGTTGAAATCACAATTACTTGAGAACTAATGACACGCCATAACCAGAATAGTAGAAAGCATAAAAGTACAACTTGAAAAAGGCGACAACAAGTTCCAACACAGTCATCTGTTGCATTTCTGCAATTTTTGCCTTGATATTTGCAGGCGACAGCATTGAAAAGAATGCACCTACACCATCTTTAACTGTCTGCCAAGCTCGCTTCAGAGGAGATTTTCTTTAAAAAAAAAAAAATAAATAAATAAATTTTTTTGTTTATATAAAAGAAAAGAAAAATGTAAATGCACCTTTCTTCATCTTCATCACCAATATAAGAATAAGATGTTTTCCGTCGTTCTCCTCCTCCACCAGAGCCATCATCAACAGCCATCAAGCCACTGGCATGAGTCATTTCAAAAATGGCATCTTCACAAAAGTTAACGAATGCCTCTAGCTTCTCCTTGTCTCCTCCTTCAGTGACAATTGAATAGAAAAACGCTCTCTTTGATTCTTTGATCTGCGGCTTCTCCCACTGCTCAATGTTGGATTCTTTGATCTCAAAATATACCCTCTCAATACGTTTGCTGCTACCCATGATTTCAATGCGACCAAGGAATGGCTCAAAGTAGTTCAGTACACTACCAGCTGTCTCCAAAAACCGGGCCAATCTAAAACAAACAAATCAATTAGATGCTGTAATATTTAATGGAAGGTGAAAATTCCGTCTACCGAGGCTCATTTGGCATGTGTTCAGATAAATTCGTAAGAAGCACTGCAAGATTAAAACCAATTTCTTTTGAAGGCTCATGGAATCTTTCTGTGAACCCGACATAGTCGAGTTTGCCATCATGATTTGTCTCACAGCACTGAAGCATAAATTCAATCTCTTCCCTAAAAATAATTTTGTCAGAGAAATTCCTTTTAAATCAGACAATGGTAGTCGAACTAACGGTGTGTAGCTCTTCTGTTGTTCCATTTTTTCTTTGAAGTCTTTAGGCATAACCCAACCTTCATGATTTGGATCCAATTCCTAGATTAAAAGAAAAAAAATTAGTTGTAAAACATTCAACGAGAATATATTTTTGTAAGAGTAAATTACCAGAAAACTGGGAGAACTTGTGAGGTCAGCCAATTTAAGGAACATGTCAAAGTATTTCAAAATCAACTGAAAAACAAACAAATAGGTTATGTTTTATAGAGATATCATAGCATCTTTGACAAGTTTTGCATTTTGAAAATAAGAAAATAAATAACATAATTTTAAGGCTTATTGTTGGTTTTATATTGAAATATATGTAATCTAAAAAACTGAACTTTTAAATGCAAATGTTATACATTCAAACCATTTCTTACCTCAACATTGGATGCGGATTCAACCAAGGTGTCAACCATCTGTTTTCCAATTGTTCCATTGACAACATTTCCTATTTATTTTAATATAGTAAGTAAACTTTACACGAAATATTTATGAACAATAATCAACAATTTGTACTACCTTCAAGCATGGACAGCATCATGGTGATCATGTCCTTCTGAAGGTTGAGCAACTCTTTAAGAAGGTCGACTTGACTAGTGTGCTTTGAGAGTTTGTCCTGCATGTGCGAAAAGAGGAAGAGGAAACCACCGACAGCATCCCACAGCCTGGAATGTGCCAGTGCCTGCTGATTTTGGGTACAAGGCCCTTGGATGACTTCAGACAGTGTGTTGAACACTTGACTTGCCACACCGATAGCTTTGAAGAAGTTTGCTTTTCCGGCAGGATCAATGAGCTCTTTGCTCGAGTAGTGCCAATAGAAATCCATGATTGATTCCTGGAGGCGAAGCAGATAATCTACTGTGCAAATAACAACATTGACTGTCGTTGTGTTTCCTGCTTGTGTCCTGAGATAATTTTGCCATTCTGAAAATTAATTCAAAAATAAAGACTGAATAAAATAAAAAATGTAACAGAAAAATAATTATCCAAATTACCAAGATTATGGCCTTCACAGGTGAGTTGGATGAACCGGAAAAGAGTGCAGGTGAATTCAGCATCATGCATATTTTTCTCACCTGCAGCTCCTTCTGATCCGACTCCAAGACCCTCAGCTTTGGTGTTTCTTTCAAAAGCATCCAGATCCAAGACACTACAAATAAAATATTATGAAAAATAAATGATTAAGTTTTTATTTATTTTTAATTTTAGACCTGCATGAGTTCATTAATCCGGCAATCGATGTGAAAAATCCTACGTCTTTTTTCTCCTTCAAATGATTCAACATGCCCTGCAGAAGATTCAATATAAGATATCTGTCCTAGCACTTAACTCTCCACAAATTATTTATTATACCATTTGGATATCAAGGTTGCCTCCTCTAAGCACTGAAATTCCTAGATTCAGCGTTTTCTGCACCATTTCACTCGGTACTCCTTTGCAGGCCGAAATGTGGAGAAGAACCATCTCGGCGACTCCTCTGTTCGCCAGCCTTGCTTGGTGAAACAGCAATTTCTGCTTTTCCATTTCTTGTTCCTGAACAATTTTTTGTTTTAAGATTTCGTTTGACTGTTTTAATTTTAATATTGGTCATTATTTATTTTAATCTTAACTTACTACGAGTTTTGCCATTGTTTTCTTTGAAAGCGTTTAACAAACCTTTTCTTACAAATTGTAATAATATTCAAAATTTCTATTTAGTATGATAGAAAAAAATTACTTACATGAATAGAAGCACCTCCTTCTTCTTCTCCGCCTTCTTCATCGCCACCTCCTTCTTCTTCTTCTTCACCACAAGATCTAAACCATATTGCAGTAAACTTAATTGGAAATAAAACTTTTTAATAACTGATTTATTCAACTACTGATTCATTTTGTTCATCTTACACTCTTTGAATGGATTTATGCACACTCATAGTTGTACTTTACTGGAATTTAAAGTTAAGCGACTTCTATTTTAAATCACAAGACTCCTCTCTCTAATAAGCTACCGCTTTTTCTATCATGTTTAATGTCATATAACTGCAACTCTAGTACTACAACGAAGCCAGCCTAGTATGAATTAAAAGCCCATAACTGAAAGAAATTTGACTTAAGCTTGAACTTTAAAAGTGACTATAGTAACACAACAACTACAATGCACAACCCCCTCACATTTTTATTACTTATAAAATACTAAGGTTATTCAAAAAGCTCACATTGTTGTCCATGTGGAGAAGTTTAAAGTCAAGAATCAAATTATACAGTAGTTGAAAATAACTAAAGAAAAATAATTAAAATACAAACCCAAATCAAACAAAAAGAAAACCTTACAGAAAGAAAAAAATTACTGTACTATAAACTAAGAAGTAAAGAGTAAGGAGGAAGGAAGGAAGGAATTTTCCTTTTCCAAATGCTAAGTATCTAACATAAATACAATAAAATTTGTTCAAGTTAATATTAAACCAACTCACTTTGCAGTGATTTCAGCATATGACATATACAGTGGGTCTTCTTGAAGTGCTCCACTTCTTTCTGTCATGGCACCTCTACAGAAAGTGGTTACAAGTTGCGTCAATGGGTCTGGCTTACCTTCTTCTTCTTCTTTTTCCTGCTTCTTCAACTCTGCGTCTTCGAACGATTGCTTAACAAAACAAACGATATAAATTAACTTTTATTTTTGCATCCTAAATTGAAATACTTACAGTCAAATCTTCAATCATAACTTCTTGTCCAATATTTTCTTCTTGGAGCCAAAGATCGCAGTACGTTCTTGCAAAAATGTTCACCACTTTATGCCTGAAACAGTTTACATATAAATAGATAGATGTACAGTTTATAATACAGACGATAGTTTATAAAGTATATGGCATGAATCTGTCAGCGATATTAATAGTATTAGCTAACCTGGGCAATAAATACAATGGGTGCGTTCTGAGACAAGCTACCGCTGCCCTTTTCCTTGCAGCTGACAAAACCCTCTTCCATGAAGATTTGTGTGGTGGTCGTATTTTGGCATGCTGTTAATCGCCCAAACAAAAACAAACAAACAATTTCTGCTTTTGCAAACCAAATATTAACTGTATTAAGTGACAAACATTTATTTGAATTCTGTCGTTTGGTACTATTTTTTTTTTTTTAATATAGTTTTAAAATAAAATAAATTATTGCCAAATAGCATGGTAAATATGTGGAATTCATTATCCAAGTTTTGCACGTTTGACCCTCACATAGGATATTACATACTACTATTAAAAATTAAATTCTTAAGCAAATGTAAAAACATTTCTATATGTGACATCTTGAAAAACATCTATAATTTTAGACAAGAAACATTACATTATACGATTTCATCCTATTTCAACAAACACAGCACATGCATTATAAAAACAAGTTTAAAATTTAAAATAATTCATGCAGTTTTTAAAGGAAATTTTTTATAATTACTGGAAAAACTATCAATGTAAATAGAATAAAAACTAAAGCTGGTGTAAACTAAACAAATTGCATACATACTAAGTAAAACTTTAAATTACAAGTCAGAAAGTCCTAGTTTATCTAAAGATGGCAAACATCTTTTAAAGTAAACACAAAAGAAAACACAAACACATTATAAGTAGGCAGACCTTGGAAGAGCATGAAGAGATAGTTGACGGAAACAAGCAATAACGGCTCTCTTTCTTTGTGTCGAGACACATGATCGATACTGTTGCTTACTTTGCAGTTGTGGATGGTCAATCTAATGGAACAAAAACAAAGCAACCTAGGAATTGATAAATAAAATAGGAAAAACAAAAACAATAGTAACACTGCCCTCACTAGTTATGAAAATAAAAACACTAAATTATATTAATATTAGAAAAGGAAATAATGTCAAAGAAGTCAATAAATTATAAATTTGTGTATTAAGAAAAGAAGAGAAGGAAGAAACTGGTGCTCTTAATTTTTCAAAATGATATGTTTGATTTTTTTAAAAGAGAAAAAGCATTCCAAATTTTTAATTTCCGACTTACCATGTGCAGGCCGAAAAGAACTTTTGCCATGGCCACAATTCTGTCGACGACTTCATCAATTTGTTGAGGCTTTTCTGTGCTAATTTCTTTTTTATTGCCAAGCTTGGAATACAAGTAATGTTGCCAAGACATCTCGTCACCTGGATCAATTTTGTCAGGAAGTGTCAGCTGGGTTTTCGCAAAGTCAACTATCTCATACTCGGGTAATTTCTGTGAAAAAACAATATTGAACAATATATTGAACCAAGAATACGAATAAAATGCTACTCACTTTAAGATATCTGTCTTTACAATGCTGAACAAGTTCTTGTTCTCTTCCTGCAAATAGATTCAAACCAACAGGTAATAACCGTTTTAAAGCAGCAACCATTAAACTGGCCTGAAGTTCCTTGTTCTTGTCTCTTTTCTTATCCCGGTTCTTCTTTTTCTTCTGTAAAAATTATGTTTAATGTACTACAATCCTATTGTTGAAAACATTTCTTTGTTGAACCTTGGCTTTTCCACTTCCACCAGCCGGTGCTGCACCTTCAGACATTGTAACTGTCCTTCTTGTCGCAGTAGGCATGATTAATGCCATATTATCGATCTCGTTGGCAGAAATGAAATTATTTTCTTCCTTCAAGAAATACTGTGATTTTGACCATATATTGAATATATCCGCAACGTGATTGTACAACTCATCAGCCTCGGGTATGTTGTTTCGGAGCCAGTGATTTCTCTGCAGATCGACGTACTTTATCAGGAGAGGATAAAACGAATAGATGTCTCTAACAATAAGGTTCCATTCTTCTTGAATTTCAGCTTCAACTTGAGACGTATCTTCTGCACTGGACTTTAAAAATCCTCTCAGCGATTCTTCCTTGTGGCACATGCTATCGATACGCTTTTTGACAGTGAGCGTCAAAGGTAGGAAAGGATCCTTGAGAAGTTCCTCAGAAGAATTTATGATAATTTGCTGAGTAAAGGCTGAATATTTAATCAAATTAGTTTCCTGTCAAATGAACTAACGAATACATAGAAGCAAATATCCTACCTGCAATTCTTGTCATCCATGGGGCATTTTCATTGCCAATGTTGCTTTTGATCAACTTCAGCACATTTTTAAGCAACTTATTCATGTGTTCACTTGTTACCATTGTGACATAATTTCTTTAAGAAATAAAATAATGATTACAAGTAGATAAAAGTTATAAGAATCATAAAGTAGAACAACAAAAACAATGACGATGGTACTGGCATATATTACAAAAAAATTTTACAGTTAATAAAAATAAAGTAAAAACAAAATAATGCTATTATAATGAATACATACCCCGCTGTAAGGGAAACATTATCTGGCCCTTGGCCCCACCAGACCGGAAGGTAGGCACAGAGAAGTGGAAGGATCACGTCAATAACATGAGGTGCTGCGCTGTGACCCTTATCAGATTCGACAAATTGGTCAACTTCAGCAAGAATCGTGTCCAGGGTCGGCATTGTTTGTTCCATACGGTTTAGTACATCTGTAAAAGGGTGTATGTTATAATCAATCGTTCATCTGATGTTCTTGGCCATTCTGACCTTGAGCTTCTAAGGAATGATCCGCAATTCTATTGACCAATGAGTACTGGTTGTGTTTGTTGAGGTGAGGCTCGAGGTAAGCAACAGGGAAAGTAGATGAAAAAGCACCCAGACAACTTCCGATTGCAGGTCTATGCCTTTCAATTTCTGTCTTCAAATATTTCCTACAAAAATTTACAAAAGTAAAATAACCAATTAAATTATTTGATATCTGTGAATGTGAGAACATTTAAATAAAATGACCTATCATGCGTGAGTGTTGGGTCTATGCCAAGTGTGTAAAGGCTTCCGAGCATTTTGTAAGATGCTACTTGAATTTCATCAACTGTAATCATAAAATGCATTAATTAAGCAATTAACAGTTAGAGATTATTAATGAGAACTTACGCAGTAAATCAATTCCGTAGTCACAAGCGGCAAGGTGGTCAAACATTGATGTCAAGACAGGCAACACAACATCATTTATGTAAAACAAGGAAGTTGACGTCTTGAGATGTGTCCCTCTTAGATGGCTGTACCTTCCCTAAATTTGAAAAAAAAAAAAGCATATAAATTTCATAAATATTTAAAAACATTATATTGTATTGGATTACATCTGTTAAGCACTGGATAGTCTGGCCTAAGTCATCAGCGGTGTTATTGAAAAATGTGAGCATTGAAGTTCTTATAAATTCGGGACAGTTTTTAACCAACGACCTAAATTCAATGGCCAATTAATAATGTGATAACAATTATTAATGTCTTAATGTAATTACTTTGCATCGATGGCTTTCACTAAAACTTGAAGGCACCTAACAGTTATCCTAACATCAGGGCCAAAAGCAGACAACCTCGTTCTTAACAAATTTGCCAATTTACAGAAAAGACTCGCAACCATTTCCTTCTCTTTCAATGACGCTGCTCCGATATTGTTTGTGGCAGTGGCAATTGCAATGAAATAACTTCTGTGTGTGCTGAAATATTTCTCCACGAGAAGTAGCACAACCTAGAATTTAAAAAATGTACATTAAAACTTGCTGTATTTGTATTTAAAATATGGCTGGTGTACCTTGAAGAAAAATTTGATGTCTCTTGTACACGTTTTAAAACTTGACCGCCTACTGAAAGTAGTGGATGGCTTGAGTAATTTCATGTTGATCGACGCTTTGTCTGTATACTGGATGAGCTTTTCCAGAAGACTGTAGGCAAACCTGGACTCGCCTGTGGCTGCTGCTGCAATTTGTTGATCAATGTCACCACCACCTCGGTTTGGTCTATAAAATAAATTAAAAATTAAAAAGCTGCAGGTTCAAAAATTTCCATATATGAAACTTACTTATGCAGCTTGAAGCCTTGGTACTGCAAATACTTGAGGAATTCTTGCGACCTCTCCCTATCTTTTTTCTTTTCTTTGTCAGTAAGGAGATCATATGGGACTAACTGAGGATGAATTGCTCCTCCTGTAAAATGAACAATATTTATGGTTTATAGTATAATGATTGGATTGATTTTCTAAGGCATGGGATCAATCACACTCATCAGAATGAAGTAAATGATGCACTAAATTTATTGGCTGCATGTTTGAAGTATTTTCTATATTTGTCTTAAAAAATGCCTCATTAATATATAACAATTTATGTCCTAACAATTAATCAACGAGCTTAACTAAAAATTTTAACTGTAATTATGAGTTATTCATTACCACAAGTAGTAAGTTCTTCTTTTTTCTTTTTTGCCCAAATGTCATGTGAGTTTTCTGCAAGACGTTCAGCCATGTTTTGCATTTCCCTGCTGAGTGTAAGATTTGTCATGTCTATAGGATTTGGATGATAATTGAAAGGAGAGCCGCTGTCCATGGCACCTTTTGACTGTCTTCTCACTGAGCTTCCTCTGTTGTTTGATGGGATGTCAACTTCAGTGTGTTCTATAGTCCATCCAATGGCCAATAGTGCTTTAAGAGATTCTCTTACGGGTTCTTTGTACCTTTCTTTTTCCTGGAAAACACAAACAGCATTATTATAATAAATAATAATGTTGAATCATATCTTACGTAATCATTCAACATATTGTATGGTTTCAGACGAGGATGTGTTTTTGAACTGTCAGACCATTGATCACCATGAGCCCATCCATTTTCCATTTTTCTGCTAGCCCATGCGTCATGATAGTGTTCAGAAAATTTCTGAACAATTGAGTTCATATCATTATCAAGTGATACCCTAAAGGCAAACAAAAATTTAAAACGTTGAAAAGCATTTTATTGCACAAAGACTTACGATGATGTGTTAATAGGTTGTGGATTGTACGGTCCATCAACAGGTCCCATATTCTTAGTGCCATACAGTTCATCATCATAGTTCTTAGATAAAGAATAATCAGGAGGGAGAGCACATCCAATTGCAGAAAGGCAGGGCAGAGCTTTTCCAAACAGTTCAGGATCATAATCCATCTTTGATAACGAATCGAATATATTGCTGAAGAGAATCATTGTCAGCCTCTTTTCCTCATCGCTTGAGTTGGATGATCCTCCAGAAGATCCGTAATACTTGGCACAACGATCATAGTGAAGAGTCAACAACTATAAATGTAATTTGATTATAGAATTTATAGTGTATAGAATTTATTGCTAATTACTATTCTTATTATACCCTCAAAGCGACTGTAGTGTACTCTGAAAGCTGGGATACATCAATAGTCAACTTTCGAAGCAATTTAAGTAACATACTTGGCTGCAACTGGCTAAAATAACAAATTAACAATAATTGAATTGAGTCAAATGTATAATCTTCTGATGATAACTGAAAACAAAAATAACCTTGTAAGAGCTACAAGAAAATCTGAAACTGCTTCTCTTTGACCTTTGGTCAACATTCGATTTTTTGAAAGCCTGTAGACAGTGTGCAGTGTTGCATCCAAAAGACTTGCATAATTGTCAGCGTTGCCGTAAAACTGCGAGTGTTTTATAAGTAATGGAAGAATCGAATTTCCAATGTAACGATTCATAGCAAGAGCCATTTCAGATTCTTGGCCATCACTCTGTAACATTCAGATAAAGTTAATACATGGCTTTTGTGAAATCGTGATCACACAAACCCTGTCAAGCATAGTCGCTGCACGAAGATCTGGCAAAAATGCATCCTCAAGAATTCTGAAGAACAGGTCTTGATGTTCGATGCCGTAAACCCTTTCTAGAAATAGTACTACACTCTGCTTGTGAGATGGAATCAAGCCTGATGGGATGTCACTCTTCGGCCTCTCTTCTCCGGCGGCCGGGTTGGTCAAAGTAAACTTCAGACTGAGAACTCCTGATAAATCTTCAAGCGGAACCAGTGATCTCAGAATTGCCCTGGCTCTCAAAGACTCATTCTTTCCCTATTTATGAATATGCCTTTTAGTTAATTACTTGGTAATTTAATTTTCTCGTATTACCTGTGCAATGACGGAAACATCAGGTGCACATCTTCCGAGTAGGTCAACAAGTGTACAGTAAAAGGCTAAAATTGCAGCTCCTGTGTCGATGTAGTCTTCATCATCGTCAGATTCGGGCAAAGGATGTTCAAACTGCAAGCCTAATGTGG
Source organism: Cimex hemipterus (assembly GCA_039619505.1). Taxonomy (NCBI): domain Eukaryota; kingdom Metazoa; phylum Arthropoda; class Insecta; order Hemiptera; family Cimicidae; genus Cimex; species Cimex hemipterus. The sequence goes on along the minus strand of CM077099.1, from coordinate 1,548,756 downwards.
TTCCTTCAGCTTCATCCATTACTTTTCTCCTGTCTGCTATTCTTTCTGACATCTAGATGAGACATTTCAATAGTTAAATTACTTACAGTCTATTATTATTTACCTTTTCCATTCATTAAGATAATTATTTTCCTTCCTAGATTCCTTTTTATTTTGTGTGTAATTGTTGTTAGCAATTTATGTAGATCATTTTTAAGTGCCCAATCATTTCAATAAAAACAATTCTGAGAGATACTACACCACTAATAATAATAATTATTATTTTAAATTGGGTTATGATGCACTATAAATAGCAAATTGCTAAAACACGCCTAATCCAGCAAGGATAGACAGACCAAAATAGTCGACAACAACAAAATTACAGGTTCATCATACCACAAACTACAAAAAGAAATTTCACAATAATAATAATTATTATTATAAAGAGGTTTTTCTTGAGGACCGCGGATGATAAACGTGTTTGGTGATTTTTTTATTCTTTTGGACTGCCACACATTTTTCAGTTTTACACCACTGAAGAAAATCAGACCAAAATGATCAGGAATGAACAGGGATAAACCAATGACAAATAATAATTATTTAAAAAGAAACAAATTCTGTTAAAGTTACGATTCTTGTTTGACAAGTAACTGTGTTAAATCCCAACAAATATATAAACTAAACTTATATCTGTATTTTGGTCAGTTCTGCTTATCCTCACTGTTGCAGTGGTGACTGACAAAATGACAGAACAGCCACAGAAGATATCGAAGATAGCTGATACTAGCAAGGGCGACAAACCAAAATGTTCGGTAACGACCAATTTTCAACTACTATTGTTGTTTGGTTGTATTGGATGGCCTAATCTCATTGTTTTGTCTTTTGACCAAAAGAAAGTTTGTGACTTGCCTCACTATAACCCTGAAACTACAGGAAATAACAGAAATGTGAAACATATTAGGCAGAAGAATCCAGTGAGAATAGGCAGACCAAAATGATTGGTAATAACCAAATGCTGATTGGTTATTTTCAATTATTTAAATTGTTGCTTTGTCTATCACTGTCTTGTTATAGTCACTAGATGCAAAAATTCTTTGCATTTCTGTGATTTATCCATTATGGTGATACATAAAGTTTTGGACCAACCACAGGAGAAACGAAATTCTGAAATATGTCTGATGGACCAACCGGCAAAACAAAATAATTGGTAACAACCAAATTTCAACTGCTATGGTTGGGTGTTATACAAAATTGAGAAAATGATATAATCAAACATTGAAAATTTACCTTGTTAGCGTCAATAATCGCTCTCAGCAGACCCTCACCTTCACCCCTCAAAGCTGGCCCAAGACATTCAGGTCGCCTGATTAGAAGTCTGATTACCAAGTTTGCATTTTCTTCCACACTTTCACCTATGTTAAGCATCATCTGTATTTTTCATCTTTATCAATATTTAATCGAGACAAGAATTTACCATTGACCCAGACACAGAAGCGTAAGAAATCCAGATATCTTTCACCCTCAACAGGATCCCAACCAAGATCGGGATATCCTTTTTCAACCAATTCTGAATTCGATTGGAGACCGCAACGACTCAGATAAATAGCTATTTTCTCTAAATAATGTTCTCTAAAAATTTACATTTACTGTACTTATGCATGCCGATACAATCAAATAATCTTTGAGAAAATTTACCTGAGTGCAAGAGCAAGCTCTGTGTTTTCCATAAGAGAGGAATACGCGACGTCGAGCGGTGTACTGCCTCTGAGAGAAGGCCTTGAGAGCAGGATATTACTGTTTTCAAGGAGGAAAGTCAAATGATCAAACATAGCCTTTTGGTTCTGCCTTGATGTTCTGCAGAAATAACAAAGGAAACGACAACACGCCACAACCATTTCATGAGAAGTATCCTGCATCAAGACAATATATCAGTCATGGAATGATCAAAAGAATTTTAATTGATAAAACCTTCTCTTTAGCTACAGGCTCCCCTTCTTGTCCACCTTGAGGTGCATCCGATTGAGCTTGTGATCTCCTGCCCAGCGTATTAATCATTACAGCCATAACGTTCTCGTGCACCCTAAGAACTCGAATTAGATCAGGGTGTTGGAAGAAAGTATGGTTGTTCACAAGCTTCCTGAAAAATAATACACAGTAGTAAAATAAAAGCATGCCACCACACAAGAAAGATACCATAAACGCATTCTCATCAAGCCTTCTTCCTCTTGTGACATCTGCACAGGTAGAAGTGCCCTTATCTGACTGAGGCCAATCCACATCAAAGCAACATCATCTTTGGTCTTATAGTTAATAACGTAAGTCTTTCCCAATGATCTTTGAAGTTCTCCCACACTATCATACTGCCTGACTAGTAGACTGAAAATGATAAGTCATTAATCGCACTATCACATAGAAACACAACATCAGTATAAGTTTTGATGTTATTATCAACCAAATAATCAATCATAAATTGATTTTTAGTAGTACAAGTACCTGAACATTTCCCTAACCAATTTTGGTGTTTCAATCTGTGATTCTTCTGCCCATCTGACGATAGTGCTTATAAGTACTTTGCGAAATATCTCTGGGGAAAAAAATTCGGGTTTTTCATTTAAGCCAACGTGTTTGGTTTGCAGTACAATTTAAATAAATAGAGCTACCTTCGGGAGTTTTCTTTTCAGGCTCTTCAGTGATCTTTGGTGGAACATCGAGCTCTTTCACGGCGTTAATAAAATTGTACAATTTTCGAAACATGTTGGGTTTCTCTTCTTCAGTCGGAGCTTCCTAAAGATAAAAATTATTGATACATACATAACCAACACAACTATATGCACATCTGTTAATGTAATAAATATGTTAGATTTGAAAGTCACTGGGAATCAAAATATCTTGGACTAGTGATGCCAGAAAGGTAGGTGATATAATCATATATTAACACCTTTGATAATAAATAGTAAAAAACACTGGAAGATCAGGGATGAGGCCTACTAAACCTTTGGCCTCATCCCTGATCTTCCAGTTTTTTATTATCTAACATTAACATTCTTCTTCCTTGTAGTTCTATTGTTCAATACTATAGATTTTAAACTATTATAATTGATTTAAATAAATACCATATTATTTTAAAAGTACCTCTTCAGGTTCTTGTAAAGCAACCAATGATACTTTCTGCATAAGCCCAGAATGGAAAGAATTCAATCTTTCCCTTAATTCGGAACCACATGGGCAACTTTCGCTGTCATCTTCATCCAGGTTTTTGAAACAAATAATTGCATTCATCTGAAAATAAGTAGAAGTTTAAGTTTAGCGAAAGATTATTTTTTAGGTTTCGTTTCTTGCCTGTTCCCTAGGAGGACATCGGAATTCTCTTGTCTTTTTTGCCGCTACTGATGCTGGTAGATCTGTCTGTTTGATTTCAATGTATCTTCTCAATTGATCCTGTCATATTTTTTAAATTTTAGTGAAAGTTATCTTACCCATTATAACAATCATACATACAGTTTGAATGTCTGCGACATAATCGTGGCTAAAATTAATAATGTCTTCAACCCGATGTCTCAACTGAATGTCGCACAAGTGCTGTAACAAATAGCACATCTGAAGTTTAGCCCCTTCGGCCATTTTCATTTGAAGAAGACCCTTTCTGTGCTCATCCTTTCCATCTTTTTCAAAATTTGGATCCCAGGTTTCAGGATCAAACATTATCAGAAGTTTTATCACATCTTCATCCCTGAGCATTCCTACTAAAAGTAGCCTGTCAGCCAGCTTCAAAAGGGGTCTAAAAATTGAACAAATTTAAATTTGTCGTTACAATTGTTTTCAGTTTGAACAAACTTACAAAAAAAGATTTTCATTTGAGCCTCCAACAGGATCTCTGATGTGAAGTTGGTTTATCTCAACCGCTTCTTGCACAGCCAACATAACATAATCCCTGACAGCATCAAGAGGGAAATAAGGGCTGTACAGTGTATTAATGCTTTCAATGGGTTCACTAAAATATATTTTAATACATTACATTTATTATTAAAAATTTGTTATTGAATTTCGTTACTAACTTTATATCCGTCATTTTCATCTGGGGAAGAACCGACACCATTTGCAAGGATCTCAAGCTGTGTCCCATTTCTGGGTCTTCGTAAAGCTCCTTCAACTCAGGCCCAAGTGGAATAATAAACTCATTTTTACAAATTTCCCTGAAAAAATGTACTAGATTTCAAAAAATTTGCTAACAATTATTTTCTTGAATAAAGTAATAATAATAAACATCATGTCCAGTCATGATCAATGAGACTTATCAAAGGTTGATTAACATAGCTTAATTAATATTTTACGCTTTGCCATAATTGTCAATGTACTAATATCACATAATATTTAAGTGAAATAGATGTGAGTTATTTTTTAAGGCCTGCGGGGAGATGCACCTGCAGTTTGGTTGTTTCTGATCTTCCTGATCAAACTATCCCCACTGTTTTGGTTTATTAGAAGCATTTTGCAATCTTCAGCAGTAGATTATTTGTAATTTTAAATAATATTATATACCACTGAAGTGAGAAAAATATCGAAACAGCACGAATACGAATAAATTATAATTTTATTTTAAAAATGTGTAATAAATGAAGTAACTGATGATATTTACATTGTTGTTGCATGAGATTCAATATGGAGGGCAATCAACAGGTCATAAAAGCCCAATCTCAGTGGTCCAGACATGTATTCAGATCTGATGGCATACTGGAGCTGTTTCTGATCTACGTGTTGGCAAAGTGCATGTGCTGCTCTGTAATTTGATTGGTAACACAAAGCTGCATAAAGTGTCAAAGTGTGGGCATGGAATCTGAAACAAAACCATCGTTGTTACAAGTTTTTGTTCAAATATTTCAAAGAGTTGTTGTTCTTACGATAAAAGTTTTTCCATTTCAATCAGCTCGAGAATATCAATGCACCTATCCTCTTCAGGGATGTGAAGTGCGAGCATTGAAATCGGGTCTTCACAGAGCATACTCCAACCCCTGATATCGGACAGTTTGAGAGCGTGGACATGCAGAGAAATGTTTGGTACTCTCGCCCATTGATGTGGAATCAGACACTGTACTTTCATCCTCGGGGGAAACTGTTAAGCAAAGGCAAACAGTTGAATGATACATAGAAGTATTTTTTAGAGATTTACACCAACCTGTGGAATCACATGTCGTTCGGAATTGCGAAGTACAGCTGCTGAAAGGGGTAAAGTTGTGGGTGTCCTTCCAAGCTCAATTTGAAGGATTTCTTTGCTTGTCGCTTCAACAAAAATTGCTGGGAATAGTTTGGTGTCTGGTTCCATCTATTTTCATAGTAAAGAAGTTAAAATTAGTTTTTAAACAAAAGAATTTTTTTTCAAATATTTAACATCCAAGAAACTTGTTTATGTATAACATAATCATACAATTTTAAAATTGACCTAAATGATCATAATTTATACTACTAGAAATAAATCATTTACCTGTACCTAAATACTAAGACTAGCAGTAAAGAAAATGTGTACCTTGTACTTGTGTTTTGTTTCTTTTCCTTCACAAGTGAAAGTCATGTAGCCAGTAGCCGTATCGATGGAACATCCAATGGTCATGCCTTGAGAAGCTCCTTTTCCTGATGCATCTTGAGTGACTTCATTGTAAAGTTCATCGGCCCTGAGCATGTAACAGCTCTGCCTTTCAATACTCTCGATAATGCGATTATAGTCGTCTTCGACAGTCACTGTGCTTTTCAGGACTTTGCTCTGGCTGAAGTCATTGCTGTGAAGGTGAAACTGCGTTGTCACCCATCCAACATAAACATGAGTCGGGTCTTGCCCAGGGAATATTCTGATGGCGTAGTAATATTCATTAATAAGTTTTAAGCATTCGGCATCATAAATCTCGTTTCCGATGGATTCCACTCCTGATCCCTGAGGGACGGACATTGTTTTTGGTCCCCCTCGGTCTGCCATAGGAGACGGTGGTTTGACATCCTACAAAAGTTTTGTTTAATCATAAAGTCATAAAAACCTTTGCTTTTTAACCTGTATTGTCAAAATGGGAGAATTTTAAATATATCAAAATGAAAGTTGTTTGAAAATCAAACTAAATCTTTGACTTATTTTTGTTATTTGATTTTTTAAATTTTCTTACAGCAAGAGCTTTTGTAGGTGTTCTTATCAGGCTTCCACCCCTCTGCATCTGTGGTGTCCTTGGTGGTTCCAACAAATTATTAGATGCTGGCTCGGGAGTTCTACCTTTCTTCCCTCTTTCACCGCTTGCATCTCTTTTACGTGAGAAAAACCTGAAAACGTTTTGATGTCGCATCAAACCTGCCATTTCATAATTTAACAGTTAACATACCTAAATGGGGATCTTCCTCGTTTTTTCTTGTCATCCTTTCCATCTGAGATTTCCCCATTGTAACGATTAAAGTCGAGTTCACTTGTCGATCTGTTCATTGCCCCTAAACCTGAATTCAGCAATTAGAAAAATATATATATATATATTTTAATATTAAATATTACTGACCTGATTCTAAAGTTCCATTCAGGTGAGTCATATCTTCCTGTCTGGAAAGTGAACCTTTCCTAGGTGGTCTGGATGGTGTTGACTTAAGTTTTGATTTCATCATGGGAGAAGAACTCGGTCCAATAACTTCATCAGCTTCAACTGCATCTTCGGAGTATCCTCTTTGTAAACCTAATTTTTAATGTAATCATTAAATATATGAAATTCTCAATGGAACTAGTGGTCTGATGTGTAATAAGTGTAAAACTGAAATTTTGGCAGTGATTGTTCTTAAAATTAAACCATAAACTGGTAATCAAAAATGCTCCTAAAAAGAGGTTAAAAATTACATTGAACATATACCTTTGATGTCACTCATACTAAATCCAGATTTCATTATTTGCTCAATATGAGCTGGGGTCGTCTGCTCTTGTTCGGCAAGGAGGCGATGTTGTCTAATTCGAATTTCCTGCCAACGTCTCATCTTTTCTGTTTCGCTAAAATAAAAACATTTTAATATGTATTTCATCAAATATAAAATCCAAAATATTTATTACTCAATGAAAGAAGACTCGCATATGACGGGTAGGGAAAGACGCAAGAACTCCCAGTTGGCCTTTTCCATGGTCTCGAAAGTGTTGTGGCTGATTTTGAGACAAGGTGGAGAATCCGACCCAGGAGGAATACGTGTGACATCAATTCTCGTATCGGCATAGTCGTCGGTATTTTCAAAGATTGGCTGGTCTTTGGTGTACCAATAAGTCACAGCACGGTTCATGTTCACACAGAAAGGCTCATAGCCCTCTTGAAGTCCACATGTTGTAAAATACTTTAGAGCATTCACGTCCTGGCCGAAAGTCAGCTTTGCCTTCTGCCCAACGCTGAGAGTGAAAGCTGGCACAAACCCTTCACCCTGGACATCGGAAAATGATGTCTCACCTCCTAATGTGTCCATAAGAAGTTCACCATTTAAGGAAAAACCTAGAACAAAACCAAATAAATTGAATATTTCTGAATCATTTTTGTTATGAAATGTAAAAATGAATGTAAAACATTCTCTATTATGCTATTTTAAGAAAAATCATAAGTAAATTGTTGCATGTTAAAACTATGTGCATTGGCAGAGTTTAAATGTATTATTTTTGTAACAGTGCTCACTAATAGTGTGATCTAAAAGATCCAGGAAAACTCCTACAACATCACCGACTGTCCATTGTCGACCAAACGATTCTGCTACACCTGAAGAAATTTTTTCTTCCTAAAATCAAGACAAAATTTTTATGAGCATCCCAGTTATTCAGATATTTTATAACCACATACTAGTAAAACTGTAAATTTGACTACTCTGGACTTTTAAGTATGAGGGAATGTTACAGATTTTATTAATTATCTATTAAGACCTTCGCCAGTAAGTGACTGTCTTATCATGCTTTACTAAATTAATTATTATTTTATTCAAAAAATATGAAATACTTATTTTTGTTCTGTTAATTTTTAGAGGAATCGTTTCAACTCACATTGTAACCATCAAAAGCCCAAGAGTTTTCATCGTTTCCAAGTTGTGATCCTGGACAGTAATCCGATGTAGCCCAACCAACTTTCATTGGTCCAGCTGTTAGAATTTCAAACTCGAAGTACCTGTTAAAAAGCAATTTATTGCTTGTGCAGTGAATTGGATTATTTAGAACCTACCATTTGCCGCTATTAACTGCATATGTTTTTTCTGCTCTGTACGTTCTAAAAGCTTGGTGTTTCATGCGGCTCGCCTCAGCCAACAAAGCTGTTTAAAAGTTGGGATTAAAAATGCAAATAATACAGTCAATGTTTTATCATTTTACCTTCTGTTTGTTCTCCAGTTGGTGGATCTAAATTGTATCCATAGACAAGCAAAGTTCTTACAGTTTCACTGGCAGTATCTCTGCCATAATAAAATAATTTCTTAATTAATGTTCAAATAGTAAATATAATCCAAATTACCTGTTGGCTTTTTTGATCAATTCATCTACTTTGGAATAAGGCACTAAATGTGGACTTCTGCAATAGTCAGGATCTTCATTTAGGCCATATGTCCATCCTTGTTGGATTCTCTCCTTGGCCCAGAGATTGTGCGTATTCTCAGCTAACTGGTCAACCAGTTCTTCCATTTTTGGAGTTAGAGTTATTGCGCTTAAATCAAGAGGGGCTGGTTTGTATCCGTTCGGTTGCATAAATGGCTCATTTGGAAGACGGATGTTTTTTATACGTGATGGCGGCTTGTCGACGCTGATGTGATATCCTAATGCTACTATTGTTCTAAAAATTGAAACAATTTTTAATGTTTATTCTTTAATGCAATAACACCTATAATTACTTCAAAGTTTGCACAGCTAATTGAGTATCGTATCTTTTTTCTGCAGCAGGGAGTTTGTCAAACTGTACAAGGCATGGATGTATCCTCCTGATGTCATCTCTATTTTCACCAAAAATCCATCCAGCTTCGATCTTGTTCATAGCCCACATTTCATGAATGTTTTCTGCCAAACGATCTCGAATTGTTTCAACATGGTTTGGGAGTGTTATCTGTATTAAATATTGAGGTTATAAATGCGTTGTTGAAGGTTTACAGACAGGGTGAATTTACCATTGTAGTGTCAACTGGGATCGGAACAAAGGCAGTATCGTCTTCAATGGTGTAAGGGCCAGACAAAACACATTTGTTCAGATTGCCAAAATAAAAGCATGGATCAATAGAAAGAATTTGCTGCGGCTGAAGACTTTCAACCAATGGAGAAAACTCCTCAGGAGGTACATATTTAAGTCTCCCATGATCACCACCAAGCAGAAATCGACAACTTTAACAAAAAATGCAATTAATGTTTAAATTCTCAAGTACACGAAAACAAAATACCTTAATTTCGATGAACAACTGATTACTGGGAAAAACATCCCTTCAAGATTAAAATTTCTAAATGAACCTTTAATAGCATGGCCATTGAACGTAAAAGTTATAATAGGAACAGTGAGATCAAGAGCACAGCCAATAACATCTCCTTTTTTTATGTAAGGTGGTCCTTGAGCAAGTTGACTTACGACGGTACTTCTTCCACCTGAAATATTTGATAAACAATTGAAAACATTTTAACTTTTTGACTATGATTCAAATTCACCAGTCCATAAGGCAAATCCGTCGAAACCAAATGAGTACAAGTCATCACCAACACCATTGCCACCCCATTTTTCTCCTCCTCCAGGGTAAGGAACATAGCTAATAAAAATACAATGTTACATTGGTAATTTGGATATAGAAATTTATAATTTACCCAGCAGTGTTCGCCCAGCCGATGCGCAAATGTGGTGTCATGTGTGTCATTTGTTCCATGTGGTCAAGTGTCACTTCAAAATACCATTTTTGATACACTGCTGATCCTTCAACTCTCCCAACAAAAATGTTAGGACGGACACTAAAAGTTGATAAATAATTAATTGCATGTTTTACGGTTGTACTCATTGCAGACAAACCTGGCTACATGGTCGACAAGCTGTGTTTGAAGTAAGAGATTCTTCCCAGGAAGTAAGAAGTCGCATATATTGTTTTGTGAACTCCTCACGGCAACACCATTACCCACACAAAGTGAACAGAGGACGTCGAGCACTTTCGGATCCCTTCCATGTTTCTCAAGTAGAGAAATGATAACTTTTATATGTTCATCCTAAAAAAACAGATACAGTATTTTTGTATATTGTACATGAAAATAGAAAGTTATGATTGTTTTGGTTTGAAAATAATATAATAGTCATTGAATTGAAAGAGACAAATGCAGATTAGAGAAAAAAATGCTAACTCTCATCATGTTCAGAGCTTCTGGTGAATCAATAAGGACACAGTGGAGTACATCCAACATTCCAGTTCCTTCGCTGGAGGCCTGAGAGCCAAGTCGGCTGAAAAGCCAGTTGAGTCTGTTTGTGTTGGCAAATTGTGCACAATTGGTATGATTTCCCTTTATGATAGCAGCTAGAAAAAAAAGTTACAACATATTTGGCAAGAGAACTCATATTTATATTACAAACTTGTGTGACTTGCCTAAGAGCTGGTACAAATAGCCTGAAATGATATCCCAACTTTGTCCAGATTCGTCTCCAGCCAAATTGACCAAAAACCCTTGCGATGTTATAATGTTGATTTTGTCAATAGCTTCAAGGATCAGATTGAGGATGCCTTCCTCTTGAAATAGATCCTGCCTGTTTCTAAGAGCCCTTAGCTTGTTTTGTTTTTCTTCATGTTCTAAATAATGTAAATTATACATGTTTAAATTTGAGTTTTACAACAATTAACCATGTGTATACCCATGTCTTCTTCAGGTTGAGCAAAGTAATTGATTAAATCTTCTAAACACATGACCATTTCGTTAAGATTCACGGTGGCGCAGAAAAGGGAATGTCTCCGGTTCAATTGCAACTCTTCCAGCCCTCTAGAATGATTATTAACTTTTGATTTATTTACGAACTTCAATTTTTATTATGCCATTTTAAATTTAATATAAATAATGTTTCAATTAATTAAGGTTTTTAGTTAAGATAAAAAGTCAATGTCGTGTGTGGGATTCGAACAACGATTTGTTTTAAATCTTGTTATTTATTCAATTCACTAGTGTTCATGGTCCACTTGACCAATTAATATCTTTCAATTAATTACGGTTTTAGCTGAGATAAAAAATCAGTGTCATGAGCGGGATTCGAACCCATGGACTTTGGCTAGATACACTGCTATTTTACCACCTGAGCTATCATGACTTCGATCCACTTGACACTAACTTCCCATCTCAACCCCACCTTTTGAATTTGCAAAATGGCAAAAAGGAGGGTAAATTCAAAAGGTATGGTTGATGTCTCCAAGTGGATTTTTTTATTTCAACTAAAAACCTTAATTAATTGAAAGATTTAATTGGTCAAGCAGACCACAAAAATAGTGAATTGAAAAATAACAAGATTTAAAACAAATTTCACACATAGTATAGAGAAAACAATGTTAATAAATTAAATAGTTTTTGTGGTTTAATAGTAATAATTTAGTAATAAATAATTGTATTTTTTAAAACATTTTAAATTTTTGTATGAATATGTCTGCTCCTACTATCATTTAACATATTTAAAAGCTCATAAAAAATCAATCTGTTATGAACAAGTTTCAATGATAGTTTACTATTTAAAATATGCAAACAAATTTTTAAAAGTGTGATTTTAATAATTACTTGATAAATTGTGTAAAAAGAGATGAACATTTCCTAATGACTCTGGCAGTTCTTGACTCTTCTTCTTGACTTCTGCTGAAGTCCAAACCATCGTCCATTTTCCCTTCTTCATGAAGAACTGCCTGTTTTTCCTCTACTTTTCCTACACCTTTTTTCTTTGTCTCGAATGACTGAAATTAAAATTAGTATTAAACTATAAAAATACATGATTAAATATAAAGGCACAAAACTGAATATATACAAAGATAAAAAGAACAAATGCAGATATTTAACCTTGTATGTAACCCATAATCCACTTTCTGAATGTTGAACAAGAACAGTACTGTCACCGTACTTTATAATTGGTGCACCGATTACTTCGAGATCTTTGTCTTCCATAACAACTTTTTGATCATCTTTCTCTTGTCGTAAAATAAATGTTGATAAGGCAGTTGTTGCTTCATCACTTAAAAAAAAAAAAAAAAAAAAAAAAAATTGAAATGACTTTTTATAAATTATTTTATTGAATGATTTACCGTGTTACTAAATGTAACTCATTGGCTTCATTAACACCCAAATATCGCCCAGTAGTCAGATGTCGAATTCTCATTGGATGGTACCAATTGATAAACCCTCCAGCCCATTTTGTCCTTGCCAGTTCCAGCCTCCATAGCGACCTGGCTTGGCTTAGAACGCTACCGCCTTCATAAACCACAACGCTAAAAATAACAAAAAATTACAACTAATATTAACCAGATGAAATTGAAAATTACTTTTGCCCAGCTTCTGAAGACCATGTTGAAGGAATTGTTAAACATTCATCTCCTCCATGAAAAAATCTTAAGACATCGCCGCCAAAAACATAACCTGAAATTTTGATATTTCAATAATAATTTTTTTTACAAACTCATAGTATGAGCATTTGACATACCGACATATTTCATTTTACTAATGCCCGTTCCATACGGTTGAACTGACCAATGTGTAACATGAAATGAAGCGTTTACAATTGACTGGTCATTTTCTTTTGTCGTATGCTGAAATATTTGAACAGGTTATGAGAAATATTTGATGTATTGATAAATTAATCTTCAATAAGTAATTAATAAACAATTACCAGGTATCTTTCTGTTGCCACTGATACCAAAATTAGATCATCACCTACTCTGACTTTCTCACCTTCTGATCTCTGTTTTGAAGCTGGGTGAACAGTCCACCAGCAAGCCTCTCCTGTAAACACAAAACTGATGTAATACTTAGAACATTATTTTACATATAAGAAAAAAAATATGCTGGAGAAAGGGGCAATAAATCAAAATTTACTGTTTGCAAGAAAATAAAATAAATTTACAGTAAAGTCAGTTATTTTCATTGTGAAATTTTTGATAGAATTTTTCAGTAATCTTGGCCCACCTGTCATTAGAGGGTTAGTCTGTCTGATGTATTTTGGTTTTTACCATATTCAGTGTGACTGTGATTCTGTTAAGTTTCTTTTATATGGTCATGGATGGGCCCATAGACGTAGAAAGATAGTGAAATCCCAAAATGCATCTGTCAGACTAAACCAGCAAGGAAAGGCAATCTAAGATGATCAGTAATGACCAAATTACAGAATCATTACAATAGATAACAGGGTGGGTTACCATATTACAAGGGCGATGGTGGGAATCGAACCCATGACCGAAGTGTCTATGAGCCAAGAGTCTATTACACTGACCCCTTGGCTACTCTGGTTCCCTTCATGTAATTTATCTTAAACTTAGTGTTTATGCCAACTGTGCTTATGTAAACAGATCATTCTCTTAATCCCACAAGTAGTTGTTTTCCTTTGGGCCCCTCCGCTTGTGCAAACCAACTTTACTTCTCATGGAATTCTCTTACAATCCTCTCCTCCTATTCTCTCCAACTTTTTGACATTTAAAGTTGTACCAGTGATTTAATGATTTCCCAAGAAAATTAGCTGAAGCTGAACACCGGAGACTACGACAGACTTGGGCCTGAAGTTGTGTCGCCACTGTGATTTCTACAAGTTTCAGGGCATTATTTTCGAGTGAATGATTTCACTTAATTTTATTTGATTTAATTTGAAACATTGGATCACTTAATTTTCTCATTTATTTGCATTCATTTTAATTTTTTATTTAATTTTCTTAAGAAATTCTTTTTTTCTTTGAATCATTTATTTCAAATGATTAAACACTTAGTTTAATGCTACTTGTAAACCAACCTCTGATTATGCTAGTTTTCCTAACCTCAATGGTTTGGTCTGTCAAATGAATTTTGCCATCATCAATGATCGTTTTTATTATTATTATATTCTTTATGCGATAACGCCTATGAAGTTCATATACAACTTAGACGTCTGTCAGCTAGATTTTTTATGTCTGCTTCTTTCTTAGAGAGTTGTGATTTATTTATTATTTAAACTTTCTACATTTTCAACAAGCCCAGCACTGAAAATGGTGAAAACTGATCTTTTCTTTGTAATTCTTATTATTGTTTAATTATTTAAGAATGTTTACTTATGCTCACAACACTTGAGAACTTATTTATTATTATTGATTGCTAATAATACCTTGGGAATGTTCTTGAAGACCAACATCAAATGATAACTTATCGTGGGATGAGCTTGTTGATAGGCAAGCAAGGTACTAAAACAAAGAAAAATTCCTTTTAGCTCAGCCAGTTTAAAATTATCCTAAAGTGGTAAACTCGTTTGGTTAATTAATAATTACAGTAAAAGTCTTTTTTATATAACAACTGGGGACAAATTTCCACTTATTAAAAAAAAAGTTTTGTTATTACCATTTGTTAATTGCATGAACAATTTGATATTATACAATTAAGTTTTATTATTAAAATATATTTATATATAATTTTTTAAAATATTAGAATTTATAGTTTGTGAAAATTGAAGTGTAAAAAAATTTATTTTGTATTATTGACAATAAATGTAATTTCACCATAAATATTCCTTTGTAGGAGTGAAATAAAATATTAATAATAATTTAACAGTTTCCATAATTTTTATTAGAATAATAGTTTGTGATCATAATTTATCTTTGATAATTTATGCTTAATTTATGAAAATTTGTATGTGATTGATTGTTGTAATTAGTTTGAACTGTTAATTTTTGTGAGTGTTCTACACAAACTAACACCAAAAAGTGGACATATCAAGTCTCTTATAATTTAGTTCTACATCATACAGAAATAACTTAAGTATTTTTAAGAAGAAAACTGACAAATTAATTTAGTAACAATTCAACATGAACTATTAAATAAATATTTAATTTCCAATTTCACCTTTATTTGAATAAAATTCATTGCCATACATTTGCACTTACTATAGCACTCTGACCCTGCAAAACATTATAATTTAGTAATAATTAACCATTAACTTTTTGTTTAAATGGAAATTTTATGTAGGTAAAAAAAATAGAAGGGTCAAGAATGTGGATTGTGAGTTTTCTTTTTAATCATATTTAACAAACTTTACACGCTTAAGTATAAACTGAAATTATACATCTGAGTTGAACGTACCATGGAACTGTTTTGATGTCTTAGTAAAATAGCATTACCATACAGCAAAGTTCTGTGACCGGAGCCTGTTCCTTTCCCCTGAAAATGTTAATGTTAACCATGTAAATAGTGCTTTTGACAAAATGAATAGATTAAGCTATGAAAGGAAAACGTTAATGATACTAGACTGAATGTTCCTATCTGTACATTAAAAAAAAAGGTCAACCAAGAGATCGTTTCAAAAAATTTATTGTCACACAAAAATAAAAATTTTCAAAGCAATGTATCGATTACACACATTAGTTAAATAGAATTGCCCACACGAATTTGGTTAAAATCTGATACTACTACACCTCAACACAAAGTAAAAATTTGGTTTTGAAAAGCTCATTTTTAGTCTACACATTAAAAAGTAAAAAAAAATTTCTTTGACTTATAAACTGTTTCACCTCTTGTAAAGGTTGTATATGACTAATACCAATAATGACTCTGCCTTGATTTTGGTACTTACTAAAGAATCCTGAGCCTGCAAAATATTAATGATTGTAATGATGATTTGACATTATTCACTTACACTTGAATGAAATGAGTTTGTTATAATGACAATGTGAAATTTTCAACCTCATGTATGATTAAATATTGATAACTGACATTTTCACACAATTGTCAAAAAGACAATGAGACTGTTAATATCTCACCTCTTCTGTTCCAGCAGCGGTGACTAACTCTTGGAGAGCTCTGACTGAAAGTGCCTGTTCTATCACAAATACACATGTTGATAAATCTGGAGGGATATTCTGAAAACGTTAAATTTTTTCAGTGCAAATGTATTTCATGGGGAAATAAATAAATTAAATAATAATTTAACTTTTATATTAAGAATTTTAAATGATCCAATTTTTTGTTTTTAAACTAAAAGTTGTGATAAGTTTTTAGATTTAAGTGAAAGTTTATACCTTATCAGCTATATTTTCCAGGAAACAATGCCTGTTACCAAACCCTTCAGCAGCCAAACAAACTCTCTCCCCTGTTGCTGTACAGGATAGACAAACCATGTCTTCCTGTAATGAAAATTGAAACAAAATTAATTTTCATTTATAAGTAGTTTATATTATGAATGTTAAAAACCTTAAACAATAATTATTTAGATTTTCTGTAATTTCCTCGTTTTTAATGCCCTTAAACTAATATCGGATAGGTCAAATATTGAGGATGAATGAAAAAGACCAAACTACAGTTTGATCACCCCACGTACTTCAGCAAGACATCTTTGTAATTCATTTAAAATGTACCATTGCAACGGAAAAATTAAATCTTTTAGAAGTTGGTAAACACATGCTGAGCTTGAACTTTACTAGGTTTGACTACTCTCATTGGTTTACATTTCACTTGAATTCATTTTAGCTTCATATCATCTTCAATGAGGAGTTTGCCCGTACAGTGATAAAGTGTCAATGTGTCACAGGTTGGCTTTATTTTATAGTTTTCCTCTAATATGAGAGAGAGAGATTTAAGATTTATTTTATTATTAAAATGTGTAGAGATTAGTGACCGTTAATGGATAAGACACTCTCAACATGACATGGCACAATTACACAGAAGACAAACATTTTGAGCCCTGAAGATGATCTCAATAAAAGATCGAAATGTTGGCACGATAAAGAAAATGTTTTTCTGATACCTACATCACACCAGACCGCATCTCACGATATCTGAATAATTATTTATTATTAAAGTTACCCTAATAGCATTTAACGTTTTAAATATTTTTCTTTATTTTGGAATGAATGAATAAAAAAAAACAACTTTATTTACAAAAAGAAAATATATTTTATATACTTAAGAATGTATAACACAAGTTAAAACAACAATGTTTTTATACAGTTAAATTAACTAATTTTGTGGTCTGCTTGACCAATTAATATATTACAATTAATTACAATTTTTAGTTGAAATAAAAAAGAAAAAGGAGGGAAAATTCAAAAGGTGCGGTTGAGATGGGAAGTTGGTGTCCAAGTGGATCGAGGTCATGATAGCTCAAGTGGTAGAGCAGCGGTGTGTGACTTTTTCATCTCAACTGAAAACCGTAATTAATTGATTTTATACAATGTTGATTATTAAATCATCTGCTGGAGGTGGTGGCAGGCTATTCACTTGAATAAAAGATATGTACAATCAAAGATAATAATAAAAAATTAAGTATTCAAAATTAAATTACAACTATTAGCTAAAAATTCAACTCGGTGTGCTGGTGCTCATTGCTGTAAGGCCAAGGTCAAGGCTCAGTGGCTGTGCTGTCGAACCGGACATACTTACAAGAGTTTTTTTTACAAAAACACTGGCACTCTGAAGGCCCATATAACCTTGTAGTTGAAGTCCCCCCCCAAAAAACAAAATAAATAAAAGTAACTGCTCCGTGAACTCTCTGCAGTACTCCAATGTACTCTTTGAAAATCAACCAGGTCTGAACAATCCGAATTAAGTTGTGCAATCAAAACTCTAATAGTTCCCCAAAAGACAATTTAGAACTCCGGATGACATGTCACTCAGGTAAAAAAATAAAAGAGGTCTTCCTTACTGCATGAGTTATACAGTGAGCAGCACAGCAGAACCATCTCTTTCAGGGGAGTAATTAAGGTAGATAAGTTTGAAGGAGCAGCTTAAGTTGGTAGAGGACAACTTTAGATTATTGTTGGGCAAGTCAAAAAATGCTTTTGAATGATTAAGATTTTTCTAGTAGGATCATCTAGGATGTAAGAGTCTGTATGAAGAATGTTCAAAATGTGTAGAATGAATGGATGATTTAAAAGATAATTTAGAAAACCATTCTTTATGGTTGTTAAAGAGCAACACAGAGTTAACTTCTTCGACTAATGAATTATGTGCCTTAAACCAGAATAAATTAGCATTATTTATTTTAACCACAGTAATTTTGTGGACTCTGAGTCAATTAGTCAGTGTTCAGCTAAGATATGAAAGGTGGAGTTTCAACAATCTAATAAAAGTTCAGATGTTATTTGTAATTATAACACGTGGCTAAATTCAGCAGGTGAAATAATTTACGAAAAAAAGATTTGACTACATTGAAATGCTAATAACCCCTAAACCTGGGAAACATATCACACGACCTTAAACATTACACATTGAACTTAGTATCAGGTGGAATAGGAGAGTTTGAGAGAAGGTTGTACCAAGTCAAATATATTGAATATTTCGACGTTTAAGTTTTCTTCTTGAGGTGAGATGTTAGAGTTTGGAGGTGAAGAGTACGCCAAGGTACTTATATTCACAATATCAATTCATCTGCCACCAAAGAACCATCGTACCCTATTGTCCTTCCTCCTTTCCCCTATGAAAAAGTAATATTTTGGATTTATTTAAAGTTATTGTCAGATACCAGCGATAGGATAATTTTCTACAATTTCAATATTTCTCTGCAAGGCAGATATAGAGACCAGAATGACTACATCAGCATAGAGAAAGCTTTTAATTATTCCAATTGAATAGGAAATTCCAACATCTAAGCTACAGGAAGATCATTAATAAATAACCAAAACAGGAAGGGGCTAAGAATGCAGCTCTGTCTAAAAACTAAAACAAACTAAAACAAAACTACCTTAAAAATTTAGTTGAAGGAAATCGCGTTTAATGTTAACCTAACATTGAAAAAGTGTTAAAATTAAATTAGTTAATAAAAAAGCCGAGGTGTATTGAATTTTTTAATTTATTTAACGGACTATCACACACGTTTTTCAACTATCACACAAGTTTCATCAATTGTAATTCTTCTTTAAAAAGTTGGTGACTTGGTCCAGAAATTGCTTTGGCTGCTGAGCGTGCACCAGGTGGCCGGCATTTTCAAAATAGACGATCTCGGCTTTCGGAAACAATTTGTAAATCCCCCTATGGTCTTCACGTTTGACATAAGGGGATTTTTCGCCGCAGATGAACAATGTCGGTTTTGGGAAAGAGGAATTAGCTGAATACGGCATTTCTGCTATATTGGGCATGTTCTTGACCAGAGAATCTAAATTGATCCTCCATGTGAATTTGTCGTCCCTCGTTTTGACAAGGTTGGTCAATATGAAATTTCTCAGCCCTTTACTCTTGATGTAGCCTGAGAGTCTCATGTTCGCGATGGCACGACCTTTCGAAAGAGGCAGGCTTTCGGGAAGACTTATTTCCTGGAGGGTTCGGACTAAGGCCTCGTAGTACTCAGGCTGTGGTATGATCCCGACTGGAGATATGTCGACCACGACTAGATCTCTAACGATGGAAGGATACTGGAGGGCCAAGGTCATGATGGTCCTTCCACCCAAGGAGTGTCCTATCAGACTCGCCTTTCCTTTGTCCACGCTGAGCTCGGACATCAGAGCTCCAACGTCCGCCGCCAAGTGATTGTAGGAAAAATCGTCGGTGTGAGGACTGTCGCCGTGATTACGGTGATCCAGCGCGATAACCCGTCTCTTCGTTATCGACGCGAGGTTCTTGGACATGGTATTCCAGTTCATCTTCGACCCGAAGAGGCCGTGGAGTACAAATATCGGACTCTCTTTGTCTACAACCGGGTCTGGGTCGTACATCGCGTAGGCCAGCGACACCGTCCTCAGGTCGCTCTGGTCCCGCGCTGTCATTATTGACTGCGTCCTGCACGCCAGTCGTGCCAAAGCTCTATGTGCCTCGCCGTCGTTGACTGTGTGACGAAATAAACTATATGTCAATGCCTGAAAGAGGAATTTTGATTTTTGTGACGAGAACATGTTGGATTTTTGATCGGTTAGGTTTTTTTTGTAAACATATGTAATATTTAAAAGCAAATTGTATTTACATATTAAAAGTCACATTAAAATTATTAGCTATAATTAATAATTCAGCTTATGTTTTATATAAATGATTGCCGGTTATGTGTAATTGCTGAGAGTTAGGCCAATCAAAATAATCTTTTCGAGATACCTGAATCGACCATGTCATTAAAGTACAAAAATTATTAGGCCATTTTTTTTTAAAGTTTGTAAATAATTTTGAATATACAATTTTAGAGATTATACAACCGTGTACATTAACACTCACATCATACACACTCAAAATAAAGTCAATTAATGAAATTTAATTTTTGAAGAATATAATGGTGAGACTATAATGCCTATAGATACATAGCCACCCGCACCCGGCTTTGTACAAATGTAAGTTATGTGTAGAATAAAAGCGCTGTAAGCTAAGTAATTTTAAATTGTGTGATTTCGTCCTGTAGTTTGGACGTTTCTGTCATTTTGGTCTGTATGTCTGTCTGTCAGGCGCTTTTTTGCAATCTTCAGTGATGGTTGTCTTGCCTCATCTTGCTTATACCCCTGAGATGGAATGTGGGAAACATTTGTGTGAACCGAACAAATGATGAATTACCAAATTGAGCGACGAGTTTTGGTTTCACGACATGTTCATTGCCTTCGTTGTTTTGACCCACTTAATATCCACGCCTTATTATTAACTAGTTGTGGTCTGCATATCAACGCTGATTGGTCACAATAGGTCGAGGTGGAAGAGGTTGTGGTTCTTAACTATCGATGGTCTAAAACTTGTCCAAAACCTTCTCCTTAGAAATTGGACCCAGTTTTGATGTACGGCCGTATCATCACAGAAAAAATACAAATCACATAACATCTTCACATTGATCACGGGAGCTGTGTGGTATGCGCGAAACTCCACATTCTTATTTAGTATGGAAATAATCGAGATCACAGAAGTAATCTCCAGATAACTGTAAAATTACTATGATCACCGTGCCAACTCATCCAAAATGGCTTCTAGATTTGAGAGGCTACGTTACACTGAATGGAACGGAGAAAAAAAGCGCCACTTCCTGCTTATGTCCCTGCTGTCCAACCGAGGTTCTCTCATATTTAGCTTTTAATTGCCTCGGGTGAGCGAAGATATGCAGTTCAAAATGATCAGAATCGATCGTACAAACATTGTAAGTTAACACTATTAAACACCCAGTAATTAATGTAAATATAAACTAAATCGCGCCCTGAGAGTTGTTTTGTTTCTTTATATTTATAACAATTGTACATCCCACAAACCGTTGGGTGGCTTCCAAGAGATATTTGGCCTGCAGACGTGACGATATAAATTCTTTAAGCCTGGGAACAACGGCCGGTTCGTTAACAGGGTCACTACCAGCTGTATTACACTAGCTCTATCTCGAATAAAAGATCTCGGGGAAAAATATCCCATGTTTTAGGTATGTTTTCCATGTTGTTTTTCTTTTCTTTCTTTTTTCTTTTTTTTTTTTTTTTTTTTTTTTAACAAACGGCAAGTAAAAATTTTTCTCTTCTAGTTCGGAAAAAAATTCTTTGTATTATACGGTTTATTTATGCTAATAAGAAGATTACATTACATATTCTCACAACTGTTCCATAACGTTTGCGTGTGATTAAAGTTCCCTGATTAATTTTCATGAGTATTAACAAGTGACACGCAGAGGAAAAGTCGAGATTGCACAAATACGCCTAAGACCTGCAGGCGGCATAACGATCAGAATAAATGCGGTTTCTGTACGGAAAAGAAAAAACCTTAAAGTTCATGCCATTATGGAAAAGATAGCAAGAAAGGTTAATGAGAATGTTGAAAAGGATAATGTTTATGGTCTTGAATGAAGTTACAAATTTATGCCAACAAATCGCCGAGCTTTCACGACATTTAGTCGCATCATCAGGGCATTGCTGCAGAGTTACATGTTACATATTTGACATATAACACACATCCTCATTAAAAATGATTTTAACTTTTTGCTCGTAGACAAATGGGCCTCGACGGACACCGACTATTTTATTTTCAATTTCACCTAATCAACTTTTTTCCAAAAGAACTAGTCCTATATATTGTTTATCCTAGTCCTAGTGAGTGAGTGAGAGAGAGAGAGAGAGAGAGAGAGAGAGAGAGAGAGAGAGAGAGAGAGAGAGAGAGAGAGAGAGAGCAATCATGGAAATGAGATCAATAACGAACATCTTAAGGTTGTAGCAATTAAAGTACTACAAGATAGTAAGGAAAATTCACATGCACATGTAAGGAAGAAAACAGGGTAGTAACCATTTGGCTTTCAATCTTTCTTTTAATAAGTCCCTTAATCTTCTTTAACTCGTTCATAATTCATCAGCTAGGAAATTGTAGAGAAGTTTAGCCATAAACCATAAATTATGTCTCTTGAAATAAGTTGAGAGCATGGCGGGTCCAGTATCTCATCATTAAACGAGGGTAGGAGGGCAAAAAAAGTTATTGTATCTTTTATTATTTTGTCTATTGTTTGTTCTAGAGACAATAAAGTAAATACAAAATCAGTAAAAATCCAATGTTAATTGTTATATTTAAATTTTTAATGTTTTGAGCTTGTAACTGTAGACTATATGTATCGATGTAAAAACATTGAAAACATCTTTTTTTATTCAATATACAATCTTTTTTCATAAACGTTTATTAATTATTACTAACTAAATGAATGGTGTTCGTTAGAATTGATCCCAAAATTAATAATCTCACCCAGAAGAGTCATTTGAAGTGATAATTGAGTGGTACGAAATGTGGATGTTTTTCAACTACTTTTAACTTCAATGTCAAAGGAAAATCTATAAGCGTGTGCGCAAAAGAAATGAACTAACTTAGTACTGTGTTATAAGAGATATACTGTGTTTTTTATTTGTTTATTTATTTTTTGATTAGTCAAATTAAATATAAAAATGAAATTTGATTGTCTTTTCCCTATATATTTTAAATATTGCGCACTTTTTCAGATAAATATATATATATATTTTTTGTTAAATAATCTCACACAACAGAGTCACTTCAAGTTATAGAAGTCGGGAGTTTTCTGGAGGTTTGTAAACTACTTTTTACAGTCAATTTCAGTCCAAAAATGTAGTTTCATTTGTTTACTTTTGCATCGTGTACTTTGTAGATAAAGGTTTTTTTTTAAATTAATAATCTCACGCAGAACAGTCAGTGAAGTGATATGTGAAAGTTACGAGATTTGTGGACGTTTTTAAACTAATTTCAACGTTAAATTCGAAGAGAAATCTGTATGGATGTGACCATACAGGGCTGAAATGTACAAACAATATACTACTTCGCTTTCCAAAACAGACAAGTCTTTGTGGTACTGAACCCGTAAGATCCTGCAATATAAGGACCACACGCCTCCTAAACGTAGTAACAAAGCTTGGGTAAAATCCAATTCCGGCAATGCTAAATTGTTTTCAGGGCATTTTTCCACAATTTTTACTACACACCATGACATACTTGGTCATGACCATCAGCTTAACATTGAACACGACTTGAATGTCCCCTTGCAACTCTCTTATCCTCCTAAAGCATTTACTCCATTAGACATACGACACACTATTAAACAACTACCATCACGAAAAGCTCCAGGTTATGATCTAATTAAAAAACAAATATTGCAAAATTTGCCCCACAGAGGTTTGCTATACAACATACCTATACAACGCTGCACTCAGGACAACGTATTTCCCATTGCAATGGAAGTTCTCTACAATCAAAATTATTCATAAGCCAAATAAACCTTCTGAACTTCCAAATTCCTATCGACCCATTAGTCTCATGTCTATCCTTGCCAAAGTACTAGAAAAACTATTTCTCCGACGATTGCTGCCAATAATTGAAAATTCTAATATTATTCCAGATCATCAGTTTGGGTTCCGCGCATTTCACTCGACAACTCAACAATTACATCGTGTTGCTGACAATATAGCCTCTTCCCTCGAACAAAAACAGCAATGCTTGGGTGCTTTTCTTGATTTAGAATAAGCCTTCGATCGAGTCTGTCACTCGGCTTGCTTTGGAAACTGAGGAGCATCCTCCCTCATACGTACTATCTTATGCTTAGATCTTATCTGACGGATCGATTTTGTCGAGTCCGTCAGGGAACTGAATTCTTACCTTATATACGCGTAAGGGCGGGTGTTCCTCAGGGAAGCATACTTGGCCCTTTTCTATTTTCTATATACACTCAGATATTCCTACACACGTTAACATTTCGACACACACATCCTCTGATGATACAGCGATTCTTACACGCAATTTGGACCCCTCAATTAACACTCAGTACTTACAACAACACCTAAATGAATTAACACTATGGGTTCACAAAGTGGAGAATAAAGATAAACCTAACAAAAAGCACACAGATCAATTTTACCATACGTAAAAATGTCTGTCCTACGGTGAATATAAATGGAATTCCATTGCCTACCACTGACCTTGTGCGTTATCTTGGAATTTTTCATGGATAAACGACTGACTTGGAATTTCCATACAAGATTGAAAAGACAGCAAACAAACCGATGTTTTAAATGGTCACGATCAAAATTATACCTGGAAAATAAACTTTTAATTTACAAGACAATGATTAGACCTCTCTGGGCGTACGGTTGTGAAGTGTGGGGCTCAATCAAGGATTCCAATTCCCAGCGTCTCCAATCTAAAATTATAAATGCTCCTTTTTACGTTTCAAATTACATTATCCATAAAGAAATACAAATCCCGTTTGTGCACGAACTCATCAAAACCCAATATAACAAATTTTATCAATCATTGAGCACACACAGCAACCTATTCGTACGAAATTTATCGCTTCCAACCCTACCTGAAAATCCTCGAAGACGATTGACGCGAAAGTGGCCCCGAGACCTTTTCATTGTGTGAAGACTGAACAAGATGGTGTGAAGGAGTGTTACCACTGAGCAACTTCTCCTACAAGAGCCTCAAATGAAAATTCACCATTTACGAACATATTTACTTAATATATCACTTGTAGTTGTAAATAACAAATAAATGTACTAAAAAAAAGGATGTGATCGCAAAAAGGAACTAAATTAACCGTAGTTATTCTGTTTTTAATTAAGTAATTAATTGTTTTACTCGTAAAATTCAATCCAAAAATGAAATTGCATAATTGTTCATTTTGTATGTTTTAAAACATTGTATAATGTTTCTGACAAATATATTTTTTTGTCCCATACAGAGGGTGACTTCAAGTTTGTGAAAGTTACAAGTTTTATAAAGGTTTTTCAACTACTTTTAATATCAAACTCAAAATCTATCTGAGAGGAATAGAAATGGACCACCTTAACTGTAGTTATAGTTTTTCCTTTTTTTGTTGCAGCCAATAACAAAAAAGAAATTTCTTACTTTTTCGCTTTGTATCTTTTAGATTATTGTGTTCTATTTGCTTCTTTCCTATTAATTATCTACAGAAGAATCTCGAGGTTGATACAACGGACCGATTTACAAAGTTTCATGTTTGAACACTGATGAAGTGATGGTGAACGGGCTGCTATCAAAACCTCTAGGCATTGCGGAACTGTTGCCTCTGCGCCGTGTTTCATCAAACTTCCACTTGCTGTTATCGCAATGCAAAGAACAACGCTTAATTAACTCGAACAATTGTTATGTCGAACTGATCTCAATTACTACATTAATCAGAATGTGTCTTAGGCGGTTGACACACAGGCATTTAGGCCGAATCCTGCTTGTGGGTCCTGGCTGTTGTGAAAGGTTGCCCGATGTGTGTCAATTAATTGAAGAGATCTTTCCTTGGCTCCACATAGAGAGCGTGTGAGATCCGATGTGAGAATTGTGCTTGGACTCGGCAGAGGGTAAATGGGTTCTATTTTGGATTCTTTTACTGTATATAATTCTGATATTTCGTTTTGTGTTCCATTTTGAATATATGAGACTGAAGTGGGATCATCCTCACCCGATTAAAAATAGGCTATCCGTGGTTGACATACACACACTTTTGGGCCAAAGCCTACGTACATATGATGTGTCCGGTATGTGGAGAGGGAGGTCGCTGGTCGATATATGCCACATAATTCGGTGTCTTATTCGGATGGCCTATTCTTAATCGGGTGAGGATGATCTCTGTTCACTCTTATATATCCAAAACGGAACACAAAACGAGCTATATATTCTGTACTATATACGATAAAAGAACCCAATTTCTTCTTATAGAGAGCGAGTAGGAGAGTCCTTGTTCCGATTTTAAGAGGAAACATGACTGGTTTATTGTATATAGTATCGTACAGAATTTATCTAATCTTGTGTTTCTTTAGTATATTAAAATTAAGTGCATTTATTAGTGTAGGTGTAGTACCAGAAGGCAGAATACTGAATACAATTACTAGTTTCGTAGACTTCTTTTTACTGCTCTTAACTTCAAAATAATATAATAAATCCGAAAATAAAAAGCCGAAGGTCGTGGGTTTGAATCTCGCTCGTCACACTAACTTTTTCTTTTCAACCAATACCTTACATAAAAATTGAATGAAATTATTCCGGCAATCGGATCACGAAATGAAATGGATTTAATGTAATAAATATTAATATGGCTAAAGAACATCGATCAAAGCCAAAAAGGTATAAAAAAAAACAGTCAAATCAACTAAATCATCAAACGAAAAAAATGAACATTCTTAAATGTTATTTAGGATTTTTTATTGTGTATATTGTTTACAGAAAATTTCAATGTAAATTTAAGTTGCAAGTCTTCTGGAAGTTTTTCAACTATTTTTAACATCAAATTCAATGAAAAAACTATAAAGAAAGCAAATGAATGAACTTATTTAAATTTAGTTATTGTGTTGTTTTATTTCGTGCATTGCTTGTACTAGACATAGTAAATTCATAAAATATTCCCACATTGATGGCCATTAATTACCTCTAATTATATTCTTCTATGTGTTTATGTTTGTCTACATGAATCTGTGCGCTAATGTTCATTTTTTTAGTAATGTATGCCAAAGGAATCTTTAGTTTTTCAGAATCGTTATACCCTATGGTTTTTATAAACTTCAAATTCATCTTATAGAGTTTTGAGTGAAAGAAATGACGTATTTTATTTGTTTCTGTAGCAGTTATTTATGTTGAGAGTAAACTAAACTTGATGCACGCTTATTGGTAAATAAACATTCTTGAACAATGTAAACAAAGTCATTGTCTGATTTAAAACGATCATGATGTCAGATTTTAAACATTTTAAAATTAATTGTACTTCTACATTTTAAAAAATACATTTTTACCGATCCACATTTTTCTTGGAGTTTGCAAAACCAAGGAAAATCTTTCATATCTAAGCTAAGAAAGACGAAAGCAGGCCGATATACCCGAACGGTGGGCTTATTGAGAGATCTTCTCACCCTTCGGCTCAAAAGCCTTCCATTTTGCGGTCGGATTTGTCCGAAAGTATTCCAGCTACTTTGTCAAAGATTAAAGCTACCCTAGACGCCACAATTAGAAGGGTTGCGTATCCGCAGTACGCAACAGACACTTGTTGGCTCAGTCAATCAATACAATCCCCTCCGCTACAGAACCCTTGGAACTCAACTTACAGTACCAACGACATCAAAGAGAGCCAGTGATAAAAGCAACAAGCGAATGATAATTTTGATTTGAAGTTTATGAGCTCCCTCATTGGGAAAATTAGATGACTCAAGAACTGTCCTGGCTATAATTCAATTCATTTAAATAAATTTAAAAATGATTGTAATTTTTTTTAAACCCTTAACACATTATAAATTTTACTGATAATAATTTTAACAAAAAGTATTTGCTGTTTTTAATATTTATATATGTAAATTGTATTATATATTTTCTTTTAGATGTTTTAAAAGAATAAAATAATACAGTCTTACAATAAAAGTTTTATGATCGGCGTTTAGGCCTTTTACCTTTGGATATTTCAGCCGTAAGAATAGCCTTTTTTTATTAATAGAACCAAACGAAGAGCCAGTCTCGATACTTTTTGGCCGACCGCCCGACAGCAGGAAGGATCGAGTCGTTTATCGAATATTTTTCATTTCGCGATGCCTCAAATACTTGTGTATCGTCGAATTCATTAGCGGAGAAAGAGGGGCATTGGAATGGGCATATTTATTTGAGAGAAATAATAAAAAGGGCTCATATAACATTTATTGAAACTGGGAACTGAACTCGGGGGAAATCACTGCTGCAAAACTAGGACCTGGTGTATCGTTGGTCAGATTCTGTTGTAACATACCTGGTAAATTCGGTTTTCGACGATGCAACATTAATCGGTCAGTTCCTTATCTCAACTGACCCATGAGCAAAGAGGCAAAGAATTTTCATGATAAAAACCGTCATGGTTTTTAATAAGATAAAAAAAATTAACGCTAATCGGAAAAAAATTAATAATTATTTCATGTTAGTTTCAAAATCAAGTCACAATTTAAAAAAAAAATTATACTTTCATTTCAAATGTTAAACAAATTTGAACAAACAAATCTTGTAAAATGGGGAAGGTTGAGGATAAGCAATAGTGAAGAGCGTAATAATTTAACAAAATAATTTATCATTTTTCAAAGTTGAGTTGTTTTGTTTTTAAGTGATTACAATGCATAAGTTAAAAATTTAAATGTTAAATCTAGCACAGTGAGATTTCTTCGTGGGGTGAAGAAACTCTACTTTGATCGTCCTTGATCGTCTTAGCCCGGTTATCCTAGCTGGTTTGGTCCAAAATTGCAACTATTTTGTTTTCATTGATGGTTTATATTATTTGATTTTAGGTGGATTATTTAATCACCATATCTCAAATCCTTATGTGTTATGTTGGTTTTAATTTTAGTTCGATGTAAATTGTTAGTTAAAAAGTGGTATAATTTCAATTTTAACCAATAAGGAGAGCAGGTGGGAGAGTCTATGAAGTTCCAGACTAATAACCGGATAAGCAGATCACAATGATCGGTAACAAAATTATTAAGTTCAATACGTTAGAACAGAGGGACTGGCTACTATCAACACCTCTAGGCGTTGCGGAACTGTTGCCACTGCACCGTGCTTCATCAAAGATATGGGACCTGTAGTCAACGCCAAATTTACACTATTTAGTAATATGTCAATTTGTTTGTAGTACGTTCGTTATCTTTCCTCGCCCTCCGTATAACCCTGATTAACCACTAAAGATGACGAAAAAACAAAACGCGTCTGAGAGCCAAAATGATCGGTAACGGCGTAAGTACAGGTCTGAAGCAGATCCCTATGGAAAAATCTTACAATTTAAGTTTTATCTTTCGGATAGGTAGGATTGCTTGATAAGGTATTCTATGGAATAAGGTAATCGATGATAGGATTATCTTTCGCTTAAATAACAACATATTTTGCCAAAACCTTGCTCTTTTTGAACAATACGTCAGTACAATATTATTTATGTTCAAAAGAGGTAGTTATGCCAGCCACCCACTGTCATTGCCGTAAAGTTTTGAAAATGAAATACTAAACTGATAGTTTGGCAGTCTATGTTTTGGATGAAATCGTGTACGTTTCTTCCGAATTTTGCACGAAATTGGTTGGAAGGTTGGAATGATTTGTTTGGTTTAGGCATCAATTTTATGGTGGAAAAGCTAATAATATCGAGTCTATAGCGTTTTTTTTTCAGGTACACGCAAACAAATTCGATCGAAAATTTATACACCATTTGTTTTACTAGCTACTGCCATGTTTATAAAGTTTTGTAATTCCATACTCTCAGAATTTTTTTTATGCCATGAATTCCTCAGTGTGTTTTCTGAAGTCCACAAATTAAGTGAAGTTCTTTCCATCAATAGAGTATTTCAGAGGCCGGAATAAGTGAAAATCTAAAGAGGCAATGCGAATGCGATTAGGAAGCACATTCTAGCCAAGTTCTAACAATTTCTGGCATATCTGTAATGACATGTGGCGGCGAGAGTTATACTGCCAGAAAGCAATCCCATTGCGATTAGACCAAATGTCGGTCAATTGCTGGCTTTAATCGCATCGACTGTTTATAGTACGCGGTAATTATCGGTTTTGGTCGGGAAGAAGATCCTTATAATTAAGCAGCCACTTCCATCCCACGCTTTGTGAATTGTTAACAGTGGGTCGTCGCGTTTTCAGCAGGATTTTCTTCGACCGACTTACAATTAAAAAAATTGCTCTGACACAAAAGGGATAAAATCGCATTACGGCAAAACGACTGATTTTACAAGCCAATAATTTCAAATTTCATATGTAATAAAAAACATAGTTTTAACAACAATGCCATATTGATTCCAAAACAGTGGATATAAAAAAAAAGAGAAAGCGTGTCAAGGTTTATTATGTTGACAGTAGACGGCGGACTGGTAGCGTAAACGTAAAAAAAATAATATAATTATTATATATACATAGCAAAAATTATTATTTATGTAAATTGTTTTTTCTAAATGTAAATTATGTTACATTATCATATCATAGCGAACAATCCGAATAAGTGTACTTTTTATCTAATATCTTGGTTGAGACGAAAAAAGCTAGTGTCACGAGCGGGATTCGAACCCACGAGCTTTGGCTCAATATGCCGCTGCTCTAACTACATGAGCTATCCTGACTTCTTTAAAACGTTAGTGTCACGAGCGGATTGAAGTCACGATAGTTCAAGTGTTTAGAGCGCGGCTATTGAGCCAAAGCTCGTGGGTTCGAATCCCGCTCGTGACACTAGGTTTTTATCTCAACAAAGACTTTAAATAAAAAGTATAAATAGTTAATAGTGTCCATTATGACTACTAAATACATATTCGAATCCGAATAAGTATGAGACAATAGGGTTAGGATGTCATGGGTGCAAGCTCACGGCCCAAACTGTTTTACCCAAATTTATGTAATACTTAATTCAGGCGTTTTCTGAATAAAATCAACAAACAAAATTATTCGTTTCGTTAAATAAAAAAGGTTTGTTGAGTTTGTAGCGAGAATAGAGAGTTGTTCTTTGCCAGGTTTTGAACGGCTTATGCAATCGATAGCGCATGGTAAACGAAGAGGAGGCTGACTGGATAACGGAGTGTCACCGAGGGTACTGTTGACCTGAATTGGAAACACGTCGTCCTCTTGCATTGCATATTTACTAGCAAACCGCTTAATTTACATTTAAAATGGATCGGCGGACCGGCGCGCGGTATCCACACTCGGCTGAATTGTATGGGCTTGAAAAGTGGGAAACTGTCCAAAGCTTTTTATACGTGTTGTACTGTTTTTTTTTTTTTTTTTTAAGTTTTTCTATAGACTTCATGACCCGCAAGATAAAAACTTTTAATGATGGATTGACCAGATATTCGAGTTGATGCCCTAGTTTACAGTAAAACAATTGTCTGTTTTTTTTTTTGTTTTTTGTTTTCAATTTTTAAAATGTTTGATTTCGATCTATACACAAACTGCGAATTGAGAAAAAAGTTGGATTTATTGGTTTCGTACCAATCTATATCCCCCCTCTCTATGGAGCACAGTCGGTACGAAAACAAGCGGACCCTTTACCCTAAGCTATGTCTACGATAATATTGTTTGATTACTGAATAGGAGAGAAACTTGTCGGCCTAATACCTTAAATTCTCTCTCTCTCTCTCTCTCTCTCTCTCTCTCTCTCTCTC
>CM077099.1:1381393-1484345 GCA_039619505.1 Cimex hemipterus | reverse complement strand
CACACACACACACACACACACACACACACACACACACACACACACACACACACACACACACACACACACACACTGCCCAGGCTTGCTATTTCTAAGAAATGGGGAATGGAAGAGCAAATTTGTCAACTTTCTGTACCATTATCTCGGCCAACTCTGGACTGAATCTAATCAAACCTTGTGTATATACCTTCGCGCTTGAATTGTTATGCAGATTTTTATCCTTTTCGAAAAATTGATCTTTCCACCTAGTTTGGATATTTACGCGAACTGTGCTAATTGTACGAATTGTGTTGAAGTTAAGACTGTTGTTTTGACACAAGACGTTCTGCTGCCTGTTAGCCGGTGTGCAAGCGTGCTATTTCGGCTCTTCTTTTCTCTTTTAAGGTTACGCTCTGGTTACGAACCACGTGTTAGTTGCACACAGAAGAATACTAAAGGAAAAACCATGGTACATCCTATTTCACATAACGATTTCTAAAAACGAACTTTTAAACGGATAATCTAGTACCTCTCTGCCTTTTTACTTACCTTTGATATTTCAGGTTGTAAAAAAATAAATTGTAAAATCCGCAATTGTTACAAAAATTAGGTAAGGGCGTTTTAACGGCTAAGGTCATTTCACGCCCTAACATCCAAACATTCAATCGTAATCTAATTTATCCTATTACCATCCAAGCTTTGATTTTCTTTTTCAAATTCTTAATTCGGAAGGCCAAGTTACATTAAATTTAATAAAATTATAAAATTTAATTGTTTCTTTTTTTTAATTAAAAGAATCACACTTGGAACTATTTTGGATGTCTGCAAGTAACCATTTCCCGTTTGCTTATTTCTAAACTGGAAATACCAGATTTTCGCAATATTATCAGAGCAAGCACGTTTTATGCTTTAGATTAAATGAAATTTGTGAGTTTAAATGCTTTTGCTCCATTGCCCAAACAAAAAGTTGTAAATATTAAGTGTCAAATTGAGTCAAGATGGATAATTTCCACTTTTTCGTCAGAAAAAAAGATCATTGCAATAATATTAGATGTGGAAACCATGAAGAGGCCGTAACTTTGTTTTCGTTCCGACGTAAAATTATCTTCAGCAGGCTTTTGCATTTCACTTGCCATGGACAACATTTGTTCATCTCAGTAAGAGTCTTTCACTGGTAATGGCAGGTATTCAACCTGTCATCTGTCATTTTCCAAAGGCTCTTTATCAGCCCTGAAGGGGTGACCGGCCTTCCCCAGAACAGTACGGAAAACAATCAAGAGAGGAAATAAAACCACGTTGATTGGCGAAATCATGGGATTTTTCTCATTCCTCGTTGGAAATAGGAAAAAGTCAAATAATCTTTCGTCCAGCCCTAAAATTAAATATTAGAACGAATTCATAAGCCGGATTTTTACAGAATGTATTTGAAAAATCAAACACAAAATAATACAAATATTTAACACAATTATCATTTTTATATGACATTTCATGTATTTTTGTTCCAAATTGACGGAAAATCGGTTAACGTACGACAGGCATTAATATGTATGCTGATATCGCGAAATTGATTCGAACCAAGTGACATTTAACGTATATCAACGATAATTGACAACTGCAATATCATAACAATAACAGAACCATCGTAATAATTTACTATCAAACGTTTTATCATGATGATAAGACATTTGTAAATAGGCGTAATTGTCATTTACCGACAATCTCCAAGCTAAAAACTTGCAGATACCTTACATCACAATTTTAATAAAAAATACGCCCAATTTATTTCAAGTGTATGAAAGGTAATATTTAAAATAGTTATAATAATAATGCATCCATGCAGTCATTGTAACACTGCTGTTAACTTCGGAAGTATGGGGGTACTACTTCTGTATCCATAAAGCGGAGAGTTTTCTAGATTCTCAAGACATGTAAACTTTTATTTTTGGCTAGTGCCTCAATAATCAAGAAGATTAGATCAAAATCTCCAGGATGCCAATAGGAGCTTAACTACTTGAAATTGGATGATGCTCATCAATTTATATTTTTTAAGAGCATCCCTTATCAAATGTTTTGAGGAAACTACTGGGAACATCTAATTCACAACTAATAAGATACTGGTGATGATGGCAAATTAGGCAGTGGGGGTTTATGTTCCCCAAGCACTGCAGCCTCTTGACTTACTGTACTTCCTAGTTCCTTAGTTCAGGCTTTCATTCGATCCTTCTTTTAAAGATCATTGACTGTCGTGATACAATTAATTTGCATCTTTCTATTCCAGGTTATTTCCCCATTAATCATTCACATTCGACGATTATATGGGTGCCTGTTTCTCCCTCTTCATGGCATAATATACAAATGGAATCATCAATAAATATGTCCATCTTGCGTAGGTATTTTTTGGATTCTAGTTACCGGTTAATCCTTTGAGGGGTTTTTTAATTAGGGTTCACCACAGGTTATATCAACCCTCGGGGTGCCGGTGTTTTTGAAAAAAGTCCACTTTAAGTATGTAGGATTCGAATGCAGCGCCGCTGGATTCGAACCCAGGACTTTTACCTTACAGTTATGAGCGCCGTGTCAACGCCTACACCGTTGCGGCCACCGACACCACAATCCTTTGAGTTTAACCCTCCCTCTCTAATTGTAGCAGAGATTTTGCCAGTATTGATGATGGCTAAATGGAATAAGCTTACTGTGTCTAATTCGTCTAGAGTTTACGCACTTCTTTTGTCCTTTTTTAGAACCATACTGTCACGGATGATTCTTAAGTTCCATATTTGGGATGACAATAATAAGTTGTATATGGTCTTGCAGATCCTCCTCTAACTAGTGTGTATGGTTTTTCATTACTCAACACCCCCCTCCCTTGTGTCTTGGTACTCAAGATATCAAATTGTTGTATTCAGGTTTTGGAAATTTTGGATGCATTCACAGTCTAGTTATAATGCTGTTTTACATTCTAATGTTTCAATAGCTGCTTGGAGGATGTTTTACCAGTGTAACTTATTTTAAGAATTTCAAAGACACAACGTTGGTTGCACATATTTCAATTTGAAGAACAGTGCTATATGTACTTCCCTAATGAGTATGCTTGCTCATGTTTAGAGCCATGTGCAAACCACATCACAGTATTTGATGTTATCTTGAATTCTTCTGTTTATAAATAAATCTTCTAGTTTCTTCAGCCAATCCCCAATTTATTTATTATTTTAATTAATAATAATTAATTAAAACTAAGGGAAAAGTTGTACAATAATTCCCTCAAATAACATAAATTATAACATAATGGCATAGAACTGGACTCTGGATGTAGCTCATTAAGCGCGATTCAGTCCGGTGCAAATTTCGGTCATACTCAAATATCAACGAAATAATTTTTATTTACGTTTTGTTGATCAACCATTAATTCCGTTATTTCTTATTTGTGGACCGAAATTCTCACCAGGCTGAATAGCGCTTTAATGAGCTACATTAAGACCATTCTGTTAGTCGATATTATGAGAAAAACGTAGCCACGCTTTGAAACAAGTGAAACAATGAATTTAGTGTCAATTAACCTTATTAACAAATAAATTGGTTCTGTGGATATTTCGTTACTGAATTCAGCGTCAAACAACTTGTAAAAAGATGGTTATGTTGCATTTGAAACAATTAAATTTCTTTTCGTATCTCGCTATTAATACAGTTAGATTAAAACTTTTTGGTTCATATTAAACTCATCCTATCGACGTGAAATATCCTTAGTAAGCTAAGGTAAATGTGCTATGATGAGTACCAACGTTGGAAAAGTTTTATGAGTTTTTGAGCAAATATTAATTAAGTCCCAAAGATAAATGAAATGGCAAAGATGATACTATAATCTGTAGCTATGGAAATCTCGTTTGATAGTACAGAAATGCGCGCTGACCTATTATAACTCGTTCTTACTTTCTTCGTGTTTTCTTCTGGATACTTTCATTATAAACAACTAACTGATCCTTCCAACTTTAACATCACATAGCTTTTTTTCGGGGTTCGCAAAAGCCCATTTGCAAGTATGTCGGGTTCAAATGCGTAATTCGAATTTACCTTACAGTGCGGAGGGTCACTAAACCTTGAGGCCACCGACACCCTGTTATTTATTATTTTATATGTCACTAATAGTAATAAATATAATTACTTTAAGGTGCTAAACTATTCAAATCCGTTCTTAGTATGTTTTTAGGATCATATTTTTGACACTCGTGACTACCCTCCACAAACTCTTTTGTTGATAAGATAATACTTTCTTTGAATTTGACTTATTAAGTATTTTTTGTCTTTTTCCTTCGGTTCTTTCACTTGTTTATTCCAACCGTTTTTTCTTTGGTTGGCGTATATTCCGGTGTATTTCTTTCATTTTCTTACAGAATTATACGTTTATCAAATAAATTTTTCTGGTTTCTAGCTTTCGTTACCACGGTTTATTTATTTTTATTTTGTTAATGTTAATTGTTTGTTATTGTTTTTAAATATTGTTTCAAGGTGCACATAACGAAGATTTTTCTGATTTTTCCAAGTTAAAATTAGCTTTCTTTGTGTGAGTAGAGGAGGAGGCATTTAATTATAATACGATACGATTGATAAAATAAAGTAATCGTTCTTCAACAATGTTGCAGAACTTTCATCGGGTCACATATTGGGACGAACTCGTTGGTTTGTTGAATTACTTAAACGCGTTTCGGAAATGGGGAACGGAAAAACAGGGAAAAAACAACCATTTGATATAATGATATAATAATACACTGCGCCCAGCGTGCAATTCAAATTAAATTAATCCATTAATTAATATAAATTAAATGCCTTTGTGATTTTTGCTACTCAGAGTGTTGAAGATGCAAGTAAAAGTGCTATTAGTGATACGCTTGTACAGCAAACAGCAACACAGATTTTTTTGCCAAATCTGAAAGCTACTAGTGTCTATCGGGATGTTTTTATGTTAACTGAACGTGAGAATAAACATAGAAATCTATAGGCTTAGGTTAATCGATTTCGAGCGCCAATAAATAAAAGGAACTCGTTAAATCTAAATATCGTTGACTGTATATAAAAATGTCATTTTTTTTAACATAATGTCAAAACATGACAAACAGAAGATATCAGCCGGTCAGAAAATATATTTGGTAATCGTCTCTGCTTTCACTGTGCCCACCAGTTCCACCAGCCGTTGTGCCGAGAAAAGCGAAGATCGCTATCGACCACTCCCTCACTTTTTATTGTCTTATTTGCGCTTGGCTACGGTAAATTGACCTTGCTCCACCAACTCTCTCGCGTTATTAGACTTGGTTCCCAGCCCCTTTTACAGAGCCAAGGTGACCATCCTCCCGGATCATCTATAATCGTTTAATGGGACGAGATTGCCAACCGAAGGCATCCCCGTTTCGCTACTTCGTATAGAAAGTAAATAAATACGTTTTTTTGTAAGTAAAAAATCGTAATGACGTTTATGACCATTCGTTTTTATATGTACGGTTCAAAGAAAATATTTATTCGTACAGGATGAATTCATTATATATTGGAATTTCCCTTTTTCCATATTGTTTCCATTCGCAGTCTCGGCTAAGCGATAATCATTTTGATTTTTTATTCCGTCAAAAGCATTGACTGGCAGATCATCCAGCAAAATCTAATAAACTAACATCCGAGAGTTCATTTTTCATTTCACTTCAATTTCATGATAGGAAATTAATCTTCTTGCGAATTAGGCTCAGATGGAATCAGATCAAAAGGAGAAACTGCATTGATTAATGATTTCTGCCTTTCAGAAAAGTGTAAAAGAATATCAAACCTCTTCCCAAGTGTCGTGTCGGACAAGCAAGACATTACAAGACGCTGACTGACACAATATAGAACAGGCAATCATTTTTCGGCATGAAACACGGCTCAACTTTACACACCAGGGAAATATTCGAAAGAAAACTCATGAAAGCCTGCGTGGAACAACAGAACAAGGAATAGATGTAAGTGTATAGTTTGAACATTTCCGATCATCCTTGGCCCCCTATCCTTCTTGTTTGGAGGTCAGGCTAGTTTCGGCGGTGGGTCAGGGTAATAACCATAGTGGAGCATCAAACAAGCCCACCTCTTATCTCGAAATGCCAAAATGCGACAGATGAACCGAAATATTCGCAATACGGTGTGATGTTTCTATTCGAGGTCTAGTGAGTGAGTCATGAAGTAGCTTTGGTAAAACGTGTCATAACAGATCGTCGGATATGAAAGCGACTTCATAACTTTTATAATATTCTTGCTTTTAATAATTGTTTTAAATTTATGTTTTGCTTAACCGGCACATTGTCCTTTCCTAGTTTTCTAGTACATATGTAATTTGATCGGCCTATCTTTGCAGTTTCACTTTCCTCAGCTATACAGCTATACAGCAGGTTAGAAGCGGGCGAGGCAACCAACTTGAAGTGTGTCGTCACTAGTATGTGCTCGCATGTTGAACCGGCAAGGGGTCCAGCTTCAATCGCGTTGATGTCACTGAGTATTCCACACTGAAAGTGGCACAACGCGTTTTAATAACATTAAAACCCAGTGCCGGTTCAACATGTCTTATCATCGTAGCTAATAGTTAAACAATTTCTTCGGTAGTTTTTAATGAAGGACGTTTTACTAGGATAGTTTGGCGATTTCCAATTATCCTGAGTGTTTTGGGCCTGTTAGACGTGTTTCGGCATTTCGCTTAACATCTGTCTATGAAATATGATCCTGTAATTAGGTAAAACGCTTGTAACATATCAGACCAGCGGGGATGCACAGCTGAATGGACTAGAATGTTCTACATTCTATCTTTCTGTCAATCGTTGATTGATTTACTTTTATAGTTTTTTTGGATCAGACTAACTCTCGTAAAAAATAATAGTGTTCAACCTTAAATTGCTAAAATACAGCTATATTTAATTTTTGAATTATTTATAAACAAATTGATTGCGTAATTTCCAAGGAAATATTTTTTGTTCCACACGATCTTGCAATCTATCTGAACGAAATAGAACTCGTTTAGGGTCGTATGAAAGACATCCATCACACAAAAGAACCATTGTATTTGAAATTAATAAACTTTTTGTACCTTGTTTTGTGTGAGATATATTCCATAACGCTTTCGAGGCGGTAAAAAAATCTTTGTGAACAGCACAAACGCCATTCAGCTGGCTTTCGAAAAAATTACAAGAGTCTATCGTTCGCGCATTATACGAACCGTAAACTACTGTAAATACTTACTTAAAATACAAAATATGTAAACTTAGCCACTCACCTGAAACAAAACAAAAATATAATTAAATTAATCTTGTTTTTAAAACAATTGTTACAATATATCTACTATAAGAACTGCATTTTGATATTTTATCTTCCAATAAACTTTGTTTGTTTCTTACCAATATTTTGAATAATAATTTTGCTAACAAGACGTATTACATCGTAATAGGATTTTATTAATTAAGGTAAAAGGTTTGTTCAGGATTAGACTGTATGTAATTAATAAGCAGCTCGGCATATTTTCACTCTTTAATCGAATTATAATTTGTGCAGAGAAAATTTTCAATAACGAAAATTCTTTTGGGCTGCAAATATTTTTTATCCACCATTTAATAAGGATTTTCACAACTCCAGAATTGCTTTTTTACCTTGAAGCTGTGTCCAAGATAGATTGGCTATGTTCTTAAGGTCAAATTGCTTTTGGTACCTTTCCAAAAATGATTCTTCAAGTGTAGCGTAGGCAGCGAAATAAATTTTGATAACCATAAGATTGGTTCTTATAGTTAAACAGATTTTCCCCATACTACTGTAAACAAAATCCTCAGGCCTATGATTTATTAATTTATTAGTTATCCCACTGATAATTGATGATATCCATGTCGTGAGAAATCCTGTCTTAATCAGTCCTAATCACTGTAATAATCTTGGACTTATTTATTCCCGGATAGCATGGTATTCAACGAATCCATATCTTGTTAGGCCTTATTTGAAATCTGTTTTGACAGATTACTTTTCGAAAAATGAACAACCCAATTTCACCTGTGCGACAGGATTTTATTGACAAGTGTAAAAATCAGAAAGTAAAACCGTGTATGACTTCAAGCGTTACTTTTCTATATTCATTCTGAAGGATTTTAATAAAACCCTAAATGCAAAATTTCCTTTAAGGGCGTAACTATCTCGACTTACGTAACAGGGAATAATACTGACCCTCTTTCGGGACCACTATCTTTAAAACCACTTGACTAACACAAATTCCACAACGATACAATACATAAAAAAATTTATGATATTGCAAATCAGAAACACATTTCGGTAAAGGAGTTCTGGCGTCCCTTCCCTTTTAAACGTTTCGCTATTTATAGTTACGGTTGTTGTTTATACCAAAGTGCACATTAAGGTTACTGTTATTATTATTTATTAGTTAGGAAGTAATCTCTTTCAATTAATTTTTATTGCGTAGGGTTCGTTTTACAAATGAGCACATGGTCATTTTATTTAAACTTTATTTTTATAGTATTATTGTTTCGTGTCTTTTGCTCGTCTTTTGGAACGTTTGTCGAGAATTATTGGGCATCAAAATATCGACAAAGGTTTCTGAAGATGAGCAAACTGCTCGAAACATCAGCAATACAATAAAAAGAAAAAGAAAATTTAAACGTCACCGAACTCATTTCTAAAACTAACCCTAAAAAATTAGGTTAAACTGTAATTATTCAAATATCGTGAGATGCGGTCTGGTGTGATGTAGGTATCAGAAAAACATTTTCTTTATCGTGCCAACGTTTCGATCTTTTATTGAGATCATCTTCAGGGCCTGGGATTTACAAACATAATTTACATTTAGAAAATACATATAGAATATGGAATTTATACAATGCAAAAATTATATTTTATATTCTATCAAAGTATTTCTACTCATTCAAAGTGTTTGTCTTCTGTGTAATTGTGCCATGTCGTGTTGAGAGTGCCAGTGAAATTTTACTTTTATCCCTTTCTACATAATCCTGAAAGAATAAAGTGGCTGAAACATTACCAACACATTGTTTCCCTTTGTCGGCTCTTTTCACCTCAAAGAAGCCGACGACCTATACAAAATTGTCTTTTCTATACCCACTTCCTTCCCCACCACTTCAAAATCAAACATATAAACATGAAACAGTAAAATTTCACTGGCACTCTCAACACGACATGGCACAATTACACAGAAGACAAACACTTTGAGTGAGTAGAAATACTTTGATAGAATATAAAATATAATTTTTGCATTGTATAAATTCCATATTCTATATGTATTTTCTAAATGTAAATTATGTTTGTAAATCCCAGGCCCTGAAGATGATCTCAATAAAAGATCGAAACGTTGGCACGATAAAGAAAATGTTTTTCTGATACCTACATCACACCAGACCGCATCTCACGATATTTGAATAATTATCCGTTAACGGTCACTAATCTCTACACATTAAACTGTAATAAACACTTGAATAGATTTCGGCGCGAATTAGTGAAAAGAAAAAGGAATGCTACGTTCTTCAAGAGCAATGTGCTGTGAACAGCCGATGCAACCGAGTGCACGGAAAAATAGGATAATCTGTTACAACATGCCATATGTGAAGTAGACCTTGTTAACCAAATAATAAAAATTGTATTGCTTTCTTCCGAATTGTCGTAAATCTTTGTTCGGTACAACATTCTAGGTCGAGTATAACGGGGCATGGCTTGCTCTCTCCATAGAATATTAAATTTCGCATCCTCTCGGCCAATTCAAAATACAATTAGGCGGTGAAGTTCCTCCGTGTTAATAATCTTAAAACCAAAACCACAAGAGGAAAATTCAAACCCCCTTCACTTGTGCATTAATTTACATGCGCACAGTTGCGTTAACCTTAATTTTCCTTTAAAAAATTGACATCTTATAGGACAATCAATTCAATAATTCAAATGGCAATGAAATATGATAGTAGTTGACAAAAGAAATGTTTGTAAACATTTATTCATCACAATATAAGAGCAGATTAAAATTTTGAAAACACGAAACTAGAAACCTTTCCACTTGCAATATTGCGATTTAAAAAAATATTCTTTTAAACTATATAACATGAGAAATGTTATTGTTATCTTACAGTTAAATGTTTACAACGGCGCCACGGCGTTGTCATAAAATGTTTTGTAAAATTACATTTATACTCAGAAGCTAAAGTAATAACAGTCCAGTATTGGAGTGTAGGAGGGTACAACCATGGCGAATCATATCAGAATGATATTTGATATATATCACTTAACATGCTCGTATAACATATTACCGTAATTTATCATCACTTACGGCAGATTTTATATTTTTGCAACTATAATGCTTACCTACAGAAATATTTACAAAGTTGGAGGAGATTATCGTTGCAATTGGTACATATTTCATTAGTTCGCAACTAAAATTTGAGTGAAATAAATTCTCTCTCCTTGAAATAATATAACATATTTTTAATCAATTCGTAACTCATCGTCTTACATTACCAAGGATCGACATGGACATAAAACATGGAATATTGCCTTTAGAGGATCTTGGAAGTGTGGACATTTTCATCCAACTCAAATTAGCCCCACATTTGTCGATATAAGTATACCAATGCTGACAACTACAACGATAGGTTATTCGATTCGAGATGTAAAGGAATTCCTTCGCTCCAAGTAGAGAGCTAACAGGAAGAAATGTTCTTCAGCATAGCAGCAACGCTTCCAGTCCTACAGTTTTTTAAAATAGTTCCTACTCACAGTAAATTGTTTTCCAACGACCCGGATTTTGAGCCCCATAGCTCATCAACAGATTGAAGGATTTCTACAACCGTGTCTGTCAACAAGAATTGCAAAAGTGAACCCGCTGATACCCTAGCCAACGGGAAGTTCCAATGAGGAGCTGATTTTTAATGACGCTCAATTTGAACGTGCGAAAAACGGGAATTTTTACAAAAATAAATATTTATAATGGTAAATACTGTAAGAAATTAAATATAAATTAATGATTAAAGCTAAAAGCTAAATTAGAATAAAACTTAATATTATTAAATTATCAAAATAATAACAATTAAAATAAGTAATTTAATTATTTGGGCGTTTATTATTTATGCACAAATTTAAAATGGGAGGTAGATCAAAATCTATTATATTATTAATGCATTTATCCCATGTTCAATTTCAAATTTTTTAATCTCAAATTTCACAAACCTCCCTTTGTTAAAACATGTAAGACTGTTGTATTTAAATTTGGATTGAAATTGTTTTGCTTCTTTTAGATGATCCTTAAATTCCGAAAACTTGTTCGATTTAGGCAAGTGTTGAAAAATTGTGTTCAAAGTTTAATTCTATTTTTTATTTGGTGGTCAAAAAGAAGAATGAAGCACGCTATATTACACAAAATATTTCTTTTTTTGTTGGGCCCAACCCTGAATTCGAAAATCAAAAACAAGGTCCCAGAGGTTTTTTACGATCGGACCTGACTACAACGATTTCTTTTATTGATCAGGCACCTTTTATATTTTATTGAAATCAAAATAAATACGGCACTGAATGTTTGTTGAATGTAAATTTTTAATTATAATTTATTTCACACAAATTTACAATTTATCTTCTTAATTATTGTTTTAATTTAAAGAATCCTTTCATCATAGAACAGGCTTATCAAAAAATCTACAAATCTTAATTTTAAAATGGAATTTAAATCTTGTTTTATAGTTTTATAAAGAAACGTAAAGAAATTATTATTATTATTAATTTATTGACCACCAAATAAAAAATAGAATAAAATTGTGAACACAATTTTTCAAAAAATGTTATTTCTTCTGTTTTTCTTTATAAAAACTTTTAAAAACTAAAGTACAATTATTATTTTTGTTTTGACGTCAAAGTAATAAAAATTTAACTCACATGAATAGTGTGCACACCCAATTTTTCTTTACGAAAATAGCTGTTTACTCACAGAAGCCAGAAAGAGAATTGAATTAGCACTTAAAAAAATTTCTTTCCTACTCCTTGCACTGTTAGAGCATGTGGAGGGGCATGGCGGTTCATTTAAATCTGAATGTTACACACATATATACATATTTGCATTGTATAAATTTCCACATCCAAAATGTAATTCTTTAAGTAAACAATGTTTGTAAATCCCAGGCGCTGAAGATGATCTCAATAAAGATCGAAATGTTGGTACGATAAAGAAAATATTTTTCTGAAACCTAGATCACACCAGACCGCATCTCACGATTTCTAAATAAACAATCATTACATTTGAGTTGGTCAACCTCGCTTTTTGCCAAGTTGTAAAGACCTAGATTGTGCCCTCCCAATAACACTACAGCAGGACAACTTCAACATTCTATTACACCTAACATGATTGTAAATTGAAAGGAAATCTGATGTTGTTCACAGTGCAGAGGCGAATATCTTTTAATTTCCAAAATTGAAGAAGCTCCTTGAACATACATTTAACTTTATTGGATTTTCATGTAATTTTTATTCATTCCAAGAAACCTAAATCTACCTAAAGTATCTTGGTCAATTAACCTATCTAAAATAATTAAGGGCTTTTCCCGATTTCTGGGCAAATTTCTTTCAAATGCATGGCTTTCATTTTGGCTTTTTAAAACTAAAGATAGATAAAGTAAATTCACAAAGACGTTGAGGTTTTAGGGGCAAATTCAATTCAACTCCGTACGAGGGGAGTTAGATCAAAAAAAGTCTACTTTACCTGAGGACCCCCAAATCGGGAGCTTGAGTAGTTTCTTAAAACTGCTGCTTCGCTTGAGGGAGCCGCTGGCCCGTGGAGACTCATTGTGGTCCATAAATGAAGACAGGATCTCCATTCGAGTGGGACAGCCCCTCGGCGAAAGGGGCCCCCTTTAAGCTAAGCGTCGTCCCTGCAAAAGACAACGAGAGGGTCAGATCGACCCTCCCTCCCCGTATCTTTTCACTCGCCGGGACCGGA
Organism: Cimex hemipterus; assembly: GCA_039619505.1. NCBI lineage: Eukaryota > Metazoa > Arthropoda > Insecta > Hemiptera > Cimicidae > Cimex > Cimex hemipterus. Next base: position 1,471,390 of record CM077099.1, on the reverse strand, counting down.
AAATGAAAACGTGCCGGATAGGGTAGAATTAACAATAACTCAAACCGGAAGTCATCGGTGACCTTTACCGACAAATATTTAGAAAAAGAGAGAAATAAAACTGTTATCCCAGTAATATTTCAAAGCCTTCGTGCGGATATACAGATTGGCTGCAAGTTGAAATTAATTAACTAATTGGCAATTAATCTATTCATGTTAATCTGATGTTTATACCAACAAACATATAAAGCTATGGAAAAGACATCCACGGTACATGCATCGGTTCTATGTCAATATTTGGTCGTTACTTCCAAGAAAACGAAGGATTTCAGATGTAGATATCAATGCGTCGTTTTCAGCAGGACCGGCCCTTATCAAAACAAATGGTTTCTTAGAAAACACACATTTTTGGACGATTTCCAAAGGCAAAGGGCATTTATCGTAAAAGTAGTCATAAGGAGGTGAAGAAAAATGAGCCGGGCGATAGTTTAGACAGACATGGAACACTTTCGTAATTTTCAAATGTTGATATTACAGACGAACAATAGAACAGAATAAAGGTTGGCCGACAAATTACAAAGGAATAGGCCTTTCGAAATCGTTTTTGTATTTAATTAGTTTTCCTGAACATTGATAGGATTTTATGTACCAGCATTCAGACGGATCTGATATCAAGACGGGATAAGTATGACGGAATTAACATGCCAAGTTCAGCAGTTTTATCGTTTCCTATCTTTATGGTCTACGTATATTGGGGGTCTGTCAAGACGTATATCGCCATCTTGGTCGCTTTGGGTCAGAGTTAAAAACAGATTGATGTAAGACAAGATTTGCTAACGTTTTAGTACATCATATATTATTCTTTGTTCACAAAAGTACAAAATAAATGGACGACTGAGAAAAAGGACAAAAATCCTACGATAGGTCAGCTAGTATCAAGATACCAGATAGTGATGAACGTATCTTGGTACTAGTTCTATATATATAATCACGAGAATTTGATATCACAAAAATTTTCACGGTCAAGACAATAGATGTTCATTTGATTCAACGTACAAAATTGGTCGGTGAAATGGACCCAACCAAAAAATTAAACAAACTGCTGGAAAGAATGTCTTATTTTTGTTTAAGCATGTTTTTATTTACACCAAGACATAGCACTGAATAATCAATTAAAAAATCCTTTGGCAATGACTTTCGTAGATTAAATCGTTCAGTAATATTCAGAGAAGCTCCATTTAAAAAACTTCCTTAAAACTTCTTTTACAGCTTCAACTCTGGTAACTACATTTTTCTCACTTTATCTTATCTTGCTCCACATACATTAAAATGAAAAGTGATACCCCACACCTGGTGTATTTGCTCTACCCACTTATCGCAACGATGAGATTACAAAGATTACTAAAAGAATCCCTTCAACACCAGAAGTGTTCCAAATATACTTTTTTGATACTTTTATTTAAAAGGGGACGAATAAAAAATCGCATTAATTTAATACAAAATTTGTCTAACTACTTATATTGATACAAATAGAAAGATATGGATTGTAAAGCCTCGCCTTTCGCCGTACATCGTTTTAACATTTGAACTTGATAAAGTAAAACATAGCAGAGAAAACATAATCAAAGAGGCTAGTCAATTTACTGAATTGTCTACCGGTCAAAGGGTAGGAGGCATTTCTAATAACGGCTTAAAACTGAAGGATGATAAGAAATTTGGAATTTTAAGTTTTATCCATATTGGCCCAGTTGAGCTTCAACCCATTTGACTCCGTTCAAGCCACGACAAGAATTTCAATATTCTCCAATATTCCGATGAGAGAGAGGCGGTTCTTTTCAATTTTACTGACATGTCACTTCTTCATTTTCTCCACCGGAAGGTGGGTGAGACGACGGTGAAAATAAACTAAAATAAGACTTTTGAACATCCTTATATTCAAGTAATAAATGAAGTGTGGTATTTATTATAAACAATCGAAAAATGATTAATTGTTCGAGAAATTCTTTGGTTAAAATGGGAAGAAAATACATCCGATTCAAGCATGCGACTTTACAAATACGACACCAGAAGTTTTACCTTAACTTTAAATCGACATTGCTTGTCGAAAATGTAGGAATATTAATAAAGTTAAGCTTAATAAGAAAGTGGACAATAACATTTCGATATAAGGAGAAGGAGGAGGCAATTGTTACGGGCGAATGCAATCCAGCAGTTCATTAGCTGATGAAAAGAGATGACCTTAGCCGAACCCAAGCCTCCAGTGCCATCGCTTCCATACAAAATTACGAGTAAAATATGTACACTTTTAGGTTTTATTTCCTCTATTCTTTGCTTCTAACGATGTTTTACATTATTATGGGGCAGTCTGTTTGACAAATTTTGTAAAGTTTGGCATAAAACCTGTAATATGAGTCTTGTCGTTTCTGGACCGGGTATCCTCACTGATTTGATACATAAATGCAGCTCAGACATGACAAACTTGTACGGTTATTATGAAATCTATTTGCAGTACATTAAAAAAGCATATTCCTCCTATTTTGACCAAAATAAGCTTGCCAATCCCGATTTATTGAAGAGTTAACGATATTAATAAACGTGAACACGTCTGATTTCAATTTGATTATGGTATATGCCATAGAATAGATCATCCTCCCATTCTACCGTACAACGAACGTCACACAACTATTAACTTCATGTAATACTAACTGTGTTTAAACGGACTTTAATTTAAAACGGATCTACTAAATACGAGTTTACAGGGGGGGGGGGCAGAAGTTTATTATGGAATTACTAATTTTCTCTTCAGAACTCAATTACGGTTATTTACCTTTTATAAAAGGTCTTTTTGAAGGTTATTGTTCAACCGTGATGAATAAAGTAATATTAGAATTGTTTTCAAATGAAAGCCCCCGCTAAACATCGGAAAATGACAAAACGAGTATGGAACAAAAGTCAGCGAGAATAGGGGGACCACGATAGTCGGAGACCAAATGCAAGTACTCACAAATCTCGGGAAACCTCATACTTTTTGTAAAGTGTAATTAGTTTTTCAATATTTTAAGTATAAGATGCAGTCTGACAGACTAGAGCCATAATGATCCGAGACGACCAAACTTCATCACTCCACAGATCTCAGTAAGAAACCTCATAACCTTTTTATGAATGTTAGCGACTAGATTATGTAAATTACAGGGAAATACCGCGTCAGCAGGCTAAAAACAGCGAAGGCAGACGGACCATGATGAGCGGAGGTGACCTAATTAAACAGTTCACTTCTCCACAGATACCAATAAGAAACTTATTATATATTTTTTTATAAATGTTATCAATTACAAACATTTTTATTAAAAATAAATGTCAAAAGTAGTGTGAAGAATGTAAAACATCTACAATAGAGAGTGTAGGATAGTCTGAGACGGCCATACATAGTTGATAACTACACCTCAACCAGGTATCTCATCTTTTTTTTTGTCAATGCTAACAATTTCTAATATTTCAACTACAAGAAATCGAAACGCGTCTTACAAAGTGAGTAAACAACTTTCATCCACGAAGTGTGAATAATGTTAGTCAAACGATTGGAAATATTTGTGTGCCTGACCCTACTTGCTGTAAAGAAATTGAAAAGAATAACGGACCAAAACCAGCAAAAATATATCAGAATAAAAGGAAAGTCACTTAAACAAAAAGTTCTCAATCTACCAAATTCATATAATTTTTTAATACTTATTATCGATTTTTACTTGTAACCCAGACACAAAAAAGCGAGAATAGACCATGACGATCTGAGAAGAAAAACAGTTATCACCCCACAAGCGCTATCAAATCTCATCATTATTGCTTGTATCAATAATAAAAGATACAAAATAATAATTGTAATATTATATAAATTATGATTAGAGCGGTTCAGCACAATCACAATGCAAATATATCGCAGTTTTTATCAAATTTTTACTTTGTAAAATTCAGTCGAATAAGTTTATGAAAAAACACAGCAACGAGTTCAAATATGTAATAGGTACGGAAAGCTCTAATGGCAAGCCATCTGGATTAATTCTAGGAAACAACTCGATTAAATTTCGTTATTGACATCATACCTAGCGTTTTGTTTTCTCTTTATGTAATAATAAATATTTTCCAACTGTGCTACTTACTATTACCTGAAAATTCCGTCCGTAAACAAATTTGTCAACAGGGAAATTATTAATGTGCAACCAACAAACCAAAACAGCGAGGATAGCAAACCCAAAATGACTATATATACTTATTAGATATTCACGAAAGCCGTTAATAACCTAATAATTATTAACAAATATTTAATATTATAAATTGTTATATAAAAATATCTATGTGCTCGAAAAATCGTTGTATCGTGTCTTGTGTCTGTGTTGTTAAACATGTCTAAGTGTGCTATTGAGACCAGTTCAGGAAGGTTTTTTATTTTTTCTCCCAAATAGTTTTCTGATGTGCGATCGGTAATATTTAAATATAACCCTTTTTGATATAAACATTTGCAAAATTCTACTACTGAAAACCACCATCAAACAGTCAAATAACATTTGGTTAGATTTGGTCAAGAGGTTTCCATAGTGGTACCGCAAAAAGGCAAATGTTTTTTCAACCTCTTTAACTAACGTCACAAATCCTCAACTTACACACTTAACAAGATAAGGAGAGTTTGCTTGTACCCAATGTATCTCAGTCACACAGAAGCAGGGAAAAACCAAAAAGAACAATTAAACGGACAAGCTTGCATAAAAAAAATGCAATTTCGTATCTGCAAAAAAACCGTCGTCCCGGCCTGTATGGCTTTAACGCTATAAAAGATATTTTTTTAAAGACAGCTTCATAAAGAATCATGAAGATGTGAACTTCTCGACATTTATCAAAGAGCGACAACAAAAGCCTAATAGGATTTCCGAGTGGATCAGGCGGCGTTATGATCAACCGGTTTATATGCCTAGGCACAACTTTTCCTTTCATTTTATACATAACCCGGTAGGATTTGACACATCCCTCACGCAACGGCATACAAAAGCATCTTGGAGAAATTAATTTTTTTTTGTTTTTTCTTGGGCTGGGGCTTCCGACGTCGAGGTCATTTCAGCCCCTAACTAAATATATATTCTATACCCGTTCAAACAGTACATTCATGCAAATAATACATTCATTCACTTAAATACATCCATACAGTACACTCATTCCATTTGGTCGGTGGAGTACTTGATATTCCTCCACCGAGCTGTACTTAAACTAAACTAGATTGGGGTCGATGGGGTACTTTTATAAATATTCCGCCATCGACCACGAACACACACTCCACGCTTTCAACGTTCCAGGGGTGATGACGACGTTATATTTCACGCTCACCCCTCGACTATAGCGCTAATAAATTACATGCACTCAGACAAAACATACAGACACAACACACTGAGGACCATCTACCGGCCGTGCTCTTGCTTCGCAAAAGCCTTTCCTACACCCCCGGCGAGCTGCCATCTTTCTTTCATCAAATTTTTTACTGCGTGTTTAGCGTCAGAGGGCCTGATCGCGATGGTTCGATCCGGAGGGTGGGACGTACCAGTTTCTCCGCCTCTTCTGCGTGTTAGTTACCCTCCAGGCCGACGGCGATCCAGACAACTACCACTGTTTTTCCGACAGACCAGCTCCGCGTTATTTCACGTATTACATGACGAGATGGTCCACAAAGAACAGACATACACCCACCACTTTTTAATATTACATTTTCGTAATATTTTTTGTCATTTTAGTTTCAAATAGTAATAATGGAATAAATATAAAGGAACTGTTAAAACAGCTTTAAAAAGTAGTGAGAATGAACTTCGCTCTAATCAAAATTTGGAAGTATAGATGGTCCTGGATTCACGACTTATTGGGTTCTTTCCAAAGACCAATTAAGAAGCCTAATAGTATTGTAAATATTAATTTTCAATATTTTAATTAAAAAGACTACCTAACTCGTCAGCCGGACCGAAAAAACTGGAAACCACATAAATAAAGGTTCATCAATCCAACTAATCAAAAATTGACATAATGTTTTACCAACTTTTAAAAATGTCTAATATTTTTATTACAAAGAAATATTGAAACGCCAAGCCAGACAAAAACCACGATTATTAAGTGACCAGGAAGGATTAACTTACTTATAGCTTCGTTCACTCCTTGGGCATAAATAAGAAACCCATTAGTTTTCGTAAATGATATAAATTTTCAATATCTTAATTAAAAGAATACAGAAACCAGAAAAGAAGAAAAAAAACTGGAGGATTCCAGGATAACTGGAGACCACTTAGCTTAAAGTTCTTCAATCTAACAATACTCAAAGTCACATAATGAATGCTTAGGACATTTTAACTTCTACTATTTTAAATATAAAAAAATATCGAAACGCGTTATTCAGACCAAAAACAACGAGGATAAACAGAGCAGAAAGATCAGAAAAGACATTCTTACAGGTCCATTTACTCCACAGACCTAAATAAGAAACTGTTTTTATAAATGATATTTTCGACATTTTAATTTAAGAAATATCGAAACACGTCTGCCAAATCAAAAACAGTTAGTAGAGAAAGACAAGAATGGCGGAGACGACCCAACCGCAGGTACATCACCCAGGCAAAATCTAAGAATCTCAAAGTTTGAGCAAATGTGATCAAAGTAAATATTTTAACCACATTTTATTTATTTGTTTGTTATCAATTTTATTTCAAGTAATAAGATAGTGAAATGGCGAAAATGCCAAAAACATAACGTTAGAAAGTAGTGAGAGTGAACAATAATAGAAAGGCAAAAATATTGATGGATGCAGAACTGTCAAAATATGAAATGAAAAGAGAGGACAAAAGCAAAGTCTAGAGTAAAATAATATAATAATTATGTTAAAAATTATTCCAAAACAAAGAAAAAACATTTGATAAAATTCAGTTTGTTGATATTTGCAACTGGTGAAAACAGTCTCGTGTTCAAATTGCTTTAGGTGGAAAAATAACACAAAACGGATTAACGCCAGTTTTTAAATCCTCCCTTATTTGAATCTCCTTGTTGTTGTATTCCACTATTAAACCCAAGTATTTTTATATTAGTTGACAAGCAAAACAACCTATTCTATAGGATTATTTCCAACAAAAGTAAAACTGTTTAATAGAAATGCTGTAAAACCCGAGTACCTGGCGCAAATATTGAAAAATATAGTAACAGACATTCTCAGATTTGCGAACAATTAAATGGAAGAAGAATGAAGATAATGAACAACTAACAACTTTAAGAACTACTAATTCTATGCGTAATATTTCTTTTCTTATAATTCTGTCTGTAAAAACAGCTCAATATAGTTTATTCATTTTGTGTTTTTTGACTAAAAAAACTCCACGTGATTACACCTAAACTAAACGGCAATGCGTACTCATGAAAAATCCCATTTGTCCCAATGGCCTTGGGTTAAGTTTATAAAGGGGGTTTTATAAACGGGTTCAAATCCCATTCTGCAGTAGTCGGTGATTCTGCAGCTGAATCTTATGCCACCGACTTCAACCATTTTCGTGAAAATTCAAACAAAAATAAAACAAGGGCGATATTTCGTCAGCATTCTTATTTTGCAATATAAAATATGTAATCTAAAATTTATCAGCGTATTTTATGGCCATTATCACATTCAAGAGATACTTGTGCCTTTTTTTTTTCAATTTTTATGCTCCAAAAAATGTTTGTCAACAATCATGCAGACTCGAGATAAAACTTATAGGTTTTGGAAACTGGATTGATACATTATTAAAAAAATTGCTGATTGATCGTCATTGTTAGTGAGAAAGGGTGAATATAAGGTCAAAGCTTGGCATAATTCAATCATGTTTTGCGACAATTTGGCTAATCCAGTGTTTCCCAATTTGTTGCACATTACATTGTCGAGTTTTTTGCTCAGAATTTGACCAAGTTTTGAATGCTCAAAAAGCTTTGGCTGCAAAAATAGTATAAGTACACTACTGTGAATTAAATGTAAAGTATATAAAGTAAGTAAAGTCATTTACACTGTTACATTATATGTAAATGTAGAAAGATGCTGGTAGTTCCACATGTGAAGTTCAACAAAATTTATCACTGACCCACAAATTTGATGATTCAGGATATAGTACAATTCGACCGACTTCTTTTTTAATGCCATATGTTTATGGCTTTTTTGAATAATTAATTTATGCGGAGTAATTCGCTTTGAATATTACAGGCATAAAAGAGTTTAAAAAATTAATGATTGCTTAATTTATTGTTTAATTGGATAAAAAGATTACGTAACATTTTTCTCTGTTGATATAATATTCTAAAATAAATTTGCTTATACATATAAATTATTACATATAAATTAAGCTGGGTGGTCTGTAAGTGGGTTCGCTACCTAGGACATATCAACCCCCAAAGAGCAGATGGATTACAAAAAAGTCGAGTTGAGAGTGAATTGAGTACGAATGTAGTATCGAAACTATTACTAGTTAAACTATTACAGTAGGGTTCAGAATACATTAATTTAAGTATGACATTATAACCTGTTAAAAAGGCATAAAGATACAAGAAATTATTACAAATATAGGAGCTAATCGATTTATGTTTGCGGCACGAACGATCACATTTGCAGAAAATAAATTGTTAAACACGAGGACACTATTACTATAATGTACCAGGGTTCAGCAAACATTAATTTAAAACCTAATAACGTATAAAAATTCCGTTTAAAAAAAACGAAAAAATGCCGATGGATTTATACAAATAATCAGTCCTAAATTGTGGCCAAATAATTTCAAGTAATGCAAAACAAAGTTAAACAAGAGAAACTATTTTATAGTAGAATGTTCTTTACAAGGTATACATTCATAAAAACTAGTTTAGTTTAATTACTTTGTCCTTGCACCAGTTCAACATAGAACGGGTTAAACAATTTTTTTGAACATTGTCAAATTTTATGAAAAACAAACAACATCTCTGTTTGGCTGTTTCAATTTTTTTCTAAATATACTTTTTTATTGCAGTAAACTTTTTTTTTGGGGGGGGGGGATTATTCGAATATAACAATTAGCCCAGGAAGTTTTTATAACTATATAACTTTATAAAATGTAGGTGAAGAAAATGTGTATTGTGCAATATTATGAACTCACGACACAAAATGTTATATAATATATTTTCATCTAATTAAAAACTAAATTATACAAACAATATTACCGTTATGAATAACAATGTTTTTCCCGACATTCAAATAATATTATTCATGAAATATGATACATTTCGCATAAAACCACGAAATATTATCAAAAAAGAAGATCGATGGTTAAATTAAATTTGTGGGTCATAAATTGTCAAAGGAGACAGTAAGTCAGTTGGTCAAACCGTTGAACCACAAAAATAACTACAATGTATTGTATGTACATTACAGTATTATGAGTTTTCCAGTTGAGAGTCTACTAAATGAACCTCCGACGGTCCGCCTATTCTCGCCATTTCCGTCTGCCAAACCCAGAACTAGAGATGAGTAAAATCTCAGCGTAGTTGAATTTAACTTTAAATTTTATTTAAAAAAACAGTGTAATTATAAAGAATACGTGCAACGGCTGAAAATAAAACGGAGAAAAGTACTCTCTACGACACGGGAACAGAGAGAAAAGCCGTTGCAAATTAGATTCGTGGAGTATTTTTATTCGCCGGCATCAGACGGCGACGTCTTGATTGAATTATCGACAGCACAAATTCGGGAGGGGAATTTATAATTTTTAAATTAAAAATAATTAAAAACGTACAGTAATTATAACAACCGTGTTATTTTTACAGTTGAGACTCATTGATGAAACAATATTCCAGGGAGTCAGATTTATCTTCTAGTGCATTATTCTGTTAAACAAGCTACGTTGGGTTGTTAAAACGAAATATATTTTTAAAAAGAAAAGTGGACAAGAACTAAACTTTATAGTTACAATATAATAAATAATCTGGTCCCATAATTTTAATAAACAAACCGTATTCTCACTTCGGAACTCCGTCTGAAAGTATATTAAAAAAATCACGTATTATCGATAAGAATTCAAGAAAGGTAAACATAAGCATAACTTATTTATGCAATATTTCTTTTCTACTTTTAGCAGTATGGTGGAAAAACCTTTTGTATAAATATTTAACATTGCTGAAATGCGATCGAGTAGACCGGGGACACATGGGAAGGTTGCCACGAATTGCTGACATGTTCAATTTTATAAAACCTTTGCTCTTTATTTTTGAGTACACTGTGTCCTTATCGATTCAAAGATCAGCGATTAAGGAGGACAAAACTTTTTTTTAAAGGCCAGAAATCGTGCATTCTGAATTTACAGCAGTGGAGAGATTTGGACTCCGGTAATAAAATAAAAAGAATGGTGGGCTTTATTTTTGTTTGCATTGATAACGCTAGATTTCAAACAGATGTTAATTTGTAGACCAAATCGTAAATTGACGGTACGGCAGAACTGTAGTGACGGTTTATTCCCGAAAAAATGCTCGATATTTTCATAATAAAATGACCAGAGGGAAACCGAGGACACCCTCTATTTCACCATATGTTAAAAATAAAAACTTAAAGTCTAGGAGTTTCGAGAGTCGCAAATTTGCAGCGAGATAAAAATACGTGGGGCCGTTATAATTCATTAGCTTATACGGACGGGCAGCACTACAGGCATGACAAAATGTTACAAAAAAATTATCAACATACCAAAATAAAAATATACAATCCAAACCAAAGATGCCTTTTCTCATGTAAAATCAAATGGAGCGAGGACATTTCGGAAAAACATTTTTTTTTTCAAGTTGGTGGGTTTAAAGGGATCTCGGACTTGGCGAGGCGAGTGACAAGATGCGAAGTTCTTCGGGCGAATTTCCTGTCGTTGATGCGACTTACATAATCACAGCTCGTGTCTGACACCGTCCACTTCGAAAAGTAAAGAAAAGAAAAGAAAAACGAAAAAGGCACGAACAACACGGTGTACACGAAGAGACTGAGCGGCTCATACAGTTGGAGGGGATTCGAAAGAGGGAGCCGTGGCGGCGGGGGTAGAGAGAGCGGCGGTGAAAAGGGGTGCGCGTCAAGCCCCATTTTACTCCAAGAGGACATCCTAGTTGAGTAAATTTATTGCGTTCTTGTTATTACGATTAGCCTGGAAGAAAACGGGACACGACTGGAGGAGGGGAATATTCCAGAATAATTTCCGTTTTCCCCTAATAAACGTAAGGAAAAGAGGGTCGTTTGATCTCGGCCCGGAGCCTCAAAAAAACGGGCCGCCCGTACAAAAGCCACCGACAAGCAGATGAGTATGATTTTTTCATTTACACAGTTAACCATCTATCAGTTGTTTCAGCATCAACCGGAACGCCGTAGAAACTGTACATCTACAACAGGAAAGATCGCACCACATTTCACACGACATCTAATCTAGTTTGCAGCTATCAATACAAAATTGTCGCTGCTACATGGAAAACTCAAAACGATAAACAGAGTGAAAAAGTCTTCCGATAGATGACTATAATGCCAGATCCTACAAAAGATTTATCATTTGATCCTTACCGTTCAACTTCATAGCCTGTATTCGTTGCTGTGGTTTGTAACATCAAGTATTTTTAGGCACACATACATTCTCAGCTCAGCGCCATCTAAACTGGATTGAAATAGTTGCAGTTTGGACGTTTCATACCATCCTCATCTACCTACCATCACTATCGCCCACCACCCAAAGATTAGTATAATAGTCTTTAGGCTAACCCGATAACTATAAATTTAGATTGTGAGAGCTGTGGTTTGATGAGCATCTATCATGAAAGTTATTGTTTAATTCTCAATTGTAAAAATTTCAACTATGAATTCGTTATGTTAAAAAACTATCATACACTCGGCTGACGATGGCAGGAACAAGTTATCATCGATAAAAACCTGCCAATTTTGGCCATTTTAGGTAATAAAAGTGTATGTTTAAACACACACTAGTACACAATAGGGTATAGAATAGCAATCCTCACTGATTCAGCCTCCTGCTATTTGTAGAACGGAAATGGACTTAGTTTGGACGTTTTCAATTATCTGGCACTGCGGAATTCTTGCTTATTTGTCTTTCAATCGAAGGTATTTATTATTGTTTCGCAGACTTCAGTTATTATCAGGGAATAAGCTCTGTACAGCAACCAACAACTATCCCAACACTAATCAGCACGGAAATTTAGTATCAAAGAGCAGGTTCAAGGTGTAAATATTATATAAAATATAAGTTTGTGCCTTAATGCTAAAATGTGTCTGATAGACGAAAGCAGGTTAATAAAACAGTTTGCATCAAATGTTGTACAATCCGACTTGTAAATACAATATTGTAAAGCACAACTTTTTAATTACTTTTGTATTATCTCCCAACGATTATTTAATTGCTTTATTTCTTTAGTAAACTAGCAAATATGCTAAGGCTTTAATTAATACATGGGTGTCCGGTTTATGGAGCGGAGGTAAACCCTGAGATCGGGATATCGCCAAATTTCTCAAAATTAAAGTGCTAGTATAGGTGTAGATCAACGTGATACGAAAGAAGCACAAATCAACACAAACACAAGTTGGGAGTTCCTCTGATACAGAATTTTGTTGAAGTTCCGGAAGCTCCAAAACTAATTACATCGTTGAGAAGGATGTTCTCGTTGGAATATATGACGACAGAACCTAAGTTAAGGTCTCGGCTGTCACAAAACATTATAAGCGAAACTGAATTGTTCAAAGTGGGTAGTTTTGGATAGTTTCGACTTCGATGATGACAGATATATGTGCGTGCACATTATTACATAAAATTTGATCGTCAATTTTGTAAAAGAAAATACCAAGCGATGGCATTAAAAAAGAAGTCTGGACACCAACGTCAATTTATAAGGTTTGTAATTTATAGAACGACCGGATAATAGACACAATGGAAGCCTGCCGTTTGAAGCCCAAATATTCAAACCTCGACGTTGTTTTATTTTCTCGTATTTAATCCACCTAAATTTATATCCTATTTTCAACTAATAACGATTGTGTTGAACCGGCACACGGGCACTTACTGGGTCTGTCTTCACTCGCGGGTTTTATTGTTGAGTTAATCAAACGCGTTTCGGCATTACGCCATCTTCAGTGATAAACTGCCTGTAAGTGCCCGTGTGCCGGTTCAACATGAGTTCGCCAACTCGCAGACCAAACCCTATCATCTACTATAATAACGATTGGATGTAATAATCTTTGATTTTACAACTATCCAACATCGTACCTAAGGATAATTTAAATAACAATCGTACAAAATATTATTTAAAATGTTAAAATACGTTATCTTAAAATATGTTATAAGATTATTACTTCATAAGATTTATGAACGTACATGTCTATACACAGAAGTTGATTTTGGCTTAACTTAATAAAAAAAAAATCAAGAGCAAATATACTAGTTTTATTTTAATTGGATATTTGTACTTGTATATGAGTACTTCACACAAAAAATAATGTTATATATAATAGTTTGAAGTCAGATAATAGATTTTTCGATTTAACGCTGAGAATAATTTATGAAATAATGCTCCCCAATTTCCATGTGACCTCAATATAGTTTCGAAAAAACTTGCAATTTTATCAAAAATATTTTCAAAAACGCGAATGAAATGGATATGTTAGCGTCATGAAAATACATAAGAGCAGGACAATCGAGCACATTAATTGCTTTATAGAAATAGAAAAACTGTCTGGAAATTCGATATCTTTTGTTTACATTTTCATACCAGGGGATAACGCACAAGTTTGAAAGTCGACGAGATATACGTGATCATCACCAGTGCAACAATCACAACGCCTGTAAAAGCACTCCCTTTAATATGTGCCTTATCGCGATCCGAAGGAACAATTCTTTTCAAGGCAGTGTTCACCACTGAATTAAGCCATCGCTACAACAAAATATGACGTTAAAGATTAAATGTTTCTGGAGGACTTAAATCAGTTAAAATACACTGTCCAGAAAAACACTAAGACGTTTCTCTTAATAATAAATTTAATTTGGAGATTTCTTCTTGAAGCCTGCAGAGTGAATGACCTATAAGTTGGTGTTGTTTCAGGTCATTCCTGGTCGCCTAGCCCTTTGGTCTATAATAAAAATTCTTTAAATATACAAATCCCTATAAAGTGAAACAAGAAAAAGTTTTAAATATTGCAGTTTCGCCTGAATGAACTTTCTTGTCTCACCCTGCTTATAACCCTACTCACCATTGAAGACACGTGAATGTCTAAAGGTGGCCATTCACGATCGCTCCAAATATACCACGCCAAGCTCCTTTAATTTGAGGGAGCGTTTACGGCCACACCACAACCAGTCGCTCCGAGCGTCATCTAGTGAATTAGTTACCTTCTCAAAATGGATGACAATCTCGTACTACGCTGCTGTTTGTTTACTTATTAAAAGCAAAAAACAGAAAAGGAAATGGTGTAAGAAGTGGCTCCTGAACTGAACCCATAATACCTACATCAATTTGAGGTAATTCACCAGATGACGCTCGGAGCGAAAATTCGAAAGGTTGTAGGTTGAGATATAGGGCGTTTGGGTCAGAGTGGATCGAATTATCATAGTCACGACAGTTCAAGTGGTTAGCGCAGCGGCGTATTTAGCCGAATGTCGTGGATTCGAATCCCCTCGTAACACTAGCTTTTTCATTTCAACCAAAACCTTACAAAAAAGTCTTGTTTATATCTACTCCAGCTTGTTTACCCCCTTGATTAGGACACAAAAGAATATGAGAGAACCATCACTTTACGTGAAAGGTCGGCAACCACTTTACGATTTCTCGCTACAGGGGTGAACTACGAAGAACTTCTCTACTATGATTTCTGATTAGCGTTAGGGGTTATCAATATCGCATCTCTCGTTGCATTTGAACCCTTTGTTTTGAAAACGTCGACCAACTGGTTGAGGATCAAATTTCTTTTATTTCTATAGTGGTAATCGTTGTACACCACTTTCCATAAACATGGTAAACATTAACACAATTCAATCACCTCAACAATAAAATCTCGATTGGATGTCATTGCCAATAAAGAATAAACCATTATTTTAACTATTTTAGAATGTAGGACCGAGATATTTGCTCAGTGACAGAAAGACGGAGACAGCGGCAAAAAAAAAACAGTTTCCCATTCACGACTAAGCCAGCGCTCCAATGTTCCACCGTTCCCACCAGGTTTTCCCATTCACAACGCACTATGTCGTCGCGCCTTAGATATTTGGAGTGGCGCGATGGAGTTTGAACATTTCGAATATTCAGCACAGCCGGGCACACCAGTTCAGTTTTGCTATTGAAGTGGTTTTTGGAACGGAGTCGCTCCGTTTGGACTGCTAGGCTCAGCAATCGTTAATCCACCTTGACATACCAAACCAGCTAGCATTGGCCAAACGGAGCAGAAGTTTTTAGTATAATCAATGTAATTGTTTTTTCTGTCATGTAGCATTGAGTTAATTTGACATCCCATGTTTATGTTAAGTTTAGGAATGTTTGACCCCACTACAGTATTATGGAGTCACACTGATACCATTTCATAATTTTCATCGTAATGCTGTCACTGTCTTGGCCTAGCAGACGCGTTTCGATATTTTGTCACCTTTAAAGGTTTACCAAGGTTATAAACAGGGTGAGGCGATACGAAATCATAAAGTCAAACAAACAGAGTTGTTATTTCTGGCTATGGTTTTCGAGGTTCAGCTGGCGAAAGCTCCATTAGACTTAATTGAGAGGTTTGAACTTCAAAGAAATCTGATGAGACGGTTGGCATTTCAGTCCAGAAATGCAAAGTCATAAATAAAAATCAACTGTTTAGAATAATTTAACAAATCGTCTACATAACTGTTGTTGGGAGTGAGAAACGAACAACGATCAATTCGCACAGTCTTCATTCGTTTATTAACAGAAAGATAGACAAGATTTAAGCGGATTCAACCGAATCATAAGGCAAACTCAATTGGTGGGAAAAAAGTGATCTATACTACAATCGTTGCACTGCTAACAAAAAATGAGATAATAAAATGATTTTTCTTTCTTTCTTTCTCCCAATATTTCCCCACCTTTCATTTTATTATTTTATTTATAATATTTAATTTCGAAAAATACATCATCAGATATTTTCTGATTTCAATTATGTCCAACAATTGACATATAATTTGTTCATAATCGCATCTGTATTCCCAGGACTAAGAAATCATCCACTTTTTTTTTTAAATTAGGGTTCGCAACAGCAGGGATCCTATCAAATCTCACGGTGGCGGAGTTTTTGAGAAAAAAAGCCCATTTGTAAGTATGTTGGGTTCGCATGCAGGGCCGCTGGAATCGAACCCGGGACCTTAAACCTAACATTGATGAGCGCCGTGACATCGTCTAAACTGTTGCGGCTTTAAAGAAAAATTCAGTTGTTACTGACAAGGTTTTGGCCTATTTTAAAGCCGGATTAAAATATCTTTCTCCACTAATGAAAAGCCTAGCAAGAGGTTTTGTTTCAAATGTTCTCTACAATTCCAACAACAGGAAAAATTGTGATCGATATCGTATAATAAAAAAATAAAACAATAAAATGATTTTTCTTCTTTAATACCTATCCATTAGTTGTACCTTCCATGCTGTTTTCGTGAGTTTGTTAGTTTAAGTGTTACATTCTAAGCACATCTTTTATACTATATGAATATACCACAAACATGTTTCGACATCTTTTGTAGTGGTTTCGTTGATGGTAGCCACACACCGCTTTCACTCTGACCAACAAATGAAAATACCAATATAAGAGGGTCAGATGATCGGGAACCGATGAAATATATACTCAATGCCAATAGTTTTTATTGTAATGCGACTCAGAAAAGAAAATTCTATGGCAAACTAATTTCTAATGGAGCTTTAAAGAGTAAGAAGATTATTTAGTCAGCATCAAAGAAATAGAGATCATCGAATTCCGTTAGAGCAAAAATTGTCGCAAAATTAACTTAAAATCAAACATCAAAATTCAGATCATTAAAATCAGGAACATACATTTTTTATATAAATTCACGCATTATGACCACAGACGTCTGGCCTGGCCGTAAAAGGGACCCCAAGATTGCTATCAGAAAGGTTTCGATATTAATCATTAGCAAGATCCAATATCGGAATATAGGGAACTGACAAATCACTTTGAGTTTTGGCTATCATCCGGATGCTTGTGGGGGAGGATCAATCGATCCCAGATCTTTTTTTTTCTTTAATAGTTTTAAACAATTGTGACCCAGGTTGTTCTGTTCTTATACGAACGTATAATGTCATGTATGAGAAATCAAAGAAATTCCTTGTTTAATACCTACAGCTCTTGGTCTGGATAAGTAGTAGCAAATGAAATAAATATCTATAATTGGTAGCTTTTTAGGTACACTTAGATATAAAATGTGTACTTCTGGAAATTAAGCAAAAGTTACTTCGGTTAGCCAAACTAAATTAGAGACCTTTTTTATAATATAATAACTAATAACCTTTTATTTTAAACATTTAATAACTGACATGCATTATTTAAAACACTAACTTTGCAATGGACCCATTTTTCTATGGGCGAGACCCAAAAATATTTTTCCTAAATAAGTTTCCCGTATAGTACAAGTCTGAAGTTTTGAAAGGAGTTAAAAGGAGGGTTATTCAAGCCAGACAAGTCTTAATGGGATTGACCTTAGGAGGAAAGAAACCGAGCATCGTTACTTTTCACAGGATTATGTTGAAGCCCGTCGTTTCAGCAGGCGTCAACTTACTACGCATTCTACTATCATACGCTGCCTATTCAGCCAGTCGAGGATTTCACAATGGATTTTTTTTCGTCGTAGCGATAATGACTTTCTATTTTCGTGTGGGTTTTGCCAAAAATGTGAAAACAAAAATCATATTAAATTTTTTTCAACTTTTTTATTTAAGTGAAAATTATCTTCAACTAAACCAAAATTATGGAGATGTTTTTATCTCCAACAAAATCTTCAAACAATTTCTTTAGCGAAAACATGAACCTATTACCAAAATTGATCTGGAAAAATCCAAAATACACTCGGTAGGGGGCAAAACAAGTCACAAATAACTTTCAGCAACAGTAAAAACTAATAAACGTTTGACATTATTGTCAAATGAGAAAGATGCCAAACTCGTTGTCCTACTAATGTAAATGAGCCTCTAATTTATATATTATATTCATCATTTTATCACATTATAATAAAAGTAAATATTATAATCATTTTTTTGTTGTTACAACGTAATTTTAATTTCTTTGATTAAGTAGACAATGGATCGTCCCCGAGTATCTCGGTCCCCTGTTCAGATTTCTGGAGGAAAAAGCATTGTTGGATTGTACAGAGTTGCGTCCCAGCATGGATTGAGAATGAATGTATTTATTGGAGAGAATGTCTCAGAGGGCTGATGGCGGAATACTGAGTAACCCATCCATTTGTACTTTACTGAACTGACAACTTTGTGGGCTGAAATGACCTAGCTCATCCAGGAGCAATCTGGGCGTTTCTCGAGTGATTTTCAAGATTGTAAATCACAAAAACTTTGGAATTGCCATTGGAGTGCAAGAAGTGACAGGTTCAATTCTGTACACACATGTATGGATTTGAGCTAATATAAATCATTAACTCTCCTAATATTCAAAATTGTTTATAAGGTAGATTTTAAACTAAAACAAGTCTGCCAAACAAACCCAAAGCCAGACTAAAAAAAGAAGAAACCTTCTCTAAGTTTTGGAATATATCAACGCAATCTTCTTTTTATATAATGTTAATATAAATATTGGGTTGTCCGGAAAATAATGCAGGATTTTAAGTTTTCATTAAAAAAAATCTATATAAAATATTCTGTTTACGTTTACAGGATTACTCATTTGTATGAATGTCAACACTTATTAATCCTCTTCCAAATGATATTGTTTGTTTACCTCTGTAGCATTCCGCTACTTGGAAATAATTCAGTCATCCTTATAATGTCAAAGCGAGAATTTCGTACGATTTTCTTTTACGAGTTTAAACTCGGCCGAAGCGGAGCCCAAACGGCTAGAAACATTAACCAAGTCTGGGGCGAGGGTTGTGTTAATGAGTGCACTGTGCAAAGGTGGTTTAAAAAATTTCGGGAGGGAGATTTCAGCCTTGAAGATGAAGAAGGTCGTGGAAGGCCTTCCTCTCTTAATGATGATGTTCTGCGATCAGTGGTGGAAGAAAACCCCAAAACAACTGTTCGAGAACTTGCAGAGCAACTGAAAGTCAGTAAAACGACCGTCGCTGACCACCTCTTTGGTCAACCGGAAAGGGCCCATTTTGTTGCATGACAACGCTCGACCACATGTGTCACGTGTAACGTCACAAAAATTATTGGAGCTTGGCTATGAAACTTTGCCTCACCCACCCTACTCTCCGGACCTCTCGCCTACTGACTACCATTTTTTTAGACACCTGGACCACTACTTACAACACAAAATATTCAAAAATCAAACGGAACTGGAAAATGCATTTATTGACTTTATCAATTCTAACAATTCTGAATTCTACTCAAACGGAATTAATAAGTTACCAACACGTTGGGAGAAATGTATTGAGAATATGGGAAATTATTTTGATTAAAGAACATTGCTTTAAAGTAACTAGTTTCTTTTTTTTTGTTTAATACCAAAATCCTGCATTATTTTCCGGACAACCCAATAATATGCTTTTTGTAACGCATAAACCGAAATAACATTTAACTCATTGACTACATTATTATAAACTCATTTTTATTACTCAAGTTGAGTACACAAAATGACCAGCGTGGCAGATTTGTTCTACTCATAGTTTTCATCATTTCAAGGGAATTCTTTTTAATCATATTGCTGATTGCTTCTTATCAGACAGAGATCCTGTTGTCTGTACTTTTTATGATTCACATTTTTTCCGAACAGTATCAATTTTGAAGAGAGAGTTTCAAGTCACAAGGTAACATAAAATATTACTTTCTCATTGGCTTAAAGTGGAGTAATCGATTACGAGTTACAGGTGTCAATTACGACCTACAACGAGTATTCCCTATATTTTCCAATGTCTTTTAATAGGGATTCAATTATCAGCAACTTAGGATGAAGCCACTGGGATCTTTTAGCAAAGTAATTACTTTTTTACTTATTATACTAATCCATACATACTTATCACTCGTAATTGAACTTAACCATTTAATTTAAACTAGCTGAGTTCGGTAAAACAATGTTTGCTAATATTTTACATAATTATTTAAAGATAATGTCTGTGGAAGGTTAGAAAAACATTTTCTTTATCCTGCCAAAGTTTCGATCTTTATTGGTTTCACCTTTCAGGGCCTGGGTTTTATAAACATTGTTTAAATTATACAAATTCAAATGTTATATGTATTTGTATAATCAATGTTTAAAAATCCCAGGCCTTGAAAGATAATAAAAATCGAAACGTTGGCACGATAAAGAAAATGAATTTCTAACCTATATTATACGAAAACATATCTCATGATATTTAAATAATAAGTAATAAAGGGTAATTAAATATTATACATTTTACATAATTAATTTTTCAAGTACACATACCTGACAAAAAAATTTTATTGCATTTATCTTTGAGCACTAAATAAACGTTCACTTTGAGCACTTTTCTCTATTCTGACGGTTTGGCGGTCAGGGCACATGCGGGTAGTTTGTTCTATCCTACACCACTGCTGCCTACAGTAAATATGCAAGGATAATGTTTGAATCTTTTCCTATCATTACATAAGCGCAATCAATTCTATAATCTTTTCGACTATAATGTGTCAGTAGTTTTTCAACTATAACTGCCGATCCAGTAATTTTTGCAACTAAAGAGTGTTAACGTAGTTTTCGCGTCTATTGACCGTTAGCGCCTACAAATCGGAATGCGGGAAACGCGTATCATAGCCGGATAGCCGAAGGACCGTCTGGAGTCTGAACAATTGGCAGCTGACAATACTGTTGTGAAAATAGACGCCACCAATTCCTGAAATCTGTTTTTTCTTTTTTTTTTGTAAATCCTGACGCTCGTTATTTGTTATATGCCGATTTTATAGCCCCTAACCTACCCGAAACTAATAAAAACAAGGTAAGAAAGTTTCATCAAGTAGTTTTAGTTTATATCCATAACACCCAACATTCACCTTTTGTGAAACATAAAATTTGTGTCTCAGGCAGAATTTTAACGTAAAATCTTAGGACAGATTCCCTAATGTTCAAATATTTGATTTATCATGACTAAGATCTCTGTGTGCAAACTTCTCATTTTCATTTCCTACATCTAATAAATGTGTATACGTTGCGTCACGACTTCATATGGATCGTCATTTGAAATTAATGATTTAAACTAATTCACAATAAGAGGGACTGTGCACAGTTCAATCTCATACTAGAACCTGACTATTGCCTTCGATCCATCCTAACGTTGGTGGGTGGAATGGATAAGAGCTAATGGTCTAACTCCAAACTGTTAACAATACCAAAGGTTGGTAATTCCCAATGCTTTAAAGTCTCATACTGATGTTTAATAATAATAATAATAGTAATAATTATGCTCTACCTGAATCGTGATCTGCAGATTCCTCTTCCTGAAGTCTTTTTGCCCTCTCCACTGAAACAATAAACAAACGCATTCAGTTACACATGTTTTCAAGATGTTAGCAATGAAAGTTATGCCTCTGTTTTGTGATAGAAATAATTGAATTTACCTTGTGCGAAATTTAAAGAACTCGGTTTTCTTTTTGTGTTCTCCGGCCGTATTTTTTCCATTAATTTGCTTATTCGGTCATTGCCCCTTTCCTTTTTCACCATAGGGCCAGGGCAATATTCTTCAAGGACATTGACACAATGCCTGTGAATGTTCAGTCCACAATCTAATGGAATCACAGATTAAAATTTTGAGAGTTCACTGAGATGTAATAGTGATAGGATATAAATTACTTGAGCACTGATATCCTTGAGGTCCGATGCCCCATATGATTAGTTGACAATGATTACAGTATGTTACAGTATAATACTGATAAGCAACACAGATATGTCCTTTTCTTGTCATCTACAACAAAAAAAAAGCTCTCAATGTTTAATAATTTTCTTTATCTTACAGACTCTCACCTTTCTATTTTTTCCAATTAATTTTGCCTTTAATAAAGATTTATCTTTCGAAACGTAAGTAGGACATCGTTCCAACAATGAATTAAAATGTTGACCTTTAATCCCAAAAACTTTACCCAAAACAGTACCCAAGGCAGCACCGGTTGAAAACCTTCTATCATCAATAACACTTTTTTCAATGTCTTCGCTAAAATAAAAATAAAAATCAAGAAAAATCCATATTTTGATATGTATTTTAATGTTCGTACAGATAGGGCTCCATTTTTGGCACCAGAATACTCTCTATTATTTTTGTCTCTTTATTTTTATCATGGATACTCTCTTCCAGTTCCGAATCCTTTGGCCCAAATAAAGTACCTAATCCTGCTGTCCTTTTTGCTTGAAAATCAGTCAGTTGTTCATTTAGTTCTTCCTTTGCTTTTTGTCTCGCTTTCCAAAATATCTGTTTAAAAAATAAAAATAATTTGATTCAAAAACATGGTTCTGCAATAAAGAACTTTTTTGTTGTTGTAATAATTACTTTTCTAAGGATTTCTTCTTTGTCAAACTCCTTGAGCAGCACATCATCTATTTCTCGGGCTACATTCTCATCTACATTATTAAGTCTCAGTGGCTGTGAAAATAGAGTTATTAAAAATTTGTATGTGTAATTTTAATATAAAACAACAAAATAAATATTTACAGCTCCAGGAACTAAAAAACTGGAATGTATTTCATAAGCCCATTTCTTCATTTCCTTAGCAGTGCCCTCTTTATACAGGTCTGTTACGAGATAAAAAAGCTAAAAATAAATGTTAATTAATTCCATGGATAGATGTAAATATAAATCAAACTTACTAAACTAGATGGATCACTATTTGAGATCACATAATTAAGGAAAACAGCAAGATGTGCTTGGTGGTCCCACAATTTAGATAAACTTTTAAAAGGTCCATGATCCTCCATTTGATTCTGTAAAATTTACATAAATATTATGTATATAGTTACAGAATAATTTTGTCAAAATTTCATACCACTTCTTGATCTGACATATCTTCGTCTTCCATTGATATAATAGGCTGTTGTATTTGATTAGCACTCTGTATGAGAAAATTACTGAAACCTTTCATTGGTGAATGATCGGATGTATCCAGAGCGGAAGTTTCCGATCGTGGTAAATCATCATCTGTGATATGAGAATAGGTGTCATCAGGCGATTGACCAGTAGGGTACGGTGGAGGAGGAGTGCCAGGTGGAGTTGTTGCCCTGCGAGGGGTTTCAACTTCCCAAGCCAATCCACCCTTAGACCTTTTAGGTGAAGTCAACTCAGACATGGATTCAGACGCAATCAGCCTCTTAGTTGCTGAAACAAAACTTTCATTATCCCTTAATCATTGTTGCTACTCCATATGATTCAGAAAGATTTAAAACCTTCAGCCAAAGACATATTCGACTGTAGGGTATCTGGACTCGATTTTGTTCTTTGGTGTGTGTGGATTTGTGGACTGGCACCCTACAACAAACAACAATCTATCAAGCAAAGTTTCAATAAATTGAATTAAATAAAAAATAATAAGTTTATATAAATATTGAAACATGCATGTAGTTGGATAGAATATAATTAACAAACAAAAAACTTTCAACAAACAAAATTCTCTACAAAACATGTTCAAACATGCAACATAAAAATATAATGCACACACTCAAAAATGCTGGAATAAAGTTTCCTTCTAGTTCCTTATTCTACAAATGGAAATTCTAAAGTCATTCAAAATTATAAACAATTTTTTTAATATAAAATTGGTCTTCAATTATTCAGCAAAAACAAAAGTTTAATACTGAAAATTAGAACACTAAACTAGAATTATAAATCTAACATATATTAAATTAATTTAAATAATGGGTAACTCATCTATAGCGTTCCTTTTCTCCCCTGTCATTCCTAAAATATCTTGTAATACAGAAATAATAAATCCCCCCACCCAAAAAAAAAGATTTTATAAATAAATAATTTGAGTAAGAATTCAGCTATTAAAAATGTAACAAACACTCATGGCCAGGATGAGGAAAGAATTGTACAGTCATAGTAATAGTGTAAGAAATGGATCCACTCTAAGTAGAATCAAGCAAGACAAGTCACCCAATAACACCATTCAACTTTAACCTTTTAAAAACAAACATACATAATTAAACAGGAATGCCAATTTATTTGTTTTTGCCAATTGTACTGGGATATATTTGCAAAGTGCAAGTGGTGTAATAGGTTTTTATTCAAGTACTTGTGCAAATGAAAGAACAAATTTGAAACAATGCTATATGCAGAACATTTTGCATCTATGATAGTTGTGCAAGACATTTCTATCAGATATGCTTCGCTGGCTTTTGCCTGAATTTCATGTCTTGCCTCACCCATTTATACGCTGCATACAACAGGACAAATATAATAGTAGTAGTACTCAAAGCAGATTATATTCTGCACAAGAAAACACAGTAAAGAAAAGGTAGAGGATTGTACACTGTCTTTTAAGCGACACACACAGGATACAGAGTAGGGAATGTGGTGTGTACATTCTTTCCTGGTCCTGGCTATAAGTTGTTAAATATATAACCAAAAATCATAAATTTTTCTTTTGTCCCATTTCATTTTGAAAAGGTCCAGTGAAATATCCTGACAATTTCTGTCAAATGAGTTATTTTTACTTACCATATAGTTGTGATGTTCCTGGTGAAGAAGGTACTGCCTGGGAGGCAGAGGGGGCGGGGAAGAAGGAAGATGGGGTCGACGGTTCCTGCATGGCAAGGGGGGCGCCTCCATACCCTTGGGTAAAACCCCCGAATGAATTAGTCACAAACCACCAACAAACATTCGCGTTTTCGAAGCTATGGCTTTCCAAAGGGGACCTATCTTACTACTAATACCTTCATTTCATTATGTAAATTTTTATTAACATTTTAACAATAATACTTTGGTAAAACTTGATCTATTGTTTTTTAAAATTATTTATTAACCTTAGTAAACCTTAAAATAGTATAAAACATATATACATAAATTCCAAACACACTATGAGACACTATAGACAAATAAAAAGCATTGTACACATATCAAAATTAAGAAAGCTATATATATAAAAATAATGTACAGAATGTGTATAAATTGAGTTTAAAAACAAGGACAGGGAGGAGGGAAAAGGACAGAGAGAAAGCGATATAAAATTCAAAACAAAAATTTAAAAAAAGCCACAGCCACGAAAAGCAAATTGGAGAATAATCATGTTTAATATGTATGTACAATAGTTTTTATATTAATGAATAAATGACCTGAAAATGATAAAAATTTAGTCATTATGTATGTAAATTTCAGTTATTTAAGCGGGTAATATTTGCAAACATAAAAATATTAAACAATAAAATAAAAAACTTAATTTGAAATATTGATCTTAGATAAAATAGGTTAAACTTTAATAGGGCTTTATCTGAACTCTGGTCAAGTAAATAAACTCTCTCTCAAGAAAAACACTTCTTAAATTGAAGACAATTTATAATTTATTTAAGAGAAAAAAAGCCCTAATTGGAAAACAAATTGTATGTGTTGTTTCTTGTACACATCATACACAAAGCAAAAGATAACTGATAAAATGAAAACTCAATTTAAAACAAACTTTCAACAAACAAAATTGCAAACACAACGTATAAACAAAGCAAGTATAAAATGGAAAAAGTCTACAATTTTCCAAGCAGGATAAAACAACAAAATTATGCTACCAACTATAAACAGCTACTTTAAAGATGCATGCTCTAAGCACAACTTATTGTGTGAATAAAGTTTGTTTTTATGTAAAATAATGACACCTTGGCCTTAAGTGTAAAAAGTGATCATTTATAGAAGTAATCTGAATGTACAAAATAATAATGCAAAATTATGTAAAAATTTTGCTGCTAATTCTATTGTGCAGAGCAATTCCATCTCTCTTTACTTACTTAACATTCTGCTGAGGCCAAGCTTGAAAAAAATTCAGATACTTAATTTTCTTACTTTTTTTAAAGCAAAAAGAGATACAACTTCTTTAAAATGCCTACTCTTAAAAAGTTAAGGCTTAAATAATTACATTTTTGAAAGACCTCTTGATGGTTGTTAACTTAAATTATGAGCTCAATATTATTAGTTTAAAGCATTGATTAGAAAAGCACAGCTGGTAAAAACAAAATCAAATTTAAATATGATATTGATTTAAAGAATAGCTTGATGCCATGACCAATTATTATATTTCTCATTTTTATTAGTAATGGTTAATGGTGAAATGTAAGCTATTTAAAAATATTTTTAAAAACATACCTCCTGTTCAAGTTGCTGCAGGAGTGTCTGGACCCGCCTTTCTGCTCCAATGAGAGTCTTTTGCAATTTTGACTCCAACCCTGAATCATTGCACTTTGCCAACTGGCTCCTCAAAGAGTCAACATACCGTTGTTCCTTTTCCAACATTAGATTGAGAGTATGTGTTTTTTGATGTTCCAACTGCCGAAGCTTCTCATGCTGAACAATCAAAATTTAAATATTATGCTGTCAACCCCCCCCCCCTTAAAAAACTTACGTCAACAGGTTGGGGAGCAGTGATTCTGTCCCTTGATTGTGACTGTAGGGTATGACTCAAATGTCTTGAAGGAAGTGTTGGTGATGCCATGCCTCCAACAGATTTGTCTAGCAATGGGAACTGCTGGACTGTTAAAACGACCTGAGCAGCGGCTGAAACACAACAACAAATCAGAATAACAACCAAAACCACCATTAAAGATAAAAAGTTATAACAATTTGTGTCATTTGTATTTTGTAATATTTACCAGCTTTATTTATAGGTGATAATAATTAATTTAAAAAGCCATATTAACAATGATAAGATAAATATAAGTAGTATAGTAAGGTTTTTAAGACCCATAAATTTCACTTGAAAATATTGGTGTCCATAAGCTGATTTTCTGTTATTGTTCCAAAGCTAATACTATTTTTTTATATTAACAAAGAAATAACAATAACTGTTTCTAGTTACGTTTTATTCTTGTGTGACCACTTAACACGTAACACATATCTTTTTCTTCCCCAATCCTGCCAGCATCAAAAATAAGTTTGTTTTTATTAAGAAATTCTTTACACAAAAAACACAAGCATCAATTGCATTACTATATCTCCATTTAAGATACATTTACCAGTACTTGTCCATTACATCTCCCTTCAACATCTGTCACTGAAGAATCAATGCCTTGTTAGGCACAAAACTTGTACACATGTAAGTACAGCTTGGGAATCATCGTCACTTCATCCCAGATTGCCTGTTTCTTGGAGTGCCTGTTTCATCAGATTTTACCCGTTCAGTGTCTTCAACAAAATTTAATGGTAATACAAATGTATTATGTCAGGCTCTCCTTCCAAATGGGAGAACTGATTCAATTCCTATCCAAGCAATGGTTGCAATTTTTTGTCCAAATGTCTGCAGAAAGGTATTTGCACAAAAACATCTTACCACTACCTCCAGGTCTCCAAATGTCTCCAAGTAAAGGACATATTTTGAGAGGTACTCTTTTCTCAGTTATGGCCAATTTAATTGTTTTCAAAACTGATGTGTATTCATTTCTGCATTTGTTCATAAATGACTTTATGATTATAACTCTGTAGATCTTCACCTACTGCAATTTCTTTCAAGATTTTCAAGTCTCTTCAGTAAGACCATATTTTGTCCTTGTTATTCGTACATTTTGAATCAGATCAAAAATAATGGACACTGCAGTAGCTTCGCTTCAGTGTTTGCTTAATTGGTCTTTAAATTGTTCTTAGTGCATCAGTGCATCTACTTCTCCTCTCATTATCACATAAACACAGAAATGACTTTTTGGCGTCTCTTTCTAGCCACATTGCTTATTCATCATTTCAAACATATAACTTTTCAAATTCACATAATCCTGCTGCTCTCACTGAAGAGATTTTATGGTAAACAACATCTGTAAGTTTGCAAATTATAATCGGTTTTAGCAAATTTTATTTTAAATTCAATTGGCCATAAATTACTGTTTAATATTATGCAATAAACAGATACAAACCTTTCAGAAAATCTTTCACAATTTTAATCTGATCAAAAAACATTAAGTATATAACTTCCAGATTAAAATAAGTACTGCGAGTGATGCTGCTAACAGAAAAGCTTATCAAAATTAATTTTCTGTTTTCAATGCTAGACAATTTCACGATTAAACAGAGATTGATTTTATCCTGAGAGGAGGATTACAATATTAATGAGGAGTAAATAACTATAACTTTAACTGACAAAAGAGCAGGAAGACGAGCGAGGTGCATACTGTAAAGTGTCTATGGATAGGATAGCTCTTGCCTAACCAGGTAAAAGGGCCAACCAGGAGTTTTGAATAAACAGAGTAACGAATAATAAAGTTCATTTGTAAATATTTATGTATTGCTAATTAAACGTCATGGCCAGTTCTTCAACGATACGCGTTTTTCTTGCTGTTTGATCAATTCATTACGAAATAGTAGTAACGTCAGTTGTCAGTCTGTTCAGGCCAAGGTATTCCCTTTTGTACAATTTAAAATGTTTTGCAAGTAACAAGAACGCCATTCTCTGGCGTCAGATGTGTGAAGACAGATGGGACGGATGAGCCGGCGGGGCCACTGCTCTATGCTAGGCGCATATGGTTTCTGATTATCCGCGGACTAACAGAGCAGAATATCTGCAAGTAGGTAGGGATAGGTTTTTCTTTTAATCCTTTAAAAACTTTTCTGAGGGAGACATCTAAGTCCCGTTGTGAGTTCTTTGCTATATTTCTTAATATTCTTAATATATAATCTCTGCAGATTTTACGCAAAAGACATATTTTTATGATTGGAGATCGTGAGATGCGGTCTTGTGTGGTGTAGGGTTAGAAAAATATTTTCTTTATTAAGTGAGTGCAAATAGTTTGAATAAACCTAAAATGTGTATGGTGTACATTATTGGATAAATTCATATCTTACGTGCTGTTGTACAATTTAACCAACGTTTGTAAATCCCGGGCCCTGGATATTACACACTTATTTTTATGTTTCATTTTGATAAATCAAAACTGGAAAATTTAACTCAACATTGAAAATATAGGAACCAAGGTAACCTAAGGATGTCACCTAACTACTCCACATAGTCCGAACTAATTATGCCATGCTCTAAACGGTTTTGCTAATAACTACAATAGAGGCAAGCTACAAAACAAATCTGTTTATTAAGGAATGATTGAATAGAAACGCGCGAGTTGAGATTATTCGAACAATAGTACAAGTGAAGTTTACTAAAACTATACAATGTTTCTGGACATTTGTCCTTCCTATCCTCGCTGTTTTGATTTGTACACTTTTAAATGAGGCGATAAGCTGAAACGCCAAACAATAGACTAAAATAATCACAAACGACTAAACTACAGTGGTAGGCAAGACAACAATAAATCCTGACCAAGATGTGTAGTCTACTCACTACTGTAAGTACTGACCAAACCGCTTGACTGCATACAACTATTTGAATTTAACTGGACGTATATTTTGCGAACTAATATCTTTACACTTCGTAAATCAAAATGTGTTCGAATAAAGCGGACTACACAATAATCAATTTTTGCGTGATGTACATAATTTCGTAGTGATTAACATTAGTAGGAATCCTATAATATTGTAGGTATGGTGTAATAATTTAAAACGGAAAAATTCCAGGACTAACAACAATTGTTTTATCATTTGGTAGTTGGTACACAGTTTGGTCAAGTAGTAATTTGGTCGGTACGATTATTTCGTTCTGTATATCCTCACGGAGTTGGTCCTTGTCATTAGCAGCATTTGGCTCGCCTATCATCTATTTCAGAACAACACACAGAAGTGAGCAAAACGACCAAATTATAACCCCGTGGACCAGACAAAGAAATCTCATAATGGTAAAATTACTCAGTCCATGAAAAGGAATTAATTGTGTTCATCAAACGAAAAACAGTAAGTTTTAATCTGTGCAAATCCGATATAGATCTTTTGGAATTATCACTGTGAGCGTTGGTCTTCATTACTGGTGGTGCATTTATCTATTTTAAGTGATTGTTTAAGGTTATAAGCAAGAAACGAGTATGTTATACAAAACCAAAATTGAAAGCATAACATAGAAACTGAAAACAACAAGCACTGGCCCATCACCAAGCAGCTTTAACAGGTTTTGTTTGACAGACCTCAGGAATCCCAAAAATCAATAACATTAAAAGGAAAATAACCTAATTACTCGTTTGACGACATATTCCATAGCGACTTTCTTCACAAAATAATACGAGATTTAGAAACGCAACAACGCCTATTTTACTGAACATTGATAAAAAATAGTATAGATTATCAACTTTCTTTGACTGACTGAGAGCCATTTTTGATCTGAAAAGGAGGTCTTATCTTGCAGGAATGTAATTTGATTTACTATCGAGACTTACTGAGAGCAATTAAAGAATGAAAGGTTCATCTGTTCCTGGAATGAAATCAATTTAGAAAAAAACAATATAATTAAAACCATTGTAAAAAGATTTTTCAAATAACATTGTTGAAAAGATAATAGGGTAATTAAATTTTTTAACAAAGCGATTAAAACGCAAATCTGTTATCTAGCTTGTTTGAGTCTGCGAAGCGACCACAGATCTCGACATAAAATTTCACAAGTTTCTTTTTTAATTTGTTAAAATTATTTAACAATTACAAGTGTTTTATTTATGTATTTATTTTTAACTTTTTAAATTAACTGCACAAAAACGAGTAAGGGCTCGATGGTCAAGGATCAATAATATTTACGTAGGCTTTAGAAAATAAACGATTGCTGAATCCCACGTTTTGCACATTTAGATTCATTAATTTATTATGGCGTCCGGCCGTGTCAGTTCCATATTCGTTTCAAAAATTCGCATCATAAAATATAATATTTCGTTATAAACAAGCAAATTAAATAAAGACATTGTACTGCGAAAAACTATGGCAATTTCTCGTTAACACTATGAATTATACAGTCTGAGTTACGGCTTCGTGCCATCTTCAGCTGTTAGTTAGGGTTATAAGCAGGGCGATACAAGAAACGAACATTCTTCTTATTCGATACGCTTCTTCATGTAAGATCAAAAACAAGATAATTGGAAATGACCAAACAACAATAAACAAATGGTCGGTAATTGTTTTAATTAATTGTGCTTTTAATCTATGGTATTGGTAGAGATGAAAAAGCTAGAGTCACGAGAGAGATTCGAACACACGACCTTCGGCTCAATACGCCGCTGCTCTAACCACTTGAACTGTGGCTTCAGTTGTAGTTTTTCATTAATTAAAATATTATAAACCTTGAATAAAGTGAATACACATTGTATAAACCTTTGTACGCCAGTTGTGTACAAGTAGCTTCTTAGTGATATGCAAAGAAACTTCGGATCTTCTCCGTGAAAGATGTCTTTGCAAAATCCTATTTAATTAAAGAAGAATTTCAATTTTTTAGCGAAAATGTTAAGCATTTAAAAAAATCGCTCTTTATTTTACTATTTATTTCAAAGTAGATTAATTTATATCTTTCGTTATGTTAATTATAACTGCTTGTTAGAGGCGGCATGAAGTTGTTCCCAATAAATGGAACCAATAAGACCACGAGAACTTCCTCAATGTACCTTAGTGCAGTCAAAGATCCATTCCGCATGATAATCAGTTCGGTCATGGTTGTTCATTCCATCATTGGATGTGGCTCACAAAGTTCTCCCGTCTTCCCAACAAGGTTCTGGACATCTGATTGCCACAAACCAAACCGGTACTCATCTGTGAAGAGAACACCCCCTCCCCATTGATCAAGTGTCAAAGCGAGATACAGATTTGCGAATAGTCGCCCTACGATGCCTTCTATCAATAGAGAAAACCTATTGATGCTATTCTTAAAAATCCCTCTTATGACTGCTTAAAGCGCACCCTTATATTATAGACCGGAATCTACTACCTATCAAGGAAGCCATTAAATGACGACAGATACATAGTGCGGTAAAAGCTATAAAACATCTCTACCACAGCTATAAACAACGGTCTCTAGTAGTCGTTCAACGCGGTCCTTTTCTTCGATTGAGACTTCCTGTGGTCCTAAACCGCGGAAGGCCATGCGGATAGTAGTGCGCGGCACATCCAGAGCTGGGGTAAGGGACGCCTACATCCATCGATGGCCAAACCATTTCCCCTGGAGACAATGGAATAACCAGGCTTTTAGGAAAAAATTATTAATTGTTTCATGGAAGAAAACATTTTTAAAAAACCAATTAACTATTGCGCCATTTCAATTGTCGTCGAGAATCCAAACAGATTACATGACATTTGAAATATGGCAAAAGGAGGCAAAGCTCGCTCGTAAGGTGAGGTTGAGAAGGGGAGTTGATGTCCGAAAGGATCGAGGTCACGATAGCTCAGGTGGTAGAGCAGCGGCGTATCTAGCCGAAGGTCGTGGGTTCGAACCCCTCTCGTGCCATTAGCTTTTTTTCATCCCAACTAAAAACCGTAATTAATTGTGATACCAAAGAATTTCGCAAAGTAAGTAATAGAAAATAGGGTATTGTGTGTTATTATAGCAAGTAACCCAAAGGGTTCTAACAAAAAGATTAGTTTTCATTCCATTTTTTCTTCAGTTCATCTGTGTATTATATTACCAATCAGCCTGGACAAATTCAAGAGTTTAAGAACGTGTTCTAGTTTTAGTGTAACTTGGTGAAAAATGTTAAAAAGTGAGAAAAGATTTGCTTTATATATATCCATTGTTAAAAAGTTTCATATCTGGTGTAATAAAAGTAACAGGCCAATTAGAATATAGTCTTGCCTACTGGATCGAAGCAAATAGATGAATGGCTTCCATCCGTACATTATTGCCTGCTATGTTCGTTATGAATGGAGTAAATCAAAACTCAATGAGCGTTCGGCACGTGCCAATATCTATATTGAATAATCCATTCGGCAAACGAACGAAAATATGGGCATGCTAAGGCACGAGTCAGTTTTTCGATACGTAAAATACATAAAAACCAAATAGATTATTATTTGTTTAATTTTACCGAGCGTACTGCAGCAAATTAGATTGGCCTAAAACACAGTAAAGCGAGGGAGGAGCCTCGACTGGTCGCTGTGTTATCACTTATTGAATTTGATTCTATTCTCACGCACATTTTCATTAATTTAATCACTATTTAGGAACGCTGGCCTAAATTAAGCAGACAGTAAATTTTCGGACTAGACCTAGCAATAATTTCAGCTAAGCAAGACTAATTTTATCTAGCTACATACATTTTGTAGCCTAGCCGTTTCTGACCTATTTGGTTCAACTGTTCTCGCAGGCTTGGTCTTAAAGAACGTTTGGGTATTTTCAGTAATGGGAAAGGCCCAACGAGCGAGCCCACCAACACCGGGTTCATCAAATTGTAAAATCGGAAAAAACAATTAATTGCCGCCAATCAAATAAATCGTATGACATGTTTTGCTCTGATCACCTCAATTTTCTTCAGGCCTCGACAGTCAAACAAGGATAAAACAAAGCGCTTCACGGGTTAACCAGTTTCACAAACAACAATTCACGTGCTAATTTCGTCTGGGTGAAATTGCTTCACTCTGTTTAAACCGCTGGCCGTCAATAAAGGTGCCCAAACCGAAGATCGCAAGAATATGAACAGGAAAAATTCAACTTAACGGAAAAGTTCGGTCGTTTCTAATCAGTATGGTCCACTTATCATAGCTTGTTGGTTTGTCAGACACGGTTCGGCAATTCGAAATATTCAATGGTAGGTTAAGGTTATAAGCAGGGAGAGGAATGAGATTACAAACTTTCCAGTTAAAAGTCGACCCCCATCTGACAGATGAACCCATTCGTTCCAAAGATTAACCTACAAATACCGTATTCGCAGACCTCACGAAGAAATCTCGTAATGCAAAGAATTCGTTTAAAGACCATTTACAGCTGCTAGTGGCCAAATCCTTTTATAGGAGCGTTTATAAATTTCATTCTTTTAAGTTGTAATGTATGTGTAATTTGATTTGCAACAGCTATATATCTGAAATGTGACAGGTCTTTAAGTAACCAGTCTCGATCAACACAAAAATTACTGTTTTCCGTTGAAAGGAAGTTCATGCTTGACCTCACTCTACTCGTCTCCGATCATCCTGGTCCATCTATCCCTGCAGGTTCTGGGCTATTATATGGTGTAACGTTTGTCTATTGTCTTGCCCTGCTTGTAACCGTATCGAACCGCCGCTTTTCCGAAATGCGTCATTCTAAAAACTTCTCTAAAAACAAAGATGATTGAAAATCACCACAGTTCATCCAGATCCCCAGACCTCAAGTAGAAAGCCTACCACTAAACCATCTTTTACGAAATATTGTAAATGTCTGCGAGACGACAAACCTGAATCACAATTATCTCCGATCATTCTTGTCTGTCTAGCTGCGCTGATGTTGGTCTATTATATAGAAGAAAATTTGTGACAATCCCACCCTGCATACAAGCATATCCACCAGCAGATACACCAAAGGCATGTTACAGGATAAAAACAGCGAGGAAAAGCGGGGTAGGATAATCAAAAATAACCAAGTTTCAGTACCATATAAGAAATAAATAAAACAAAGTATTAAATTTTTGAGATATTATGTAGGATTTGCGATGCGACTAACTACAATGATAATCATCTCGGTCATCATAGCGCTGATTCTGGTAAGTGTTTGACTTGACCCTGTTTATAACCATATCCAATCACTGATATACCAATGCATCTAATAAAAACAGCGAGACTAAGTGTACCAGGTTGATCGAAAACAACCAGGTTTTCGTTCCATTATCACATAATCTAACGAAAGTCAAACTCTAGCAGATTATTAACGTTTTATTGTGTTGATGTCTGGGATATGATAAACTAATTTTGGTGTGTCTCTAAAGGAAGAAAGTTTTTTTTATAACCGTGTACAGTCAGAGTGAAATGCCAAAAATATGTCAGGCATCCTAAACAGCTAGGATATCCATGCCTCAAGCAGACAACCCACAAATCATCTCGTTTATGATACTGTGCTTTTGTCTACGAGGTAACAAACTTGAATCACTATCAACTCCAATCACCCTCTGGTCCATTTAGACTAACTGGTACGTGCTTCGACATTTTGCATGTCTTCAGTGCCCAAAATAAAATGCAGAATGCAAAAATAGCCTTAACACAGGATATTTATTTTCGTACCCCCTATTGTGTTCAATGCACTTCTCCCTTTATAGTAAGTTCTACTGTTATAATTACTCCACGTTTAATTTCAGATAATATCGTTAAATATGCATCTGTAAAATTTCAATAACGATTAAATTAAAAACAAATATCAACAACTATATGACCTTGTGATGTACATGTGTGCTGCACATGTCGGTGTACATTCACACCAACCTTACCGGTTCATTAACTGATATTTATAACCTTGAATTTGCTTAAACCCGATTTGTGTAAAAGCACAAAAACCAAAATACCATCAGTTGTACTGATGATAAATCTTTGGCAGGCAGGGCAAAAGGGTTTTCCTATACTCGTTGTTTCAGGTTTTGATTTTCAAAAACTTAACATATAAAATTTTCTTATGTTTTGTTGTAGTTTCAGCGAAAGAAATCACATTAGGATGCATTAATTATTGAAGAATTTTTTTTAATAAATAAATTATATTTTTAAAGGGGAAAGACTAGTTGATGTACCTGTACATTACCAAAGAGCCAGTATTTCAACCAATTTACATTAATTTTTCACGGTTCAACGGTTCAACTTGTTAGGCAATCCGCCCACAGAAGTAATCCGTCGTCGTAAGGTCTCACTTTCATAACTCTTAATGAAATTAATACATAACAGGCGTTTATTCAATGGTTTTATTTAACGAATATCCATCTTGGCTGTTGTAAACATACGTGTAAAGAATTTATATTTGATAGGGCATACTTGACGCGTGAATTGTTACCATAATGTACAGAATCATTATAAAACGGATGAAATGTTCGTCGTGTCGAAGTTTTACAACAGGCTGCATTAGTCAACGGTAACATCAAGGCGGCCGTTAATAGTCCTCGCATACTCACGTTTCTTTTTCAAGCAAGGACACTTCTTTTGGCACTTCTTTTTCCCTTTGCTCGGCTTCTTAAGGAACTTTTGCAACACCTTCATGTTTGGGCATGCTGCCCCTTGAACGAAGACAACACGAGAAACGACACACACGCGTAGACAGACGCACAACCCCGGCCAGAAGGGGAAAAACTGTCCTACCCTCTTCCCACCCGGTACTAGCCGTGTAGAAAACATGTACTTCTTTCCCCCACTCGAACCGGTGGGGTACCTGTTGGGGATAACTTCGGAGGTCCTGTGACCGATTGGCGTCAAGGCCAACTGACTTGGTGCAAATTCGCCGGCGCTAGTACCAAATGGCGTTTCGAGTGTGAAAACGGTGTTAAACAATGGTAATCCACGTGAAAACAGGAGTAAAAAGTGTCGTTCGATCCTCCCCGTTTCGTCTGTCTGTCTTCAGTAATGAGTTTTTGGCTTCAGTTATACACACTGATAGGCAAAGAATTCCACCCACTTGTAATACAACTTGATTTGTATATATTTTTATATATTAATCAAAATATCAACGTTCATTATTTCAGTCTTTATCTGAAAAAGTTTAAAAAAAAAGAGTAAATTGTTAAGGAAAATGAAAAAAAGCCAGACAGTTGAAGTTTTAGATTTTTAATTATCATTTCAATATCGCATTTTGCATTAATTACACCTCGAAGACGCATCGGAATTTCTTTTACCAGTTTGGAAATGTTCCTATGCTATAGGTTAGCCTATTCTTCACGAAGAGTCCTTTCAAGATAGCGGAGTGTATCAGGAAGTGATAGCTGTGCTCTTATTCATCTTTTGAGGTTCTTCCATAAATGTTCGATGGGTTCAAGTTCGGAGAACCGGCTGACCAGGCTAAGACCCTGATGTTATGCTGTTGAAGGTACATTCGTACTAAATGAGCGACATGTGGACAAGTATTATCGTGCATTAGAAGTGGATTGTCGCTGATTTCAAGATCCAAAATGGACCATTAATCTGGTGGCACAAAGCTCAACAAAGAGTAGCTGCAGCTCAATCCCTAGAGTTTATCCATTTCTCCTTTTGTTTTGTTTAAATCCTTTCTGTGATTTCGGGGCCTATGTATGGTCTGCTTTCTCGTCACCCAAAACAGATTACGTTGGGTCTAGAAAGCTGCGACAATTCTAATGCACCATACTGCCCGTCCAAATGTCGGTCGCATTATACAACAGCATAACATCAGGGTCTTAAGTCTGGTCAGTCGGTTCTCCGAACTTGAACCCATCGAACATTTATGGAAGAACCCCAAAAGACGAATAAGAGCACATCCATCACTTTCTGATACACTCCGCTATTTTGAAAGTACACTTCGTGAAGAATGGGCTAACCTCCAGCAAACTAATCCAGACTGGTAGAAAGAATGTCGAAGCGTCGTCGAGATGTAATTAGGGCAAGAAGAGGAAATATGCGATATTGAAATAAATTAAATATTTAAAACGAAATTAAAACCAATTTTATCTAGCCGTCATTTTTCCCTTAGCAATTTCTATTGTTTTCTACTTTTTAGAAAACGTGAAAGTTTAATTAATATATACAAATCAAATTATACGTTCCCTTGTCAGTGTATCTATTATTTAAAATTTTATAATTTTTACTATTAAGTGAGTCTGAGTATCGCATTAGATAATCAGAACTACAAAAAGGAGTTATTACATTGCAATTTTATTTATTGAGGTCTTGGAATGATGAACCAGGGGTTGGCTCTTTCTCATCCGCGGTCCTTCCACCCACGCCATTCTAAACTCTGAACTGTTTTCTCCAACTACAGCAAATCAACCGATGATGATGGCTTCTTGAGCGAGGCTATCTCTATCTAACAATAAATCTCAAGAAATGCTAAACAAAAACTGAGGGGAGTTAATTTAAATTGCTCTCTACATTTTGCACACGATTGACTTCTGCCAATAACTGATTATAAAAATTAGAAATTTGAGGTAACCCTTTCTTTATCAGCGTAGCAAGAACAAATTTCAATGCGGTTTGGGCACATTTAAAGAGAACAAAATTACGAGTACACTCGATTTGTGAAAACAATGGAGAATGAAATTTCCATCAATAAGCTATTCAACTAACAAAGCTTTTTCGGTTGTTTTATTCTGTACTTCTGGGGCACGTGTACACTTAACGTAATATAATTTTGACAAAATAAAATGTTTTAATTTTGTTAGGACAGAAGATAAACTTTATCCTGAACGCAACTCATGGTCCACGATGTTGGAAACTTTTATCTAATGTTAACAGGAACGGGCGACTTGTTGTCGGTTCCATGGTACAACGGATTTTAAGCCCAACATATGAACAAGAAAAATCGGTTTGTCACACTGCAGACCAGAAAAATTGATCATTTTCGATGAACTACAAATGGACTAAGTCTTATCGTTCAAGCTAAGTGCATTATTAAAAAAGAGCAAACTAAAATGTACAATCCTTCATCATCCAGCCGTTAAATAAAATTTTAAAAAACTAGAACAATTTAAGTCGCACCTCTCCATGAACATCTGGCTAGGTCATCGTACCAAACTAGCAATTATTATCGATTATCGTGTAATAATAACTTATCCTCACCGATTTCGTTTGTCAGCGGGCTAGGTTTTCGCTTGGAAAGATGCTCTTATCTTGACTCACTCTGCTTATACCCTGACCAACCGCTGAAGATGGGCCAATCCTGAAGCGTGTCTAACAGCAACATTGGAAACAACCGAACCACAAGTTTATTACTCCGTAAACCTCACGAAAAATCTCACAATTTCCTATGATCTATGACAATATCATCTGCCTCTCCTCGCTGTTTTGAAAGAATGCTCGTTTTTGCCTCGCCCTATTTATGTCCCTGACCTACCGCTAAGGCTGTCGAAACGCTGTTGGCCTGATTGAAAGGACCGACCTGCAGGTTCAGCACAATGCAGATATCAAGGAGAAATTTCGCATTTTACTGAAATTTAATTAAAAAATAATACTAATTATAATTAACGAAATACGTTTATCATTTCAATAACCTCGTCTTAACCATGAACTTAATATACCGATTTATTTTCTTAAATTTATAGTTCTACGAAAGAAAATCTAAATAATTAAATAGATTTTTATTTACATGATATAAAAATCATTGGTCGCCTTGAAGTCTCGTTTGGATTCCTCAGATCATCTGCGATGTGAAGTGAATAACATTAATTTTAAAAAAATCATCACCCACATAACAGCGTTCCCTT
Organism: Cimex hemipterus; assembly: GCA_039619505.1. NCBI lineage: Eukaryota > Metazoa > Arthropoda > Insecta > Hemiptera > Cimicidae > Cimex > Cimex hemipterus. The sequence goes on along the minus strand of CM077099.1, from coordinate 1,431,867 downwards.
TCGTTCGAACACGATTACTTTACGTAAGGATCCGTCTCGGTCCGAATACGAATGTTTTTTCTGTCTACAAATATGTAATCGTTCAATCCCAAAAGGGATAATCGGTCCCCAATTATGTACTTGCTTCGGCGGTACATATTTAATCAGTTGTAAAATTATATTGACACATGGAAACTTAAGAGTCAATCTGGATTTTCTATAAGGATCGTGGCCGCTGCAACAGGAACGAGGTATAACGGACAAATAATTGAAATAGTGTCTACATATAAATGCAGTGGATCTTTCTCCGTCTTTCGTACAGCCATTACTGGGCCAAAGCAACACGACAGGCTCTTTTTTGGCTTAAATATCATTTGGTCTAAATACACAACTAATAAGAGCAATAAGAAGAAGGTAAAGGCTGAGAGCACCTACGGTTGCCAGGTTTAGGGATACGTTTTGTTGACGACATTTTTGACAAAAAAAATTGAAGTTTAAAAAAAAGTTGAAGCTTCCCAGTAACATTCCGAATTACACGATTAAGGTTGAAGATTGTCTACCAATCTATGTTTGTGCTTTTTTTTCTACATTTTAGATATGAATTAAAGGGTCCTAGAGGTTCAGTCATCCCGTTTACCTAATTTATTAACCTCTGAACTAATCAAGAAGAAAAGTCTGCTTTTCAGGAGTGGGATTGTAGGATGAGAAACGTAAGGTGATGGCTTAGTTGTAGGTTCAAAGGAATGGGGCAAAAATGAATTACGCCCTAAGAATGAAATGATACATTTCTATCAAAAGGAGCAAAGAAGAAAAGGATAGAACAGATATAACAGATATAGGCAATTAAGTCTGGATTATATAGTAGTAACAATTAAAATAAATACTCTTTCTTTAATAGGAAATATATAATGAAGATAATATATATTGCAATTTTTGGGTCGTTATCCAATAAAAAACACCGGAGAAAAATTTTAGTCCCAAACACTATTTATTACCCACTTACTTTTATTTTTATCTTTTGTAGTATATATCAGAATAACCCCTAGATCTTCTATTTTCTTGAATTGTTTTTAATCAGAAATAAATTTTATTTTCTGTTTTGATGTCAGTCGAGTTTAAATGTTTGGTCCCTATAATTATTTTTCGGTTGTATTCAATTTATTTTCTTTTTTAACATGGAAGACCACTCCTGACAGCCTCGGCTATTGTCATTTTTGATACTTTTTTATTACCACTTCAATATTTGTTTATAATTTTGACATGAAATCGTCTATCTTATCCCAATGATTCTGTTCGCCCACCTAAAACCGAGTTCTGTCGTTTACTTTAGAAAGATAAAAACAACATACACACTGACTCTGTTTCTCTTCCGTGGCCGTACAAGAGAGTAGAAGCGGAACCTAAACAAATCCAGGAAGTTTACGCCGTTTGTTTTCTACAAAATCTTTTTAGTAAAAAACAAAAAACACAAGAATGTGCTCTTAAATTTAATCTATAAGCAATATATAAATATTCAAAACTGGAGTTGTTTGTAATATCACAGTGATATAATCAATGTTTTATTCCAGGAAGGTGTGCCTGAACTGTAATCATATAATTATTACAGGATTATTCTGATAATTATTATCCAACAACTTTGATATTTGGCTTGTCACGTTGGAAGATATTTAGTTGGAGAACGCATTTGTATAGTTGTGTCTGTGAATTATTCCTGGATAACGGTTTATTGCAATCCCCATTCTTGACAATCAATAAAAATAGAACAAAAACCCGACTTCCGCGTGTTGACAATGCTCTCGGGGGCCTAAATAAAACCGGCTTTCTTTAAAGGGCTGAAACTAAAAGTGGAAGTCGTAATTGAATACTTGCCATTATTTAAATCAAAATGGCATTACAACACAAGCCTTTTCAATGGTGTTTAACATAAACACTCTCTGACTCAGGGCTGGATGATAAAAGTATTTCTGCAAACCAAAGTAGGCAAAGTTGACTTAGAATTTATATTCATCCGTTTGAAGGCGGATCCTCGCCCACACTTTTCAAAACACTCCTTAAAACCGCTTCAACATCCTAATAACTTTTAAGGTAAGAACATCCTAATAACGTTTAAATAAACTATCTCTTACAAGAAGAAATCAATGTATTTTTAAACCCCGAACTTTATTAAAAGGTTATTAGTTTAGAGATAGAAGCTGTATGAATGATTAATATATCGAATTAGAGAGACATAAATTTAATTGAATTTAGCAGGGATTAAATTTGTTTTCCAATCTCAATTCTGTTTCAACGATAAAAAAAATGATTAACAGTTATTATTGTCATGTTAAAAAGAACACTTAAAAAAATATAAAAATAGAAGATAACCAGATTCAATACACTTGAACATGAACATATGTACACAAGTGTGCTAATTCTAACAATGCTCAGAAATGCGCTAATTGTCCACCGGTCGGTCAGACGCGTGTTGGTTTTCGTCAAGATGAAGTCTGTGTCTTGCCTCGCCCTGCTTATACTCCTAAACTCACAGGCGAAGTTGGCGAAATGCCATCAGACGAGAATGAAAGAAAAGAACCAAACAACAAGTTTGCAGCCTTTCAACAAAATATTTCTATGTTTGTCTAAAACTGCCGAAAAAAGTATTAATATTAATTAATGAATTATTTTATCAGTTATTAACTTGTCTTTAATCATATTTTTCTTTAAAGGTTTGATGTTTGAACTGGATAGGTGAAGACAGCGAAATGCCGAAAGGAATCTCACAAAAATATCACACTAGGCACAGCATTCAATCAAACCTATCACCCTACAGACGTCAAGATATGTAACACATTTAATAATTTTTATTTGATATTGTCATTTTTGTCAACCTACGTTTTACCTAAAACGAGAAATATTACCACTAGGAACATGGGAAAACTATTAGATTTTATTTTGATAGTTTTTCAGTTTGTTTGATCAGGGTAAAGGAGGTCGAGGCAGGTCTACAAACTACAACTTCAAATCATGCTAGACTGTAATAAAACATTACTATTTTTACATATTATTTAAGTGTTGACCTAGTTCAAATAACGTTGCAAACAATGTAGAACAATATTCTTGATTCTGTAGAGTGAGTTCACTCACTCCCATAAGGGCATTACGGTTTAATGCTCAAGAAGGGACTTTTTTTTCTCATCGCTGACCATATGTCTAGAAATAACAATGGGTAAATCGATTAGAAAATATAATTTTTTTAATGTGTGCTATAAAAAAATATATTCAAATAAATTCAGATGTAAAGTTATAACCGTTGCCTTTTCCGTGCATTAATGGATGTATTAAGTTTCCTGGAATATGTTTTAAACATGATAGAAAGGTGATGCGTGTGGCGGTTCGAGTTGACATATCACCGTGCATTACCCTTTCTAGTCCTTTCATAAAAGTTCCCGTTAACCTCAATTTAAATAACTGTCTCATATGAGATAATCGCTGTAAATTTAGTAGATACAATTTCTCTTGTGCAGACCGACTTTATCGTCTTCGATTATTATTTTTAAGCCTATTTCAGCATATTGCGTGTTTTAATAAAATTTAGGTTAAACTGTGATCAAATATTTGGGATTTCTCCTTGGTCCTTAGGGAACCATGAGTCTGTATTTTGTTCATCAGTTATAATCTTTGACTCCCTAGCCACGCTGATGCGTTTAGACGCGTTTGGGCATTTTCAAATTTTGGTAAGGTAAAAGCCGGTCGAAGACAGATAATAATTCGACAAAACAGAACAAAACTGGCAAGGGACAATGATCAGAAACGACCAAAAAGTATTTTGTAGTTTGGATATTTTCTGAACAAGTTGATCTGTTTACAAAGAAAGAAATTCTACCGTTTGATTATTGTTGATTAGCCTATCGCGTATTGCTTCAGCCTCCTTATAACCCTGACCAAATGAAGATCTACGAGACCATTATCCTAGAAAGGACGAAACTACAGGACCACCACTGCTCAGACCTCAAAAAGTGTCAAAAATATTTTCCCTCTTCAATTAGTCCACTAAATGTCATTAACCATAAACTTAATATTTTTGGGTAACAATATGTTTAAAAACTGTTCGAAAGAATATCATATCCTTATATATATATATTACATAGACTGGGCTGGGCGACCAAGATCGAAGAGGTTAAATGCCTGGGTAGACTCGTACTCCTTCCCTAAAAGATCCGGGACTTGGTCGGCTCACATGTCGTACATAAATTTCTTGGACTTGTTTATAAACCCCAAGATATTGTACCATTTTATCTCGGGGAGTGATTTAGTGATGTCCGCTCTTTCAAAGATTTCCAATCTGGACCTAGCATACCGTAAGGTGTGCCCTGCCGTTTCTTCTTTTATTTCGCAGAAACTGCAAAAAGGATCTGCTAGAATACCCATTGGGACCAGTGGGTTCGTCAGGATACATTTCAGTCCCTAATTCCCTTCCTTGATTACCATTTCGATACTGATGGTATTATTACCTTAACTTACTCTTTCGATTGCCTGCGACCGGGGGATAAATTCCACTCCCTAAGGAATTGTTTCATGCCCCACTTATTAACACTCTCTTTCGCTTATTGAGTTAGGTAATACCGGCTGTGAACCGACAAACGAAGTATTAGAACCTTCTTTGGCCAGGCCATCCGCCTTTTCATTGCCATGGAGTCCTTTGTGTGCTGGTATCCAAATAAGGGTTACCTTGTTCTCAAACCTGGAAGAGATCCTATTGATTAGATCTACGGTTTCCTCCACCAGTCTTGAGATTAACCAATCTTTTTGTAACGACCTAAGACTATCCTGACTGCCAGAAAAAATATTGATATCCTTTCCCTTAATTTAATGTTCCATAAGTGTTCTAAAACACAATTATGGCCCAGATTTCCGCCCGAAAAACGGAAGCGTTATTGCTAAGAAGAGAGGAGATGCTGATTCCTAATTTAGGTATGTAGATTCCTTCACCACTCCTTCTACATTTGACCAGTGAGCCATGAAAGAATATATGCAATTTGTTCGTTTTTGACAGGCTCACTGTTTTGGTTGTCAGGAGAGGTTGGGAGACCAAAAACGAACAAATATAGAAAGGACGAATGAAGGTTTATCAGTCCCCAAGAGAAAATAACACCTTTAAAAGAAAACTCTGTAATATTAGACCGATTTAAACTTAATTACCTGTTCAGGTACAGTTGTATGTATGTATACATATGCAGTTAGTTAACCATTTTAAATTGTACAAGCATCAACGCGATTTATCTCAAAAAGTTATATATACAATCATTTATTTAAGCTTTGCTGCAATTTCACTCAGCACAAATATTTACGTTTATTAAAAAAACTACAGACCAAACCAGTAAGGGAGGATGAGCAAGGATGATCGCAGAAGAGATCAAGTTTAAATTTTAAATTAAATTTGAACTATACCACTATTAAGACTAGTTCAATTTTTTAACAGTACATTTACTTGCAACAAAATGGCTATCTACCAGTGCCATTTTTAAAAACTAGTAAGTGATTAATGTGTACATATTCTTCTAAATTTACTATCACCCATGTCCTATTTCTTCTACTTTTTACTTATATAAACAATGCGTTTTTAATGGTGGCGTGACCGTTCCACAGTTATCTGAACCACTCCTTTACAATTTTCCACGCTATTCACGAGGGAAAAATGTCTATAAGTGCGAGACCACTTATGGGAAATAATGCAAGATTAAATGTTTCGCATTATCTTTGGATTTAGAGAAGAATAAGTGTAAGCCATTAATTTGTGATTTAATGTTCAACCAATTGTCGGATTAAGTAAATACTAATATCCATCCTATAGTCTGCATTCGCGGTTTTTTTTACTAGATTATTCTATTTCTTTTGTTTTTCTAAAATTATAACAATCTTGGTTATTTAAATTTACCTACGTGTCTTAGCAGTGGAAATAATTGTATATCCACTAGTCAGTATAAGTGCTGTAAAATTAGTTAACGCGTATGATGTTTAGACCACTTTTTAACTCAAAAATAATCTGGATACCGACTGATATGTCCAGGAAGAAAAAACAAATTCAATTGTTACCGCCAACCTTTTGACATATTTTAAGGCCATTATCAGAGCAAAATAATAAATTTTTAATAGATTGCTTTAAATTTTTTCAAGGCCCACTTAGAGCCAACATAGCCAAGAGCTGTAACACTATTGCGGCTATTTAGGACATACAGTCCTTGGCGATAATGGGACTGAGTTGATTCAAAGAAATTTGACTTAATCTATTAAAAATTAATTACGTCAATATGGACATATTTTTAAAATTGTTTTAACTTTAAGATAGCCTTAAAAAAGGCAGAAAGCTTGGCAGACAACTGAATTTGTTACTTCATTTTAGAACATAACAAGATCCTGATTATTTTAAAACTACTTACATGGATCTTTTGACTTATAACGTGACTGTTTACAAGAAGACAACACATTCGAATGGAAGGGGTAAAAATTAACTTTTTGAAGAATATAACATTTCAAAAAAATCACTGATCAATCATTTCAACTAGATAAGTTTCTACTTTTACAGCACACGGTCTTCTTGAGTTTAGATCTCAGATGTTCACTGTTTACAGGAAAGAGGGACCATGGCTTTTGGCAATCGTTGGCTTTGGTGACCCCGAAATCTTTGTGACGTGCGCTTTCTGTGTTCAGTGCTGACAAAAGAACGGACATGACCCATCTGGGCTTGAATAGATCTGGGAGTGTGAGCAATACTGGGTAAAAAAGTCATAGGCCACCTTTTAAATATGCAAATATTCGACAGTAGAGAAAACCTACGCTGGAAATTTAGTATAAGACTATCCTAGTAGAACTTTAATATCTGAACATTTTCATATAATTGTAATAATATAACCAAATTTTTTATGTCGTTATACTCATAGTTTTTACTTTATCATAATTTAAATAATTCAATTTAAACATCGACTATATAAACAAAAATAGGCACTTAACCAATTCATGATGTATTAACAGATAATGCAGATACCCAAAAGAAAATTATACCAATAATATTTTTTACACATATTAGAAGATTAGATTAAGAATTTCACTTTCATTTCTATTCAAAGCCCCAGAGCTTGACGATTCTCAATGCAATGGAACGACTACCAAGATTTAATTCCGCGATTTTTTCATAGTGAAGTATTCTGGGTTTTTGTAATTAAATCGATTAATCTTTACCATATAGATTATTGAAGAGTCAATTGACTGTTGGTCAAATTAATAACAAAAACAGCCTTGGCAATTTGTTAACATTATAATGTTTGATGAAATCTGATAGAGTAAAGCTTAATTATGTCAAGTAAAAAATTAACTTGCTCTTTTATTAACGTATTATACTGAACATGAACCTCTCTCTTTTCTTCTAATTGTAAGCGTCCATTAATTCCAAAGGAATGTAGATAAGAAAGTCACTTCCTTTAATTTTGTTTTGGTTATGAATCAATTATGGTACTATTTAAAAAAAGCTTTATTCAATGGGAAAACCTACCTTTAATTAATTCTACGACTTCGGTGTGGGTGAGATTCGTAACGTTGATGCCGTTGACCTGAAACATAAAACAGTTTTTTTTAAGCAAGCATCACACACACACCACAATTTCTAGGCCATTGCCTCTTCTTCAGCCGACGTGGAGGATTTCCAGGTTAGGTTAGTGTGGAAAGTTGTTGGACGAGATGGTATAGGTGTACCGAACAAATATAATGTTATTTCTGATACGTGTAAGGTCTTGAATGAATGAAATATGGAGGATAGTGTGAATGCTTTTATTGATGTTACTTTGAATTAAGGAATTTTCTTAGGATTTCGGACCAGAGAGAAGGATGAATTGGAAGGCTGGTTTGAGCCCAAACTTCCACTCAGTGGGTTATATAGGACGAATGAGAGTTTTGTAAATGGTCGGTTTACTGTTAAGGTTTAGGTGAGATCGTGGGGTCGAGTAGTCTCAGTAAGTGTGTGTGTGTGGATTATCAATGAACAGATATGTCAACAGTCGATATCAATATGTAGTCAAGAAATAGAGGACCAAATAACATTCTCAGTGCAAAAGTGACTTTGGCACATTTGCTTTCGTACACTCTGATTCGCCATTTGCGATACCAGCCTTTTAAGGAGGGTAAGGTGAATTAAGAGAGAAGTATACATAGGATGGGCTGGAGTGACAAGAAAGGATAGGCCAGTTGTAATATTTGGAGATGACAGTGTTTAAGGAAGAATGTATGTAGAACACGTAGGATGTTCTATGATAGACATGCAAAGTCGGAGGATAAGATAAAGGAAGAATCTGAATTATTGAGTTTGCACAGTTAAACCGAGTGCCCATACGCGATCGAATGCCTGGGCTACCTCTTCTAGGGTTGCATCGGAGCAATACTGCCTTCATTCAAGACCTACAAAAGTGAGGTAAATAATGTTCAATATTTGAAAAAACTCACTTTTATAATTGTGTCCCCGCTTTGAAGTCCTGCTCTTTCCGCTGCACCGCCTGCAACAAAAACCGAAATTTTGTTTCGCCAATCCAAGGCCCAATGGCCCAATGCATACTTTTTGTAAGATGGTAGTTTACCTGTTTTCACCGATTGGACGTAGACAGGATTGTCACCGGAGATTTTCATCCCGTACCCTGTCGCGTCATCCTTCGATATTGTGATGGTAGTTACGCTCGGCGGCAGGTGATGGGGCGAGAGGTGGTGCAGAGGCGGGCCTTCGCATGGTCTTGGAGATCGTCTAAACGACGGACCGTTTGAAAGTCCACGTCTGAAAGAAAAATAGCGAACAATGAAAAACTAGGAACATTCTGAGTATAAAACAAGAAATCAGAGTAGAGGGCAGATTTAAAGTCACAGTACAATCGAAAGCCGCCTAGCCTTATTTGTTTCGAGTAAAGTCGTCAAGACATGCAGGAATCGAGAGAAATAAATAAACGGATGAAGTGGCAATAAAAGCGCCTTACCGCACACAGGACACCTTCTGTTTCAAAATAATTCATTCATTCAACAGGATTAAGTGATGTGAAAGCTAATCACTAGCTTGGATATAAATACAATCTAAGGATCACGTTACATTAAGGGAAACAGCAAGAAACTTATATTTACAACTGCTTTCTTGACATTGGGACATTGCAGACTCAGTGAACGTCTGAGAAAGTTAGGGAGGTTATCCAAACGTCTGAGAAAGATACGGATCAACATGGCATCTACTGGCAGACTGTTTTGGGATCTACACAACAAGTACTACCGTTGCAACCACTTCCTCACGAAGGCCCGGCCTTCTGCAAGAACAAACCATAAGCTCTTAGAAAAGCGCTCTTAAAATAGCACAGTCTTTTTTTTTAGCATCAATCAAATTTTCTCGGTAAACAATTACCCGCTGTAGTATATGTACATAATACACACTTATAAATAAATATGTATATAATTCAAAAGTATGAAAAGGTTAAGACTAAATTAGTATCAACAGGCTAAATTAGACATCACACGTAAACTGGTTCTTGAAGATTAGCAGTTAAGCTCTTCAACTCCTTTACTACAAAAGCTGCAGAATTAGGATTACAAATTCACTACATTTTGGAAAAATCGATACGTCCTATTATCATGGATTATGTACTAAAATTATACTAAGAGTAACGAAATAAGTAAACGATGAAGAAAAACAGACTGTGACAGATCGTCCAGTCCCCCCCCCCCGATTTTAAGGGCAACCAATTAACTTCCTTTGTTAAAATCTGTTTATCGCCTAAAAACTCTATTTTGCTAAGTGGAAAGTTGTTAAAACCTACTATGCCCTCGACCAAAGAAGCAAAGAAAAACAGGAGCACGGCCCATCCAAGTTTAGAAGAAGGAATTTGAAGCTGATGAACCCGCATATGCTGCCGCTAAATTAATAGATTTACACTGTTATTTCAGATACTTCCAATTCAAAAAATTTGTTATTTTTGACACAATTTCCTTTTTTTCACTTGTGGGCAGACTGCTCCCCTTAACTCAATAAAAATAAATTTGGTAGTTTCTGATATGACTTTTGACTGTCTATCCTCGCTGGGTTCGTTTTATTAAACGCTCTTAGGAAAAACCGTCAGTAGTAACCTGGAAATAAATGCTTCGCCCTGCTTATATTCCTTTTTACTAGCTCTAAATTTTATAATTTTTTCATTTAACATATGCACTATAAATTACTAAGTAAAGCGAGAAAAAATATATTTATTAGATTTTGATAAAGCTTAGAATATTCTGGTCCATCCGGTGGGCTTTTACCTGAAAGGACGTGCATTTTCTCGCCTCACCGGTCATATAACCTGGCCAAAAAATGCCGAAATACGTCTAACATTCAAGGGCTGCAACACTAAGGCCAGTCTGACGCACCTTCAGATTTTTTAATTTCATTAATTCAAAATATGGAAAAATATTGCTTAAAAATAATATAAAAAATTAAATCTATTAATTACATTTGATAACATTGAATCCGAAATTTGTCCATCCACCTTACATTTATCCACCTTACATTTGCAAGAAAAGGAAATTTATTTTCTAGCGCCGCCCTGCTTATCACCCTAAAAAAATCAGAAACGGGTCTGACACATTCAGACGAAAGACCAACCATGTAGATGTGTAACGCCGGAAAACAAACGGAGATAGAGGATCAGAACGAACCGAACAACTTACCAAGTCATCATCCCGTCAGACCTCAAGAAGAAATCACAATCACGTACATAAGAAAAAACAACGATTATAATAAACAAAGTTCAGACAAAATAAGCTAAGATAGTCTGTACCGTATTACACGACCTAACTTGAAATTTATCACACCGCAGTCCTGTTGCACGAATTGTAAAAAATAAACGCACATCAATAAAATTTGAAATACTTATAATCAATCTGTCCCATGTTTTAAAATATTAATTTTTATACCATGTAATCCATCAGCAGCATCATATAACACGGTTATAAATGGTACGTGCACGTAGAATGTGATTAAATCCTCTTGTTTCAAAGTATACAAGTGGGAGTGGAAAAGTATTGAGCCATTTCTCTGGCTTTGAAACCATCCTTTTGATTTTCAAATTACATAACATTCGGTTACACTTGCCGATTACGGCACCCATTACTACATCGGTCGAGTTTGAGAAAATGTATCAGTTAAGTAAGAACTGTTTACAAGTCAAGAATCATCATTAAAGTTTCCACTTTTGTTGAAACGACCAATGTTATGGGACTAGCTCTGGGTCGGTTACTACTTTCCTATCCCTGGTCCACCCGTCTTCGCTTTTTGTTCTGTAAGAGGCGTTAAAAGACCGAACGGTCTGTCAGAAGGAAGCAGGAAGGATAGGCTTCGGTCTGCCTGACTTGATGATAGAAAACGAGTCAACTACATAAACACGATTTATACGTACCGTAGTACGAACGTTTTATACGTATTGACGGTCTGTGAAAGAAGCAATTAAAACAAATAAAATTTCAAGAAAAACTAGTTTTAAATGTTCGTTAAAATTCATTATTTACTGATGTTCAGGCGATATAATTTTCATGGAAAATCGTAGGACTACGAATTACAACTAACTACCAAATTATTAATTGTTTACAGCATACATTACGATAGCTTATGTAAGTTGCACTCGTACCGCTTCCGTTTGCATCTTGAGGTTTAAGAAAAAATACGAGCAATATTCTTATGCGATCCCAAATATTGCAATATTCACATAATCTACAAGTTAGGTAGGTGTAGCCCGAACAATATCTTTTTCTAACTTCGTCTGTTCTTAAAATAGTCACCTTGCGTTGTTACGTCTCCGAGGCTATGTACTTCACCAATTGCCTTCTCGAAACAAATGTGGAATTCTATTAATAGGGGAATAGAAATATATTTGGACAACAAATGACATTTTACAATAATGCCATTACAGATAAACTTAAAATGTGTGATTGGCTCGAACAAATACCAACGACAAGCGGACTATTAACACCTAAATGAACAAAACCTTTTATACAAGTTAATTGGTATTATTTTGTACTATGTAACAGGTTACTTTTTCCATTGATATAATATAAATAATAAATATTTTCTCAAACTTTTCTAGAGTGTTTAGCCAACAAGGCTTCAGCAAATGAAACTATCTTATAATAGGTCAATACATATGCCGAATCATTATACATATTTTATATTGTACGCACATACATATTTCCCAGAGATTACCCTAAATCCCAGAGCATCAATCCCATTTTGAGGCTGGTAAATATAGGAAAAGCTTAAAACATGAAAATTCCATTAGAATTTTTATAAGAACACTGTAGATGTATATTTTACTGAGCAAGAAGCAAAGAACTACATGACAAAATAAATACCTAAATTCGTCCAGAGCGTTTTGATTTTTCTAGTCAGGGATAGAAACAGAGGAGCAAGACCTCACCATTTCCTACCAACCGAAAGAAAAAACCAAATTATAGTAATATATTTCCGTTTGGTCATTCCTGATCATGCCTATAATCGCTGTTTTTGTCTGAATTTTTACAAATTTTATACATTTTTCGTCAGGTTCACCGATCCGGAGGTATTTTGTACTGTAGGTAGCGCGGTATTGAGATGCTATTTTTCCCGCAAAATACTACCCAGAGAGTTGTTACACAGCAGATGCAAATAACTTGAGGTATACTAAAAGTGAGTGGTAAGGTGTTTTAACTATCAATGATATGTTATACCAAATTTGACGAATAACCTTAAGCCTTGATAATAAGGAGTTGGAGTTTACCAATTGACGTCCGTATTATAATTAGTTTCTTAACGATCATCATTCATGTGAGTCATGAGCTTCTATCCATACAAAAATTCTACTAAATGGGGAAACGCCGAAAGACAACTCTTAGCACACCAAAATGAGCGGTAAAGATTATTATAGGTTCATCACCCCGCAGACCACAGGAGGAAATGTCACGATTCTTTGACCTTACTAATAGTCAGTGTATTTAGAAGTATTGCTATCGGGTCGATATTAAAACTCATCAACGTCGATTTACTGCAGAAAACAAGTTCAAAACAAAACTAAGAATATATTTTTGCCGTACGGTTTTCTTTGGTCAGCAAGGCATACATCTACAATTTAGCCATGGCGAATGGCATTTCACGTTTTAAGCTTTGCCTACATTTACCAGCCACAAAATCAAATAAATGCTCTGGGATTGTGTTTGCTGTTTAGTTTTGCCTGGCCGGAAATTCAAGCCAGCGCATTTAGGTTTTTTCCGTCATGGATATAAAGCAGGGAGACGCAAGACTCGACATTCCTTCCAGACACTGACAAACAAAGCTATCGCATATAGAACGCCGAAATTGTAAATTCTTCGTAAATAAGTGCACTATATAATAGGTAACATCGTTGTTAGAACAAATAAATTCAAATTCAAATAACTGTGTTGGCACACAATAGGCGTGGGGCCAAAAGGAAAAAAAGTGTCTAACAGACAAAACCAGTGACGGCAGATCAGGAGGATCTGAAACGACCTAATTGCTATTATTTATGTTATTATGTAATAAATTTTATTATTATTTACATCAACAGGCATAGACAAACTATAACTTTAACTTCAATGTCCAGGCTTGGTCTGGCCAATCCTGTCAGCTGTTGTGCCAGCCATGGTGTCCAATTTTTGAGATGCTAGTTTTAATATTAAGTGTTTACTATATCCCGAAGATCTGAAGGAGAAATTCCACAACATTCTATGTATAATGGGATTAAATTTAAAGATCCATTAAAGAAGTTATTCCAAGTCTCTCCCTCGAGTTTTCCGATCTTTCCTAAGTCTCTAATAACAACCTCTCCATGCTACTGAGAAGGACTTGTTTTACATTCACGTAAGATTTATTCGGTAGTTATTTATGTTTTATTTAATTGTGTGAAACCCATTTTAATAAATATGATATCGAGGATACTTTCGCTAGGGAACAAAACGCACCTAGCTCTAAGAACAGAAATGACATAATCACAAACTGAGGCCTGCGGCTAATGCATAACTAATATGTGATTATACAGAAGAAATTCATATTACATCGTTATATCAAATATAAAATGAAATGTGAGGGTATCAAACAGCAAGTCTCACCTCGTTCCTGTACTGGGGGAAAAATTAGATGAAAATCGTTATGTTCTGAGAATTACAACCGTACAATCTCTTCATCTCCAGGTGAATGCAAACGAAGATAATACGTCCTCTCCCGGTTTACTCAGCACGGCCAATGTGCTCAGCTGGGCGTCGATTAGATTAAAAATCTTTATAACCTGATAGAGGACACAACACACAGACTAGGTGGTTTTGGTACCTTAATGCTCCGCTCTAGTAAACCATCCCTTTCATAGTAATTTTTTTTTTATTTGAAACTTTGTAAACATGAGTAACAGGGCTAAATTATGCTCGGCATGGGTAAAACGCAAATATAAACAAATATAGAGTGTTATCTATGTCAAATAGATTGATAGCTCCCCTGGCTTCGAGGACAACGAGGATAAATTGATGAAAATACGTTTCTCTTACATACAAATTGTAGTACATTTCTTGGAAACATGCATTTCAATTTTGGAGGATTTTGATCGATCTCCTGACTCCGCGGCTGGTCGGGATTCTGCGACCTGTTGCACGGTAGCAACATGAATTAAAGTGCAGCGTAACGCCACTTGCTGCTCCCCCTTTTCATTCAAGGCATCGATTTCATCTGTGAATGGACTGCCCTGACGATCGATGCCCCTCCCATTTATTCTCTCTTTAAATACTTGTAAAAGATACGCATAGACCCCTATATGTACTTTCTTTTTTTTAAAAAGCAATGGAAATAGTTGTAATATCTTTTTGTTGAAGACTGCGAGGCGGAGGAATTTATCTTGATCTACCGATACTCGCTGTTTTGGGCTGATCCGTCTATCTTCGCAAAATAGTCACAAAACACTCTCCTGACAGCTCAAAATAGTGCAAATGGACGGACTAGGAAGATCCAAAACAATACAACAAAAGGTTCACCCTGCAGACCAATAAAAGCACAAGCGCTACTTTATTTGTAGTAGTCGGAAGGAAGTTGCTAATTTGCCTCATTCTTCCTATAACCTTAACCCTGGAAGAATGATTGCGAAACCAACCTGATAAAACCAATGTGAGCAGACCAATATGAATGGCAACGACCGTACAAAAGGTTCACCACACTGCACTCTGGTGCAAAAACCTAAAAAATTTAAACCTTATTGTTCCTGTCAGACGTCAATACTCATGCCTAGCAAGAATCTTCAATCATTTTTTAGATTGGGACCAATTCAAACCAATTTTGTTGCTTTGCTTCACTCTACTTATGAACTTTCCACCAAGCAGAATACTCAATACCAGTGAACCAGGATTTAAACGATATGGCCAATCTAAAGAAATTTGTTTTAGTTTAGCCATTTTTGTTTGTTATACAAATTTTTTTTCATTTATCCAGGTTATACAAACAGGGTGAGGCAATTACGAAAAAATTGTAGCCAAACAAAATCATCGACAAAAACAAACCATAAACGACCAAACTAATAAATCTGTTGTAATACAATCGTATTGCCTTACTAAAGATATTTTTCGCTGTTGCCGGCGCGTTTTTGCGTAATTTGGTCGATTCTGCCAAACCAAACTAGCAAGCAGACCTGGAACGTCTGGTAGGAAACGACTAAACTGCCTGTCCATCACTCCCTTGATCCCCAAGAAGAAATCGCACTAAATTTCTTTTGTCACTTTTACAACCAGCATGTTTTGCAACTGTATTTATCTGTTATTTATCAGAAGTTGTAATTAACATTGAAAGATTTGGACAATTTGCACTATCTCACATCCACATCCTTTTGATGAAGTAATGCATTAAACTGGGGACCCCTTTGTTAACATGTAATACGCAATAGTGGAAATAATTAATCACCAACGTAACTTCTACTACTAGTCCTGGCTTAATTGTAAAATAGCGATAACGTATTTCAATACAACTTTCTGCTTAAAATTGACTCATTATTAATTAGCATCTCTAGTTTCGAAGATTTGAAAACCTAATAAAATACAAATTAGTTCTTTCGGGAGATTTTTTGCAAGTTTGGTCAGCCCGTTCTCGCTGGTTATGGATGTCACACGCTTTCGTTCTCTTCAGAGGTTGGTCTATTTGTTAATTGGCATATAAAAGGACACGACTGATAAAATATCTAAACAGGCCAAAGCGAAAAACATTTGAGAGAAAACACGGAATAAGTTAAACCACTCACACACCAACACAACTCCCACAAGAAATATTTCGCTTAAAAATTATTTTAATAAATTGTATTATTTCTAAATCTCTCATTTTAAATAAAAATCTGTAACATTTTTTATATTGTTTGATTTTTCAGGGGCATATAAATATAACAATTCAACTATTGACTTGTGTCCTATCTAATTGTTTCTTTGTAACAGAGCGAATACCCTACTGATATAATATTGTTCTGTTTACATAACAACTGGGTAATAAAAAGTGCTCAACATTCAATCGATTTGGTCATTGTTTAGTTGTTTCGGATCAATTTTATCTGGCTATCCTTGCAGTTTGACTTGTCGCCGGTTTCGGCCCCTCCCCATCTTCAGTTTTTAATGATTTCGTTGAAACTCATTGCTGAAGTGAGATGAATAAACGGGCCTGACAGACCAAAACAACATAGATAGGCAAACTGAAAGTTCGAAAATGACTCCACTACAGGTTCTTCACCGCAGTGGGCACAAATCAGCATGAAAACTATCCATTATTACCATTTAACCATTTTTATTTAACTGGTAAATGCCAAAACCTATATTATTAAAAAATTCTATTAATAATAATAATAATAATATAATAATAAAACAGATTATTTTAACTTCTTAGTTGGGGCGATTAAATAATTAGCTTCAAAATTGTAAATAATAATATCTTACTTCGCCCAATTCTTCCAAATTCAATTAGAAATGTATACATACATATATTTTCCATCTCAACTAAAAACCTTAATTAATTGTAATGTATGAATTGGTCAAGCGGACCACGAAATTAGTGAATATAATGTATACATAAATCTAAAAAAAAAACTAACTTGGAATATTACAACGAATAACTTGCACACAAAAAAGTATGATAGAGCCAAAATGTGAAGCTGTATAGGATTATTTCTTAATATATAAAAGAAATTTAGATACAAGTGTGGATAAATTTCTGTGTTAAAAATCCAAAGGTGGTTACCCTTAGAGTTAACTGGCAAAACTTTCACATTAACAAGGAAACAGGGGTTCAGCTCGTATTGTTGCAAAATGAAATATTTGTCATATCAAAAACTATTTTTTCAAAATAAAAAATAAAAATTATTTCTATCATGTATGTGTGGTGGTTAGTGACCGTTACTCAATGATTATTTGGAGATCGTGAGATGCAGTCTGGTGGGTCATATGTTTTAGAAAACCATTTTTTTTTAAACGTGTCAACGTTTCTTTCTTTTTTTGGCATCTTCTTCAGGGCTCCTAGTGATTGCACTACCTCTCACTCCACTGAGGATGGTCATACTCGGTTGACACATGGGCACCTACTTATGGGCCAAAGCCCGCGCAGGGGCCCCTTATGCAGAGAACGGTTGCTCGATACAGACATAATAGTGTGTCATGCCTTGGCTCCATACAGAAAGCGTGTAGGCATGCCGCCGGATTTAAGTAGAGTCTTCGAGCACGGTGGCGAGTTTCTAAGTCCCCTGTTCCGCTTTTTATGGGATTTTTTTTATTGCGTATAGTATATTTTATTGCGTATTATACGGTATGTGTCTATATGTTTTGACTGAGTGCATGTATTTATTAGCGTGAATGGCGAGTGGTGAGGGTGAATACAACGTCATCATCGCCCTCGAACGATGAAAGCGAGTGATTGTGTGTTCAGGGTCGATGGCGGAATATTCATAAAAGTAACCCATCGACCCCAATCTAGTCTAGTTTAAGTAT
Organism: Cimex hemipterus; assembly: GCA_039619505.1. Classification (NCBI taxonomy): domain Eukaryota; kingdom Metazoa; phylum Arthropoda; class Insecta; order Hemiptera; family Cimicidae; genus Cimex; species Cimex hemipterus. Next base: position 1,413,885 of record CM077099.1, on the reverse strand, counting down.
AGGTCGGTGGAGGAATATCAAGTATTCCACCGACCAAACGGAATCAGTGTACTGTATTTACTGTATGTATTTAAGTGTATGAATGTATTTATTTGTATGAATGTTGTGTTTGAACGGGTATAGAATATAGACTCAGTAGGGGCTAAAATGACCTAGATGTCAGAAGTCCCAGCAAAAAAACATATTTAAAAAAATACCCCTACCGATCTTGTTGATTTAATCCGGTTTTTATTAGGTTTTGAGGTAGTTTGAAGTAAAGAACAAAATTTGTAGTTTAAGTTTATATCCAATCATACACCTCTTCCTGTTTATAACCCTGACCAACCTCCAAACCCAACCTGACAGAACACCGAAACGAACCTAGAGTTTGGACAAGCCACCTCCGAGAACTCAAGGAGAAAATCCCTCAAAACTTTGTTTTTAGTAATTTTAAGAGGTAACTTTTCAAGTATAATTTAGGAAATCATTTCCCTTTCTTTTGTTTGATTTCGCTGAGATTGAGATTTTCCGGTTTCATATGCTCCATCAGAAATGTAAAGTTCAAAATTTGTAACTGGGATAATATCCAATCATACACTGCTTATCCTCGTCCATATTGAATGTCAGACGCTTTTCAGGTTTCCTCCCGGAAGGAATTTCACGTCTTGCTTCTCCCTGCTTATACCCTGACCCTGTTATTTTCAATAGCTCTTTATCTCACATAACTTTTTAATCATAGTTTAGAAAATGATTTCCCTTTTCTTTATTATACTCTACTGAGATCTGAATTATAGAGGGATAAAATACTTTAGGATTTGATTAGAAAATCGTGTCACGAAGCTGCTGCCAACCAGGATTTCATAACCAATTAATATTCTCACACTCCTTGCCTAACAATAAAAAGTTAAACTGGAAAACTTTCTTCTTTCATTTGTCTAAAAAAGGTTAATGATAAAATGCTGATAAAAACCTACATAAAAATCATTACCTCATAGAAAAAAAAACTTTAAAAATGGGTACAATATGCCAATAAAAATGTACAAAGACTCATAAACATGTAAAAGACAACAAATGTTTTATTACATAAAACAAAAAAAAACTTTTAATTGAAACCCATTTTAATTCCGATCTATTCAAGTATCCCCATCTCCCAATTAATATTATTATTTTATCGTCATAAATTGTCATAAAAACATGGTAAACAAACCCCAGGACTCCCTGGGTGAAGCGGTACACAAGATAAATGAATTTTACAATTTTACTGTCCATGGAGAATCACCTATTAATTGCCTCGGTGCAATAATTTAATTACAACGAAGAGGCAAATCGGTTCTCGGTTTATAAACAAAAATTGTCAGTAATTAGCCATAAAGCTTATTCCGATAATATTACTCATATCGTGCGTCATATCTTTGAAAATTGGATTAACAATTAGTGTAATGTTTAAACAATATATAACGCTTTTCCAGGTGCTTATTTGTCCAATGCAGAGGGCCTAAAGGAAAACTCGCCTCAAGTCGTAAATAATCTAAATTTATTACAACTTAAACACATTCGTCTCTCTGTGGATTTAACTAATGGAACAATTACTAAAATCGAAATCATAAAAGAAGAAGCAATTCTTCGGCTAATTCTTTGTTTGAGTACCAGCCTGGCTGACATTTCATGTCATAATTGTCATAGCTGCATCACTAATTATTAAAATATACATGAAATATATTAAAGCGTTAGGGTTGAAAAAGTATCCGTGGGCGCAAATTTATTCGTACAGATCGGCAAAGGAAAGATCTAAGATAAAATAAACAAAAATAACTCGATTATCTATTTAATTGATTAATTTTTGAGACAGTTTTACAGCTAACAATATTAATTACAACCAATTCCACCTGGCAGGAAATCTCTTGTTTACGTCACACGAAGTAAAAGTGTTATATGCGTCAATCTGTGAAATACAAATCGAAAATCAAAACATCTTCTTTCAAGACATCATATCCTCAAAATAGACCACCTCAGAATAAAATATCTGTTATAGCCTTTAACCACACGTTAAAGTGATTTCACTGTCTTTAAATTGACCTTAAATGGACACTTCTCAAAATACATCTGTCATAGTCATTAACATAACGTTCTCACGTACTAAAGCATTAGCTTAAAAATTGATCGTCTCAAAGCACATATGACTTAGTTAATAAATTGACCTTCTCAAGCACAACTAATAACAGAACTTTCAGTTCAATATCTCTCACTGACTTTAAATTGAGCTTCCCGTCTCATGACACCAACCTGGAGGCAGAAATGTTTTTTTAGCCCATGAAAAAGAAAGCGGTTTGTAAAATACAACAAAAAACCAAATTGATTTCTTTCAAAAAGCCTAATCTATTTATTGACAGTATCAAAACACAATACACTGACCTTAAATTCACCTTCTCAAAGTAAAATAACCCACATTGACCTGCCACAAAACACATCTGACAAAGTCATTAAATTGACGTTCTCAAGTACAATATCTCACATTGACTTTAAATTGATCGTCTCAAAGTAATAGCTCACATTGACTTTCAATTAAGCTTCACATTTCAACATGCCATTCCAAACTGGCAGAAAATTTGTTTGACATCACATTTGTTTCAGAATGTATAAAAAATAATGAACTTATTTCAAAAAGCTTAGTATTTAAATTGATAAACACAAAATATAATATGTAACGTAGTTTCATCTGACGATCTCGGGTTCAATATTGATGTTAAATTGATTCTTTCAGTGCAATATTTGACATGGACTTTAAATTGACCTACCCAAAGTACTATATTTGAAATTGACTGATAATACATCCAAAAGGCAAAACTATTTTCAAAACATCATAGACACAATACAATTATCCAACAACAAATTCACGACTCAAAATACAATAGCTCACATTGACTTTAAATATACCATCTCTAAACTAAAACTGCCATTGAATTAAACTGAGCGCCTCTATCTCATTGACCTTCTCAAAATAAAATTTGATATAACCTGTCTAAGTAATAATTAATAATTACAAGTGCCAAAAAATATTTCTACTAACTGCTTCAAAATACTATACTATACATATATTCTTCAAATGGACCATTCGAAAAAACACTGCCTCACGTAAATTTTAAACTGAAGCCTCTAACTACAATATCTCAAGCAATATGTAAAGTAACCTTTTTAAAGTTTTTACTCTATTTGACTAAATCGTCTCAAATTTGTTCATACATATTTTAAAGTAAACAAAATTTCTGGCGTACACTTTAAATAAATTATCTCACATACACGTTGAATCGATTCAGTACATGAACCGGCAAATATTTTCAATTGGCCCACTAAATGGCAAATCATCTCACATAGACTTAAAATTGGCCTCGTCAAAATACAATATCTGCCAAAATTTGTAAAACTAACCATCTCATATCTCACATTGATTTTTAACTTTGCTCGTCCCAATTGTAATATTTCGCGCGGACTTTAAATTGACCGTCTCAAGTAAATATCTTAGATTGACCCCAAAATACAATATCCTACATAGTGCAATGCAGGAATTTAAACTAGCTGTCTCAAAAAACAATATCTGACATACACTTTAATATGATCGTTTCAAAGAAAAATATATGAATCAATTGGCCAATCCTAAAGTACAATATAACATAGTAACTTTAATTGATCGATGCCAAATTACAATATCTCATTTAAATTTTAAACTTATCGTCAATACTGGACATTTCTCTTACAGTATTTAAAACACCTTCTCATGGTACTCGATCAAAACTTCAAATTGACCCTCTTGAAATACAATGTGAATGTTAATATAAAATACATAAGATTGTAAAAGATATGATAAATTGTATAAAAATATGACGTATATTTTAAATTGAGAGCCTCAAATTTACTTATAATTCATATAATTTAGATTGACATCAAAATTGAATTTCTGATCATCTCACCTACAATACCTCATGAAATAGAGTTTAAATGGATCGTCACAAAACACTTGACAGACCACTTGGCAGTTTTTTGTTTTGTTTTTTCTCATGGAAAAGAAGAGATCTTAGTGTGTAAAATACTACCAAAAACCATACTTCTATCAAAATATCATAGTCTTTAAATGACAGATTCAAACTAAAATTCCTTTGTTTTTATGTTAATCGTTTCAAAAATAAAATCTCCCATAGAATTTAAACCGACCATCAACGCATGGTTTAAATTGAACATTTCCGTGAAACATTGTCAAAATATCTCACTATTTTAGAATCAACAAGTATTTAATTCAGAAAATAACCACTGAAATTTTCTCACTCTCTTTAAAACGACCTCAAATTATATCAGACGGTGTTTAAAATCAAGTAATCAACCGTCTTCAATTACCATAAACTGGTCTTAAATGAATCTTCCTAAAGTACACCAGCCTGTAAATTAACCGCCTCAAGTATCCAACAGACTTTTATTAGCCAGAAAGAGTTATAATATGAAACGTGAGTGTTCAGCATGCCCTATTATTGTAAAAATGAAAAACTATTAACTTCATTTTTCCATTGTCATGTGGATAAACTGATTGTTTTCCTTTTTTTATTAAAAAACCACTGGACTGTATCATCCTTTCCGAAGACAGACGTCAAAAAGCATCAAACACAAAAACCAAAAATTTCTAAGGCACATATAAAAACATATATAAACGTTTCTGGATCCTAAATCTAGATAATTAAATCCTCCTAAATTGGATAAATAAAAAATAAACCAACTTAAAAATATACTAACTTAACTTTGGACTCGTGTTAATCTTTTCAAAGTAACACTAAAATGCAAATAACAAAATGTCATTTATTCTGTTAACGCAGATAAAGAAATATTGTTAAACGCTTGCGGTTAAAAAAACTTTTTTTAAGCGGGTAATTAAAAGGCAATGGGACAATAACAAAGCCTTGTGTCAATCTATTTTTGAAATTACCAACACTACTACAAATAAAAAACCAAAACCTCCTTCAAAACACAATTAAGACATTTGCAAACGTTTTTGAATACCTAAAGAGAGGATCTCGGTGGGGGGGAAGGCTGCCAATTTAAATAGCAAAACAACTAGGGCAACTGTAGATTTGTGTTAATCAGTTCAAGGTCGGATAACACTTTTCAAATTTTCTTACCTTTAACACCAAACGCAAAAACCTCTATCCTGAATTCAACAGAAATTAATGTGTTAAAAACTACAACTCTAAACGTTGTTAAATACCTAAATGGATGATTCTGTAAGAAAAATCACAAAAAATGATATATTTTATTAATCTAATTAATGCTAATTCTATGTAAGAACAAAACTTTGAAATGTAACACACAAAAAAGTAAATCTCTTTCAAAGCCTATTCTAGTTTAAAAACCAGAAAACGTTTATAAAGTTGTTTTTTTTTATTTCTAATGGAGAATTTTATAAGAAAAACGAGAAATTTATACAGCATCAGGGAAATTTACAAAAAAAAAAAAAACTGGAAATCGTTTTTTAATTCCTAAATGGAAGATTTCGGGAAAAGGCTGTCAATTAATAGCAAAACAACTTGGGCAATTGTAGAATTGTGTTCATTATCTTATATTTGAATGTTACATTTGAAATTTTCTTTTGCGTCTTGCAATTTAAATAACGAAAAAATTGCTTTCAAAATCTGAATTTCTGGATAAAAAAACTACAAAAATGTAATTTTTTTAATGTCTAATGGAACAATTTACGTAGCAATAGGGAAATTTACAAAAATTTAACACAATTTATTTGTGTTAATCAATCTAATTCTAGGTATTCCTTCCTTTAACATTAGAACACAACAATCAAAATCTTTTTAAAAACCTGAATTTCTGAATTAAAAACTACAAAAACATTAATAAACGTTTTTGAATATCTAAATGGAGGATTTTTGATTTTAAAAAACTGACAAATTACACAGCAAAATAACTTGGGCAATTTTAGAATCGCTTTTTATAAAAGATGGTTTTACTCACAGGTTAATCTGTGAATAGAGCCATCTTTTATCAAAACTGAATCTACATACTCACCCCAACTTCATAATTTCTATAATGTAGAATTGTGTTAATTATTGAGATATCGTGAGATGCAGTCTGGTGTGATGTAGGTTTCAGAAACCGCATCTCACAATATCTCAATAATTATCGATTAACGGTCACTAATCTCTACACATTGTGTTAATTATCCAATATTTGAATGACACTTTTGAAATTTCCTTACCTATAACATCAAAAGCAAAAACTTGAACTTCTTTCATTAATTGAACACATTAATGTTTGAAAAGTCAAAAACGTTTTTAAACATTTTTATATAATAAGAAAGGATAACAATTTAAGTAGCAAAACAATTTGTTCTCATGTGCTCATAAGTTCAATTTATTGCACGAAATTACCTTCCTTTAACTTTAAATACATAAAAACAAAAACTTTCAAAACATGAATTTCTGGGTTAAAAACTACACCAACGTATGTAAATCTTTCTGAAAACCCAATTTTTTAAGAAAATCGAGAAATTTATATAGCAATAGAGAAATTTACAAAAAAATCAACACAAGTTATGTGTTTATCAGTCCAATTCTAGGTATGGACACTTGAAATTTCCTCTCTTTCAAATCAAAAATCTCTTTCAAAACCAGTATTACTATATTAAAACTACAAAAATATTGATAATCGGTTTTTTAATATCTAAATGTAGAATTTTAAAAAAGGCTGACAATTTAAATAGCAAACTTTGGTCAACTGTAAAATTGGGTTTATTACCTCATATTTGAATGACACATTTGAAATTTTCTTTTGCATCTATTTACAAGACCAAATCAGTCCGATTCTAGGTACGAACCTAACTTTTGAATTTTTTTAACTTTGACATCAATCGCTGAAACCCCAACCTCTTTCTTTATTCAACATGTATTAATGTAACGATAAACGAAAAACGATAAAAGCATTCCTATTCGATTTTGTACGAAAGGATAACAATTTAAATAGCAAAAAATGTGTTGGCTTGTGCTAATAAGTCTAATTCTATGTGACACTTTTGAAATTTTCTTCCTTTAATATCAAAACACAAGAACCAAAATCTCTTTCAAAACCTGAATTTCTGAGTTAAAAACATTAAAAAATTTGTAAATTGTTTAAATAACTAACAGAGAATTTTGTAAGAAATACGGGCAATTTAAATAGCAAAAATGTTAGGGCAACTGACTTCTGTTAATCGGTCTAATTTTAAGTATGACCCGACACCTTGACAATCCTCTCGCGCAAACCTCAAACCACATTATTGTAGAAACAAAACGTGTTCACGTTTAATTGTTTAATCCTTTAATTCTCGTTTAAAGTGGTAATTAACGAAAATAGGGGTGGATTTTTATTTTTTATTTTTAGCTTTCAGAACTGGGAACATTCCAATTCTGAGAAATGTTATCATTGTTTGAAAACATTGGACGCAAGTAGGCCGCCCCTGTGTTCAGTCGAGGAGCCTCAAAATCGCCGAAGGTTTTTATTTTTACATTTGTCTCGGACTGTATTTTATACGACGGCTGTGAGAAAACTACGAGTCTAGTATCGGGGAAAATAAGGATGTCAGCTTATTCACGATTGTAAGTCGGACGGTAAGACGGTCATCTTCTTCTTCGTGAAAATTTCTTGAGTGGATTTTTAAGTTTTGAAAAGGCTAGAAGGCTCCCCGGGGCGTTTCAATTGATCTATTAATTTGACAACCCTTCTGTTTGATAGAGGCGGAGGGTCTTTTGACAAGAGGAAAACAATGGAAAAATACAACTACTCACTTATCCGACGCTCCGGTGGTTGCGTTATCCATGACAGCCACTTTTTCGTTTAATTCATATCACTCGATCGGCGGTGAAAACACAATAATCACTGGACACATCACTTTTTAACAAAACCGTCTCTCTCTAACCCACTTTCAATTCGGTGCAGAAACCCTTTTTGACTCGAGTCCGAGGTTTTGGGGTTCCGTTCGGACGACACGGCCTCACCAGCGACCCGTCTGGCGACGAACGACGATCCCAGGCGAAGGCGAGGGCCAATAACAACAAATAAGTCGACACGGCAAAGGCTAAACCCGAGATACTGTTACTGACTGACACCAACAAGTGGAAGCCATATTGTTTCATTGACATTATCCCCGTACTGCACGCCCCTCGGTACAATAGAACGTCCCCGACCCTCCTTCCGAATATTTATCTATTTTAAAAAAATTCCTTTTCTCAATTTAAACAATTATAATTTTATCTCGTCACTTTTAACGATCTGAAAAACTAAATTTTGAGAAAATTTTGACATTTGATTATTGGTTTGAATAGGGTAGCGCTTGTGCCTAGCACCACCCTTCCCGCCTATTTACAAACCTTTCAGTCATTGTGACCATAAAAAATACACTGACAGGCAAAAAATTCCACACACTTGATTTGTGCATAGTTTTTAATATATTAATCACAGTTTCACGTTTTTTTAACTTTCAATGATTGTCTATGTCATAGACAAAGTAAAAAAAATAAATGAAAATTGCTAAGGAAAATGAAAAATTTTAAAAAAGACGGACAGATAAAATTAGTTTTAAATTTTTAATTAACATTTCAATATCGTGTATTTTCTCCTCTTTCCTTAATTACATCTCGAAGACGCATATGTTCCACCAATCTGAAAATGTCTCTTTTCTGGAGGTTAGTCAATTTTCCACAAAGAGACCTTTCAAGATTGTGGGGTGTATCAGGAAGTGAAGGACTTCTTTTGAGATTATCCCACAAATTGTCGATGGGGTTCAAGTCTGGAGAACGAGCTGATCAGTATAAGGTATATAAGGTTATGCTGTTGAAGGTACGTTTGTACTACGCGTCACGCGAGTGACATGCGGATGGGCAGTATCCTGCTTCAGAATAGAACTTTTGCTGATTTCATCGAGAATAGGTCACACATGACGTTCCAAAATTTCATCCCCATAACAAGTGGGCGACAGAAACCCTCCACGAACAACAATTAACTCTGTGCGACTGACTATCCATTGTAATTCCCACCCATACTATCATTGAGTATGATGGCTCTGGTATAAATTACAAGCTTTGTAACTTTCATATTGCTTTCTCCACACTCTTTCATGCCCATCTAGAGATTGTAGAGCAAACCTACACTCATCTGTAAAAAGTAAGCAGACCAATTTTTCAAAGACCAATAACTGAGTTCTCGAGCAAATGAGTGCAACTGTGTTCTGGTCCTCTTACTGGGAGAAAGCCATCAGTCCATACTGATTTAATCTTCTTCTAGCAGGGTGTTCAGAAATTCGGACACTTTGAACTTCCTGGAGCCGACGAATCACTTGAACACCAGTAATGTGCCAGTTTCGCAAAACTTTCAAAGTCGGAAAACGGTCATCCTGTGGTTCTGTTATCCTAGGGCATCCAGAACCGAGCCTTCTATGCTAGGACCCAGTTTCTCAAAACATCTAACATAGTCTCCCAATTTCATAGGGAACTCAGATGGCAATAGCCGCATGCACGATGGAACGATGAACATCCTCAGCACTAAGTGGTACTTTAAGTTTAAAAATTGAAAGTAAGAAAACAAAGATGAAAACTAAACCGTTTATTGCTTCAGAATTCAATTGCGACTGATTAAAAAATGTAAATTCTGGAAAAATTAAACATTGAAAAATCCTTTATCCTTTTTTTTTCCCTTCGAATTAATGATTTACATTTATCAATGTGTGTATTTAAATGTGTGGCAATTTAGAGTATTAGAAAAAGTTCTAATTATACATAGGGGAAGTTGCTCCATTTTGATTTATAACATGCACTTTCACCTCCGTTATGAAAAATATTTCTTCTTACTGAGTCTATCAAAACACATTTTTTCCATTTACCTAAATTATATGCCGAGCAGTTTGTATTATCAAGAAATTCAAATTATCAAGTTTAGAATTAACAAGTGTCACCGATAAGCCAAATCAGCAAAAATGGGCAGACCAGGTTGATCAGAAATGAAGCTTAAATTTTTTGAAATTGTTATTCCAGGGCGTAATCAACATTAAAGTAAAAACAAAAACCAAGTGATTGAATTTTGTTTATATATTTACAGTTTATATAGTATAAGGTTTTAAAAAGAATGACATATCTTATATGTATTCACTTCCAATTTGCAAGCTTAAATGTGCGGATGAGAATTAATGCACATTTAAGGGACAGAATATACATCTTAACAATGTTACACTTATGTATAAAGTGGATTGTGGAAAAAAACATGCAAAAATATAAGTTACAATCAGTTTTTGTTTATCTCTTTTTGCAGTAAATATAAACTATGTGTAACTATCTATACAAAGAATAAATAATTTTTTTTTAAACAACAATGTTTTAAAAGCTAATAATATGAAATGCCTTAAAAATAAATTTTGACAAAAACAAAGTGACACATAACAATCACATTACTATTATACAATAATTAAAATTAATAACATTATCAACAACTCCAGTAATGTGAATTGCAGAACTCTAATTCCATCAATTTTTATTTGACAACAGTTTTACAAGCAATTATTTTGCACTATTAAGTGTCCACTTTTTTCAAAGCATTAACTCCCCTCTCTTAAATTTTAATTAATCAATTTACATTTTTTTGATTATGCACATTCAAAACATTAATAACTGACATACTTAATTTTTTTTACCATTTGTATTAACATGAATTACATACAACACATTTATATGGTTTTGAACCACTTTGAAAATCATATTTTTTTTAAGATTGGACAACAGCAGCTAGGACATCCAGTAACAAGAGAAGTCGTATTTTCCCCTGAGCCCTCGGGAAAATAAGAGCCTCTTATACTAAATTATTGGGAAACGGGTGCATGCCTTCCACCACATATTCCGCATGTTATACAGCCCATATGACAAGCTCGTAGTGGTGGATAACAACAGAGGCAAGGTACGATAAGGGAAAGCAAAGCCAGACCGATCCACCTCCGTGTCCATTGATCGTCGGTAGTGTTGCAGAAGCATGGTTGGTCGTAATCTCCCTCGGGATCTGACATACAGTGGTAGAGCATACATTGTGCACAAGATACACACGATATTGTATTTATAGCATTTTTGACACAATCCGGTGCGTATTCACAGCTACCTCTTTGATTGCTGTCTCTGTAGAACGGTTCGTGGCAAAACCGACACCTTTCTTTTTTCCTCGAACCTTGGACCTTGGTTGAAAGCGACTGAGGAGTTACTGAACATTTTTTCTTCAGGTTTTCATCACTATCCTTACAAGGTGCCTTTGTTATGGTTGTCATTTTGTTCTCATCGACTATCGGTCGTGAAAAATCATGCACTGTTGTCAACTGCTTGTAACCATAACTTACATTAGATCCGATATCTTGTTCTGTCACAGCAGCTAACGGCGGTGGGGGAGGAGGTGTTTTACCAGTTGAAGAATCCGAAGATGATCTTGAATCTCCCCTCTCAACCGGTAAGTTGAGGGTCTAAAATTAAAAATCAAACCATAATATCACTTCTGAGATTTTTCCTTTTTCAATAATTACCATAAATACGTCATCATCTCCCACATCTTCAACATGATTTAAAGAATTGATTAATTTATATTGTGCAGCAAAACCTGAAATTTTGAAGTATTAACTGTCAAAAATTCAATTTTAAAGATTAAACAAGATACAATACTGTAAACAGAAAATTTCTATTTTATTTATTAATCATGTATTTACAACACCAAAAATCATGCTGTGTAAAAAATTCGACTGGTTTGTCAACTGATAAAATTATCTTTAGCCAGCCGTTCAGTTTTATACAATTTATAAAAGAATGGCTTACATATCAACATTTTACCATTCTCTATTATTAAGATAAAAAAGAAGGGATAATCCATGTTCTCGATAATAGGCAAATTTAATTTCAACCTACTATCTAATAACGTCATTTTAACTTCTTTTTTTTATGACAACAACAAATTCGGTCTTATCAGAACTCACCATCCGAAACAATCCAGGAGGTCCAAAGGAAGGCAAAGAAGAATAAAATAACCTTGGCTTAAATTTAGTAAATATAGAAGTAAAATGAAAACTAAATTTAAGTCCACTGTACATATTTAGGTGTAAGAAACTTTTCAACGAATCTAGTTAATTGAAAATTTTAACAACTTTAGAATTAACAAACTTTAGATTAACAAGATTTAATTTTTTTAATACTAATACAAAAGATTAGCGCTTAACAGGTAAATGACTATTATCTCATGAACAACCCCCCCCCTTGTGATAAATACTACTACAAAACACTTAATAGCCACCAACCCTTAAGATTTTGCCAATGCAACTTTTGCAGTGGAGAGAAATAAGATAACAAATTATTTTATTCTAAACAGTTAAAATAATGTAAAGAACAATTTATATACTATTTCATAATAATAGTATTTCCAATAATATCCAATATCATATCAGTTGACAAAATAATTAAAATGAATTATGGAATAAACCAAGCAAAATGACTAAATTCTAGTTTAACCATTTTCAATAGATTAATAAACAAAATTGCTTTTATAAAGGCTAAAGATTTAAAAAAAGACAATTTTATTAAATTCTTACATATAAATATGCGTGGAAAGTTATGTGATAAAGATACAAAACATTCAAATGAAATAACTAATTGTTTGGTTTAATGCCGTAGGCTATGTGAGAAAAAAAACCCGATGAGGGCAAATTGTCCATTCCACTCATTGCTCCTCACCGTCAATTAGCTCCTCAACTGCAGTTTTCACCCCTTTGTCGAAAGCCCTTGCGTCGGCAGCCGTCTGAAAAGTCAGGCCGAACTTCTTGTTTCCCGTTTTCCAGTGATGAAAAGTTGGCATTACTTTGTTATACTCAAAGTCTTTTTTAATAACACAGCTCAATATTATCTGGAGTTATAGGTCAGGATTAATGCAATGGTCTCAAAATTGTAAACACGGATGTACAAATTTTATACTTACACTTTGGTCTGATAATTTATTCCCATATATCAGATATTCATTTTTTGGCTCTTCTTCAATGGAGATTTCACGCTTACAGACAGACACGTTGGAAAGGCCTCCACCATCCATGGGGACCCATCCACCCGTGCTGTCATCGCGTGTCATCACCTGAGCCCTAACACGCACCAAATAGTCTTCGGCACTGAAATTAATAAATTAATTAATTAAAATGAATTTCTTGCAAAGTAAATTGGTAAGCAATGCTTAAAAAGAAGAAAAAAATAATGATGAATAAATAGTTCCAAATTAAGCGAGTGCAATCAGTTGGCTTCAACACTCTTTATGGCATGATAAGAATGAAATGTAAATGAAGAATGAAATCATCTATCTTAAATGCTACGCCATTCATGGACCATTTCAAGATTAAAAATAAATAAAGGCCACATAGAAATTTGCAGACCATTTCATAAGTTTTCTATATATAAATTAATTGTCTTGCAAGAAATTAAATAAATAAACAAAATAAATTTTGAAAATTTACAGTTATTGAATTTCAGTAACAAAATATTTTTATCACCAGAATCTAAATAAATTGTGCTCTTTTTAGAGATGTAGGGTGATGAGTTTCAGTGATTCTGAATAATCTTATGAGGGAAATTTTTTTTTATAGGACCCTGGACATAGAAAGTTGGAAGAGGCGCTATGGCCACAGCTTTGGGATGTTCCAACCAATGGTCTTACCCAACACAATCTGGCACACTAATGCCAAAAATGCAATAAAAAATCATGATTAAGTTAGTGGGCCAATTGGCAGAGAAGCTCTCACATATCAAGAGCACAGTCAATAGGTGGATCTTGCAGGATCGGATTTGAAGAGGATCATACTCATCCGATTATCAACAGGCTGTACAAAGTTGACACTTACTTTTGTGCCGCACTTGTGTCCGACATGAAAGGTTACTCAATGTGTCCCAGTAGGAATATCATCCGATATGAAAAATGTGCGTGACCTTTGTATTTTTTTGTTTTCTTTCTTTGAGAAACACGGCTGTTTTAGGGTATGTAGTATTTACTTGCTATGTACTTATTTAATTGATTTATATTTCTGACAGTGGAAAAGAAGAATCACCCTACTGAGTAAATAGTATATAAATGAGAAATTAATTATTTGGGACTACATTTACAAAGTGCATGCATTGGGGGCTAAAATGACCCTGCAGCTGTTCACAACCCTGGAGCTTTGGCAGTGGGACCACCGAAACAGATGCCAGAAGCTCAACTCTGTATATATGAGTTACATTGTCACGGTTACTAGAACAAGATATTTTAACCCTCTCCCCACTTTCGAGGGTCTTTTGACAAAATGATGCTCGTACTCAGCGTAGCAGAATGTCTGTTGTTCTGGCCCTAACATTTTTCTATCTCTTATTTCCTTCAATTTTCATTTGATCATCTTTCAGTTTCATTGTATTTTTCTTTCTTTTGGTTTCTTTTATATCAATAAATTTATGATAATATCACTGGAAGTCGATTCTATTGTTTTGGTTGTTTCCCCAAAATAAAATCTGCTACACTTTGCCAAATCTTAAAATTTGGCTTGGTGTAAATGCTTCACGGTAGCGTGCAGATGTGCAGAGTTGAACTTATTTAGATCAATAATAGCAATGGTTTACATCGTCTGCTGGAAAATTGGCAATACAATTTTAAACAAATAAGCACAATTACATTTATGGATGGAAGAGCTAGATTTACGTATTTAATTTATTTTTGTGGTCCTAAATTAATTTATTATACAGGCCAAATTTAGTGCTTTATACAACTTATAATTATTATTAAAAAAATGCAAAGCTATTGCCCTTGTAGGAACAGTAAATGTTAGACATTAACATGCTTTTCTTCTCCCCTAAATTGCATTTAAAAGGTTCTTGGAGGAAAAATATAAAATATACGAATGTATTTATTTCATTAGTGTTTTATGAGTTAAGCGAGATAAAAATTTACTTATATATTAACTATCACCATTGACTGACTGTCTACGTGTGAAGTCATCTGATTTTCGAGTGTTCAAACAATGTACACTCAATATTCCTATTACTCAGAGATAACAATGTTGTTTATCATGCTACTGTATTCCCCACCACCCTATAATATATTACAGAAAAGCTGTGAAAACTGAAATACAGATTGAAAAAATCAGTTGGTTGATTATGAATGAATGAATAATGTAATTACTGAGTCAGTAGTACATTTAATGGAACAGCAAAGGAAAGATTTAATTAAACCCAACTATTGGACATTTTACATTGGCTGTGCACTTTGAAAGAACCAACGTCAAAAGTCATCCTTTAATCTGGTTTTAATCTATTACCTAATTTGGTCAGATGAGTATTGAATTGTACAGTTAACATTGAGAGTCTAAAAGTTCATTAACAAACTTCCACTGGAATCATTTTATTTATTGCTCATTTGTAATTTGGTTTTTTGCTTATCCATGCTGTTTTGATCAGATGAATTTCCATCTTCAGTGGTGAGCCAGGCTAATGCAAGATATTTTACACAATTACATATACGTTTTACTATAGTTTTATATAAATATATAAATTAAGAGAAAATTATCATTTCATCACTCTGTATCTGTCTGTCAAAAATGCCAAGCTAAATTTTTTGTTTTCAATTTTCCATTGATTAAAGTTGGTAATACTTTGTTATATTGTTATTATATACGTGTATACTAAACAAACAGCTTAAGGTGTCACAGGTTTTGCTAGGATTCTGTGAAGTACAATTACTTTTTCTGATTTTTTTTTTGTTTTTTGTTTTCATTTTGTTAAGAAGCATCTTGGTCAACTGATAAAATTTTTTTTGACATGCTTCAGCATTTTCCACGTTCAATAGTTGGTCAGAGAATTACAAGGCATGATCCTCCTCCCAGTTGAACTCAAAACAACCCAGTTAGGAAAATAGCGAGGAAGACAGGAAGATTGTACCAGGTTCAACACAATTTAGGTAGAAGTATCATAATTGTTTCTACTGTACTTTCACAATACTTTAAGCAAAATTGCTTTATAAAGCAGCCAAATAAAATATTTAAATAAAACTTTTATCTGTAATAAATACAAGTGGAAATTGAAAAGTTGTTATTTTCACTTTTAGCAGGTTCAGTACAGGACATGAGATATGAACTTTCTTAAAGGTAAAAATTTAAAACATTTCTGAAAGACCAAACCAGTGAGAGTTCACTTGTCACCATTGTCCTTTGACCACAGTTTTGATCAAAATCCTGTCTTGAATGGCAAGTCAACCTTCTTGTTTCCATTGATTACAATTACATGTAATGTAATTTATTATAGTGCACATCTTTTTTAATAATACAGCTCAATATAACATGGGAAGGTTCACAGGTTCTTGATGTTGAGACCCAAAACAACTTTTCCTGAAACCATTATAATAATTATTATAGTTTGTTTATTTCTGATTATGACAGTCTGGCTTAATCTGCTGTTTTGTTGTCGGATCTGTTTTGACATTTCTTCATCTTTAGTAGTTCATCAGGGTGAAGCAAGACATGAAATTCTTCCCAAGTAAAAATAAAAACAGGTTAGATAGACCAAACCTAGTGAAGATAAGCAGACCAGGAAGGTACCCCAGAAACAATTATCACCATTGATTTTTTGTGTGTACCATACTCTCACAATACTTTAAGAAAAATTGATTTACAAAGCAGCTATAAACATTTTTAATTAAAATTGATTGAAATTCTTTTCTTAAAAATAGACCCTCTTTAATGCCAGGTCAAACTATAGTGATTAAAATTAAACATCTATTTTGTTATATCAAGTTTTTTAATAACACAGCTCAAATTATTTGCATTTGAATAACTGCTGGTTCTGCTTGATGACAAAACAACCGTTCCTGGAATTATTTTACTAATTTTTTGCAGTTTGTCGTAATTGATTACAATAGTGGGCTTATGCTACATGTGAGACTTATTTTGGCATTTTCCCATCTTCAGTAGTTGACTAAAATGACCATCTCCCAGGCAATATTCAAGCAGGTCTGACAGACTAAGTAGTGAGGATAGGCAGGCCAGGAAGATCGTATCAAGTCCATTACATTTCAGCATGACAATCAATATTTTAAGAAGAATTGCTTTACAAGACAGTTATAAAAAAATTTCATTACAATATTTTATCAAATGTTTACCAATGAATTTATGTGGTATGTGAAAGTAGTTATTCATATCTTTAGTAGTTGATTAGAGTAAGGCAAGACATGGAACTTCATGAGTAATGAGACAAAAATCAAAACATATCTGTTATCAACCAAACCATCATATCACTCACTCATTTTATTAATTTTTTTGTAATTTATTCATTTCGGAGTAATCTCGCCAGCTAACATTCACTGATTTTGACTTGTTGAGATGGTAATGCACCTAGCATCTAAACATCCACCTCCACTAAAATGTAACAACCAACATTTCACTGTGAGATTTCCCCCTATGGTCCAAGTGGTGATGAACCTGTTTATTACCAATCATCCCCAATGAAATTGAAGCAGGATGTTTTTAAATGACCAAACTACATTATTATCAATGCCTTAAAAAAATGACCCTACCAAAAAAAAGGGAAGACTTTCTGAAGTTCTGGGTTCGCGCCTTGTCTATCTATGTCGTCTTATTGTCATCTTCAGCGACCAGTCAAGATTGTACGGAGGATGATGCAAGATTAAATGGATACAACGTACATGTCATGCTATCATAGACCAGATTAATCAGAAACAAACAAATTACAGGTTCTTCACTCCTCAGACCTAAACTAGAAATTCCACAACATAATTATATTTTATTGTGAAATTTTCTCTTGAGTTTGAAGGGGGATGGGCATGTTTATTACCAATCACCTGGGTTTGAAAGGCAAAAGCAATGACATTATAGAAAATTATTTATATTTCCCTATTTACAAAAATACAGGACTTTCTGGAGATTTTCCAATTTGTATGTCAGACTTAGCGACAGAGGTTAGGTAGACCAGGATGATCAGAACCAAACTAAAGGTTCATCATTCTGCAGACTAAACTAGATATCACATAGAATATATTTTATTGTAATTTACTCTGGGGGTTCATAGGGTGATGAACCTGCTAATACCAACCATGTGGGTTCAACATACCAAACCAGCGAGGTTAAGCTAACCAGGATGTTCAGAAACAACCAAACTATATTATTGGTTATATTTTCGTTTTTTTTTTTTTTTTTTTTTTTAATTTGTATGTTAGTATTTCGGCATTTTGCTATCTTCAGTAAACGGTCAAGATTGTTAGCTGGCTGAGGCAATATTAAATAAGTATAGCCACTAATTAAAGACCAGAATGATTGGAGATGACCAAACTACATTATTGTAAATATCTCTTTTAAATTTCCTTATTGATAAAAGGAAAAAGTACAAAGAGAACACTTTTTCTTTCTTTGTAACCGACATAAACAAATGTGACAAATAAGTATGATAATCTGATAATGGTATTGTGTCTCTGAAAGACCAAACTATATTAACGTTAAATGTTTTACATTTCCCTATTGATAAAAAGCCAGGACTTTTCGGAGGATTTTCAATTTGTATGTCAGTATTTTGCCATTTTGACATCTTCAGTGAATAGTCAAGTTGTAAGCAGGTTGAGGCAATATTAAATGAGAATAGCTAACATGCTGACCAAGTCCAGAGCATGATTGGAGATGATCAAACTACATTATTGTTAATTTTTGCTTTATATTTCCCTATTGATACAAAGACAGTACTTTTTCAAAGTTTTTTTTCAATCTATATGTCAGTGGTTTAACATTTTTCCATCTGCAAACAGTCAGGGTTGTAAGCAGGTTCAGGCAAGATTGAATGAGTCTAGCCGACATGGTCACCAATTATAGACCAGGATGATCGGAGATGACCGAACTTTCATCAACCAGCATAAGAAGAACAGATATTTTCTTTGTTTGTGACTGATATAAATTAATGTGACAACTAAGAAGTGTGATAATTTTCTAATGGTATTGCATGGATTTGCAAAAAGTAACACAAAAGGATCTTTTCTCAATCCAGTACCAAATATCACAGCGAGAAGGAGGGCGAAACATAAAGCTATTTTTTTTTGTCCGCAATGTGCAAAAGAAGATTAGGCGAGGCTCGCAGTAACCCACAAACTATGCTGGATGAAGAAATTCCCAGTAAGGCAGGTGTTTACCATTTGAAACTGTTGAAATGGAAAACTGAACGAGAAAAGCAACATGTGGCCAATCGAAACGAGCATATCGCATACATCGACCAAAATTGGCTTAAATAGGTAATTTAAAAAAGAAAAAACGCGGTAGTCCAAACGAAAAGTCAAAATTGTAGTTGACTCCGAGAAAGAGGTTAAGGTCTGACATAAACATAAACAGTGAAGATAACAGCGAGAGGAAGCGGACCCCGTCTTCGTTGTCCTAAAGTCGGAAACGGTAAACACTACCACCGTCCAACCCGTCGGTCCGAAAAAATGTAAAACGTCCGTTTGTTTATCCCTAGGGCACGGGTTCGGGGGGCTTAGGGGCGAATTTCTAAAAGTAAACGCCCATTTTCGGAGGCGGTCTCTAACTCAGTATTGAATGTGGATACTTACTCTTCAGAAGCCACTGTCATTTTTCACTCTATGAGCCGAATTAGTTTTGTCCCGTATCTTTTTTCTCACGACCATTTTCGAAGCGTATCAAATACATGAACCGGGGTCAAGTTCGAATGCGGAGTGATCTCGAATCTCCAAGCCCATGCAACCGAGAGGCAGAACGGCGCAGGGCGCATGAGCGACCCTTCCCTTCGCCTAGGCGCTCGTCCATCCGCCGCGCGGCCCCTCCACCGGCCGTCCGATCGCCCACGCGCTCTCCGCCCTCCGCCCTTCGCCCTTCGCCCTTCGCCGCACAGCCCTTTTCTCTACCTCTTCGACTCTCTTTATTTCTCAAGAAAGAAACTAAACAATTTTTTTAAATTTTTTATTTTATCAAGACCTCTAGTTCCTAACAATAAAATATTTTTACAAACAAAAATTGTACAAAATTATACATTAATTAATTTACTTCTATAAGACATATATATTTACAAACGGTAGGTCAAAAATGTTCTCATACAATTGCTTTTTTGTAATTGTACTTTGTAACTAACATTTTTTCAAAATTAACTAGTTTCTAATTAACTATCCACGTTAAACACTAATTAGCCAAATAATTAACCGTCCCTTAAGTTTTACTTTCCAATGAAAAAAGACGTTTTTGAACATAAACCATTATTAATGTGAAGAACAAGAGAAATTGATGTGCACGGAAAACAGGAAAGGGCATAAGCCCATAAGGAAATCAGGAATTAAAGCAAATATCAGGTCTTTAGAAGCGATTGAAGAGATATTAAATATTTAGGCACAAGGGTGCGGCTGAAATTAATTTTTTGACGAAGCTTGGTTATTAAGAGACTTTTGCAATGAAAAAATCCGTTTTTAACGTAATATTTATGCGTATAAAGCAGAAAAGATATCACTAGATGTACATAGAAAACAGAAAGTGATATAGTATAGATAGACCCATGTGGAACTCAGGAATTAATAAAGCAAATATCATGTCTTTAGGCGCGATTTCTAAGATATCAAATATTTAGGTACAAGTGGTGGGGTTGAATTTTTTTGACGAAGCTTAGTTGTTAAGAGGCAATGGTTGATATTAGGTCACAAGATTATTCAGACACTTGGTTTTTCGGAATTTTATTTTACAACTATCGATTTTGTACAAAAATTAACTGATTATCTAATTCACTACAACGTTAACAACTAATTAAGTTAATTACCCATCCCTTACGTAAAAAAACGTTTTTGAACACAAAAGAATATTCATATAAGTAAGATATACATCACTTGATGTACATGGAAAATAGAAGAGGATATAAGATAGACCCATTTGGAAGTTAGGCTCTGGGGACACCCTTTACCATAGAATAGAAGGTCATAGAAGAGACAAACCACCTCTCCCCCTGAATACACCCATGTGAATAAAGGTATCTGAGATTGAACAGTTGAGTTTTTAATCTGGGGTGTGTGTTGGTAGGGCCATCTCAACCTCTCGTCACTATCTCTCGAGCTAGGGTGGTCGGGATGGCGCTGAGACGTTTGGCGTTTGAACGATCTTTCTCACCTCTTTTATCTACCCAGAGGATCTATCTACCGTACGGCAATACTTTGGGATCAACATTGAGTGTCAAAGGGTGATACATTATGCCAGGGCGAGGAGTGCAACCTGAAAAGGTGAGCCTCGCGTTCTCGGACATTTCCTTTTCAAAATCCAGGTATTACGGCATAAGATCTTTTCTAACTCTTGTATGCAAGAAATTTCTAGGTAAAGTATTACGGTGTACTCTCAAAGCTTTCTCCCACAGTATTCGTGTGTTGCCTATACGTCAGAAGCAGAGGTCGGTCAATAGACACGCGGGTTAGGGTACCAAATCCCGTCTGCAACAAGACGGGAGGGTGCACCAACTGAACTATGAGGTGGCGCAGGTTCCAAGCCCGGGATCGCGCTACATGGGAATGGAATCTAGTGGTTTGGTGGCAAGAGTCCTGGCGAGTACTTAGAGTACAGTCTGTCATTAGGTAGTGCCTTCATTGGCTTCCTTTATCGAAGACAGTGTTCTCCTAGGGGGTGGTTAGAAATTCCAATATAAATGATAACCACGGCCGAGAAGATTTGACGCTAGTGGGGCCCAACTCTCTGGGGTATATTTAGTAGTACTTTTACCTTCTCCACCTAGATAGTATAGCAGGTCAGTCAACTGATGCATTTAAGTACTGAATGAGCGGTTTTCCAATTGCTGTGCGACCCATCATCGGTGCATAGATGTCGGCCTACCCCCTTAGCAAAGCAGGCGGGTGAAGTCAACTAAGTCTATGGATGGGTGGCTTCTTCACCCACAGGATTAACACCGACTACTTGTGAACGGAGGTGTGTCGTTTCTATCTTGTGAATCTAAACTTGCGATAAGAATTAATAAAAAGCATCATTGCCCTTCTGATGACATTGCGACCCCCAATGGGAAAAAATGCCTGTTCTCTCCATCCAGAACTTGGTATATTGCTTTCGAACAAGCTAGAACTCAATTTGCCATAAGTGACCGACGACTACCACATCATCATGTCAACGTCAAGATGATCTAAAAATCTCAAAAGTACCTTTTAGCTGATTCCATGTTGGCTGGTTACAGAGCACCTATTCCATTATAAATCTAAGAATGGTGTTCAGCAAAGGGGATTTCGCTTATCGCTACCCTTTTGCCGCTTCTGTGAAGTAAAAGAAGAAACGGCTCGACACTACCTCGCAGAATGTGATAGTGTGCCAGGGATAGATTTGAGACTTTTGAAGGAGAGGACATTGCCAAATCACTCCCCAAGATAAAATGGTCCAAAATCTTGGGGTCTGTGAACAGGTCCAAGATGTTTATGCAGGACTAGTGAGCCGACCAAGTCCCGGACCTTTTAGGGATGGGGTACGGGCCCACCTAAGCTTTTAACCCCTCGGGTCTTGGTCGCCCACCCTGCGTAAAATATGTAAAGGGGATTTCAAATTTTTTAACATGTATAAAAATCCTTTTTATGTTAGTTATGATGTAGGTTTTTCATAACTTACCTTTTAAGATTCCAGTCCTTACGGCGTTCTAACCCGACGTTGCCATTTCCTTGCCTTATTTTATATCTACTGGCAATACGTGTTATTAAAAAAAAGATCAAGTCATGGTAAAACAATATTTATTTTCATCTATGTACTTGTCTTTCGCTTCCCTCTCTTTCCCAAAATCCTTTCCTTCCCATGGAAAACTGCCTCGTGTTAGATCTACGGCATACACATATAATTAATTATTCCCGTCCTGACCTGAAACAGTTTAAAGAAAGTACTTTTGTGGTTTTACGGTCCAGTTCCGTTCGTCCTCGTTTATTTCCACGAAGAGGTAGTCTGGCTCATGGATTGTCCTGTAGTACAAAGAGTCGCAGAGTATGATTTCTCTGGCGCGCACCGAGAGTGGTGTGTCGTGGATGGTTATGTCGGTCGTCCTTTTCCTGAAACGTAGGTAAGAATAAGATCAGAAAAATAAATGTCCCAACTATGACAGTTCATTCATTTCACAAAGATTTTAAGGTGTATCGTGGGTGGCATTTTAATACTTCTTTTGGGCTATTATACAAACGAAAAGTTCAGAAACATACGTATTACGATTATTGTTTAATAGTTTTTTCTTGTAGATCGACCAGTTCCGACCTTGGAGAAAATGTTTGAATACTTCTTCTTCACTGGGATACCAGATGTCCATGTTCAATGCGGCTTGAGTCCAAATTCTGGCCACGTCATGCTTCATCAGCACATACCTAGGTATCGCGAGAACCAGAACTTCGGTAACAGCTACTACCGTGTGCTTGGACATGCCTTCTCCTGGAACGAATACCGAATTTGATGAAATCCCTTAAGTCAAAATACATCGGAATAATTACCCAGCCCAAAAACTGCTCCCCTTTTTAACAAGCATGTCTGCATGTAGATGGATTTGCCGTCTTTAACCTTGTCGGCGTCCTGATTCTTTTCGAGAACATACCTGACTTTTGAAGAAGGAGGGCTCTTGGTGACCGTAATCCTTTGGATGACCCTGCACGACCCATCGATTATAAACGTTGAAATGTCTCTGTTTAAGCTGTCCCGTACTGTAGATGAAAATATATATTTGTATAAACCCACTGCTGAGGCGGATGAATGAAACAGTACCTGGAATGTTGTTGTTCGGCCTGTATGTTAGTATTTCCCCACCGCAACAAAAGAACCTGAGGGTCATCTCGCCAAATTTGTCGAAACAGGAGAATTTCTTCATAGCCCACCTCACCCTACTCCATTTCTTCTGGACAGAGGTTTCGAGAATAAGCTTGTAATCGTTCGCACTCAAGACTAACACCTCCAAACCGTCACCTGAGACAAAATGCAAAACGAAAAATTATCGAACAAACCTTCGAGTATTTTACAGTACATTTCCCGACGGTGTATGTCGTTGTGTGAGGCTCGTCGTAGAGTACTGCGATTTCGCCGAAAGTATCCCCTGCGTTGAGTTCATACGTCGTCTTGACATTTCCCTTGGTGAAGAACGAGTCTTCCACATCCATTTCGACCTGGACCGATCCAGATAATATGTAGTAGACATACATGGCCCTCTGCCCTTGTCTGACTAATACTTTCCTAGGCTTGTAGTATATGAATATGGCCTTCTGGAGCAAATCGTGCCTCACTTTCTGCAAACGTCTGAGAGTCAATTATCGATTTTATAAATCCCTGTCTAGGGAGAGGGGTCTCGCGGCCATCGTCGTTTCAGAAGACTGGAAAGTTCTGGGGATGGAACAGTAAGATTTGTGCAGTAGGGTTAGGATGGATCAAAAGGAAAGAAACTTTAGGAAGTTGGGAAATTCGTCAGTTCGTTGGCGAAGGAATGCTCAGGATATAATAGATGGTTATTACTGACATGGTAACTGACATGCCTAACTGGATGGCTGGTGAACTAAGTAGTTATAGGCGGGCCAAAAGGATTGTAGGAGCCAATTAAAATTTTTCGAAGTTGTCTGTTTTCTTTTAAGTCCTTGTATCTTAAGTATTGTGTGGAGATTATATTCTTCTAGTCTGTCTGCTGTCCAGTTGGTGTCAGACAGCAGGCCTACTTAAGTGAAGATCACTACCGTTTTGTTATTGATGTGGACGTCTTCTTTATGGGTTTATTTAAACACAATCTGAGGTTTTCCTTCTCAAGGTTTTTACAAGCTTCAGTGTATTCTTGGGTATTAAATATACAAAAATGACAGTGTAATGAACATAGGCAGCAAAGTCGAAATAGGGAAACGGACTAACTTATTTTGGACAATCAGTTGTATATGTGGAGAGCTAATCTGTGCAGCTTATAACGTTTTAGACAGACAATACTCGTGTCTTTTAACGAACTTATCGTTAAAGCCAATGGTAAATCAATTAAAACGAGCTAGGGCTGATGCTGAAGATGAAGGTATGGGGCTGTCTGGAGAGTCACAATAATCACAAATTATTGATGCTCATCTTTAATTACTTAATACCAAAATTTGAATTATTCAACATTAATTAGTTTTTCTTTATAGCTTTTGAACACTAAACTATCCTGCGTATAGCCCAAACGGTAAAAGGCTTGAGATTTAATAAAGAAATTCTTTTACATAATTGTCTGGTGTGCTAGTTTTGACTGATTATTCCTCGCTAAATCAGCGTTACTTGGTCGACTGGGAATACGTTTTATACGTGAACTAGGGAAAGAAACGAATTTGTGGTTCGTTTTTATTGGATAATGGACTCACATCTGAATAATTCCTGAAAGCTTTAAAAGGCACCAGCTTGTTGCGTATCGAAGTCAACTCCTCTTCTGTCCTCGATTCTGGTGGTCTTCTCAAAACGACTTTGTCCTAAAAGACAAGTTTAGGATGTCAATAAACTCGGCCATCAAGTTCGTAAATCCATGTAAAAACTGACTGCAAGCGATATGAGCTGTTTGTCTCGTCTTTTGTGGGATAAAATGTACGCGTTGACATCCGGATTGTTCCCCAATGGGGCATCAGTCGTGTCTGTCATCCAGTAAAGATTTTGGATCAGCTTCCGGATAAAAAACCGGAACCTGTTTCTAGAAGATAAGCTCGTCTTCTGAAAAAGAAGATGTGATGAATTTAAATAATTAAACTGAACAAATCTTCGTAGAGGTCATTAGACTGGTGACCTCTACGAAAATTGGAACCCTCCTACATAGATTATCTGCAGGTGGATCAACGACCATCATATACTGAAAAAGCAAGTTAAAAGAAATAAGGGTAGTTATCTGAAAGATTTTTCAACGCGGAATTTTTTTTTTAGGAAAGTGTAAGCTCACGTTTTACAAAGTTCAAAATGAAGTTGAAAATATTGAACGGATGACCTACTGGCAGTTACAACTTTCAGGCTGGACCGCACGATTGGGTTTTGGTGGGCCAGTTTACAATCGAAAATAATTTTCAGTTAAATGCTAAATGCTACCTTTTAAAGCTCGAATTTAAGTCTAATCAAGCCAAAACGAA
This sequence comes from Cimex hemipterus, assembly GCA_039619505.1. Classification (NCBI taxonomy): domain Eukaryota; kingdom Metazoa; phylum Arthropoda; class Insecta; order Hemiptera; family Cimicidae; genus Cimex; species Cimex hemipterus. The sequence goes on along the minus strand of CM077099.1, from coordinate 1,387,767 downwards.
AGAAAGTTGTGCAAGAAAGTAGAAAATTTACGGGTAGTTTCAACACTATATCTGAAACCAAGGTTTTTTGTTTTTAAATATTTTTTATCTATTTTTCTTTCTTTTTAAACGAGGGTTTGCAACAGCAGAGGTCATTCTCAAACCCTCAGGCCGACGGTGATTTAAAAAAAGCCCTTTTGTAAGTATGCTGGGTTCGAATGCAGGGCCGCTGGATTCGAACCCGGGACTTTTACCTTACAGTGATGAACGCCTAAAACGTTGTTGCGGCCGCCGACGCCCCAAACAGGGTTTGATAGTGTGAATCAAATGACTGTCGCAATTATTTGCGCTTAGATGATTGATATATTTTGCCTTTTCCACTTGGAGTTTAAGCCTAAAATGAATCCGAGGATGTTAACGTAATTAGATTTAGATAGTACATGAGGTTGGTAGAATCAGTTTTTAAGCTGATTCACAGGGTTTGATGGTTGGGTATCAGACGAAAATCGACAAGGAACTAATGTTAGACGTTCTGTTTAGCCTTTCCAATCTATTGAGTAGTTTTGTAAGGCAAAGTAGCAGTTTTGTCGTTAGGTGCTATTTTCAATTTACATAACACAATCGAATACAAATTTTCAGTTAAATAGATGCAAAGTTTATGGTTTTCTAAGCTCAAGTCGGGCGAAGGCAAAGCAAAGTGGTGAATATTGAACCAAAAACGTCGGAGGATCAGTTCACAATAATTTTCGGTCTGGTGTAAATGCAGCTTTTTAAGTTCGAATTTAAGCCAGATGAAGCCAAAACGAAATTAAAAAATATTGAACTAAGAACGGAGAGTAAGAAATTAGCTGAGTTTATATGGCAGTTACAACTCCCAAGCTGATCCACACTATCGGATGTTGGTGAACCAGACTACAATCGACAATAATTTTCAGTTAGATGCTAAATGCAATCTTTTTATTCTCGAGTTTAAGTCAGTCGAAGTAAAATGAAGTTGATAATATTGAACCAGGAACTCGTATTTATTGGTATACAAACTTTCAAGCTGATCCACAGCTGGTTCAGTAATTCATTTTACCAAACAATTTATTTTTTTCAAGAGTTAAAAAGCAATAAAAAAATAGTGAACAGAATATATCGGAAGAAGTAAATCAATAAGACCGGACATTAGACTCAATTCTTTTACGAGGATTCGCAACATCAGAGGACATAGTCTCGAGGACAACCTCGGGGGTGTCGGTGTTTTTGAAAAACGACCCTTTTCTAAGCAAGCCGGGTTCATAATACAGGGCCTTCGGATTCGAACCGGACCTTTACTTTACAGTGATGAGCTCTGTGTTAAAGCCTACCGTTGCAGCCTCCAAAGCCCCTGATTCCATAGGAAAACTCAACCATATTTGCTGACAAACTGGAGCTTCACTTCTTCGCAAAATATTAGGGGACCAAAAAAACAACCCTAGAAGAAATACGACAGATATCTCATCGGTGTTCTTCTAAGTGTAGAACAGGAGATACAACCGGGTTTACACTAAATAATCCTGGAATCTTAATCATCACTACTACCAAGAGTTGTAAAACAATATTTACAAAATCTAGTCAAATTAGTTCTCTTAGCCTATCAACTTATCCATTTTAAATAACGCGAAGTTGAAATTGAAAGGAAGTAGTAAGTTCCTCAGTTTTGGCTTTTTACTAACAGATAGCACGGTCATTCGGGCTACCCTGCTACAAAAAGGACGTTCTTTATAACAACTAAGTCATTCTGATTAGCAGGGAGTTAAGTAACTCATCACTCCGGAGTTGAAATATTTTATTCAAACTGACGGTCTTTTTTTTGTGTGCAAGATCTGTCTGATAGAATACAAGCACAAGACGACATAATGGTAAAAAGTTTAACACGACGGCTTTTCTCCAGACAGAGCACATTAGGCGTAAAGAAGAGTTTGATATTTTCTCCTAAAATCCCTTTTTCCCAAGGAAAATTGTAAAAACAGCAGTTACACATTCGGGTTCTTTTTAAATAAACGCTTACAATACATTTCCTTTTCATCATGGCCACCGAAGTTTTCGACATCTTACTCTTCGACCTCTTGGCTGTTATCATTTCTGTTAACGATAAAAAAAACTTCAACAAACAAAACTATTAACACGAACTATAATATAACATCTATTATAAATAGAATACAGATGGCTCGAGTAAAACGTTAAAATAATCTCTTTCCTATGGGAATTGTTTCTAATCGGTCGTATTAGCGTTTCGACGTTGAAAAAAATAAAATGGAATGTAAAGCTCATTTTCTTTTACCACCGTTTTTCTTTGATCATGAACGTGAATGGGTAAGCCGTCGGGAAAGTGCTTACAAATTTTATGATTTTTTCTATAAATTGTGGTTCAGAGGGCAGTTACAGAAGTGCTTCAAGGATCAAATGCAGAAATCTAAGTTTTGATTAATAATTTCTTCTATAGCTGATGCAACGCAAACTTACTAGATTGCTAGATTAGGAGAATCCAGCAGTCTTTGATGCCAAGAGTAAAGAATGACAGATCAGAGACAGCAATAAGTGATAACTAAGTCGTGAAGTTCTCTAAATTATCACAAAAAACTTAAATTTACGTGAAAACATTTGCATATGACCCTTACCTGGCCCTTAAGGTTAATTTCTCACGAACTATCTGCCTGCTATTGCTGACAACATTGTGGTTTTTACAAACGTTAATTTTGTTATATTTTCATTTATCGAACAAGACTATAACTAATATTAATGTTAAGTGAGAATTCTTCCATATCAAATAAGCACTTGATGATTTAAAAAGGAATTATTAATGTAAAACAAGATTGTTTTGCTTGTTTTTAAGCACTGGTCTTCCTATCCTTGGTGTTTTAGTCAGTCAGACCCCATTTCTCTGTCATGAAGATCAAGGGGTCAAAAAGGGAGAGGCAAGACTTCTGTCCTGCTGCAACATAAGTTTGAATAAATAAAAAAACAATGACAACAGGCAGACCATAATAATTGGAGACAAAATATTGTGATGTAGTATATCGAACATAGTTATTAATAGACTATTTTTTGCAATGAAAAAAAAAAAAAAAAAAAACTTGAACGCAAAAATTTATTCATATAAGGCAGAAGAGATATCATTGATGTATATGGAAAACAGAAAAGGATGTAAGATAGATCCATGTGGAAATCAGGAATTAATAAAGCAAATGTCAGGTCTTTTACAGTGATTAATGAAGTAACAAATAAAATATTTTGGTGCAAGTGGTGGGGCTGAAATTAATTTTTTGACAGAAGTATACACTACAACAATGAAGGTGAAGCACATTTCCGATGCATTGAAACAGCGATTATAATCAGACTAAAATGATACGCAATGACTAAACTATGCGTCTTTTCAATCCATTTGTTTTGACCATTTTCAATTATTGGTTTGCACTTTGTAGTGTAGTTAGGTGGTGAAGCAAAAAAGCTTCTTATGATAAACCCAAGTTTATTATATATATAAATAATGTATAAAATGTGGCTTGTGCTATCTTTGATCTATCTGCTATCTGGCCATATCCTTGTTGTTTCTATGGTAGTTCAGCTGAAACTATAAATTCACAACCCTACAGTCTCAAAAATAATTATTCAATATAACACATATTTTGCAAAATTGTTAATTCAATTTTGTACATCATTATTTTGCTACAATAAATTTTTTTAATTCCATGATTTTAAATGTTCAATATATTGTAGAACAATTTCATTATTTTGTAGGAAACAAGTGTTTAAAGTAACCGTTGGACGCTCTTGACAGTCAAGGATGTGAATGAGATGTTTACATTTAAAAAATAATCGCTTCAAAATTTTTCCCTTAGATAAGATTATTTGAAGTATAGATGTATTTAAATGATGATATTCAAGAAGTACATTGTCAAAAATGAGAGCGGTAGCGATACTTGTATTTCCACTTCTATGTGGTGCTTTCTCAAAGCCGACTGAAAACACCTCAAGTAAATTGGCATTCTTTTGTTTTTCTATTTATTTGTGGGTTTTAGATTTTATGTAAAATGAAAATATATTATATAAATAAAATAAAAATAATACAAAATCTCATATATAGTTTTTTTACGTTAAGAGTGTGGACATGTTTTAATTTCAGCACTTGTTTCAAATCCAATTGATGACTTAATTACTGAAGCTTTGGAATATGTAAGGAAATTGTTCAAGAAGTATGAACCATTCCCAGTACCTGAGATGCCAGTTCAAACGGTCAAAGGTCAAGGAATTGAGTGAGTATTTTACAATTTTAATTTTATAATTTAATTTACAGCTTTGTTTTCAAATTATTTTTGCTTTGAAAGTCTAACAGTTAAATTCAGTGACCTCTACGTGTCTAACGCCAGTGATTTCACCATTGACCATATCGAGAATGATATTTTTCACCTTTGGGCAAAATTTGCTGTTACCGTACCAAAAATGCACCTAGAAGGCGGTTACAATGTAATCGGATCTGTCAAAGGGAAGAATGTCAACGGCGCTGGGCATTTCAAGTAAGCTGAAACAAAATCACAACATTCAGCCTGTTTTACACTGGGTTTCTGCAGGTTAGATTTAACACAATTGAAGACAGGAGGGTACGTCGAAGTAGGACTCGTCAACAAATATATCCAGATGAAGAGACTAGACATCTACTATGACATCAATGATCTGAAAGTGGGATAAAAGAGGAAATCTCCCAAAAACATGAATGAAATTTCTTTATAGTTTTCAGAAGATGGGCTGACTGTTGAAGGGTTGACAGAAGAACAGTTGGTGAATATATTTGACACAGCCTTCCTCCAGTATTTTCAGGACAACAAGCAGTTTGTTGCTGAGCAGGTGAGTGACTACGTCCGTGGCTATGCTAACGAAATCATGCACGGCAAGACTCTGCAACAACTCCTAGATTGGCTTAAGAAATTCATCAAGGGTTTGTTTATCTAGTTGTTAATAACAGAAAATTTCAGAATTAAATAAAATCGCTAATAAAAGATTAATTTTATACATTCAAAACATTGCATTCTCTTTTGGATATAATATTTTGTGAGTATTAATAAATATGTTCTGACATTAGTGTTAAATTGAATAATATTGAGTCTTGAGAAAGTATGTTCTTGATATACTTATATTTTTTCGATTCATTTTTTTAAGTTAAGATATAGAAATATTAAAGGTGGGGTTAGTAAGTCGATTCATTAATTAATCTGTCAGTAGAGGAGAGTGAGAGCAACAGCACTGTTATGGAGGAGGAACTTTCTTGGGAGCTGATTGATCCCTGAAAATTTTCTTAGTATATTCTGGTCCTCTTGCCCCCACAACTACATCCACTACTTTAAAAAAATTTTATGGGGGTGACGGTGGCCGCGATGGTTTAAGCATTGACTCGTCACTCATCACTGTAAGGTAAAGTTCCCGGGTTTGACATACTAGTAAAAAACCTTGTGAACCCTTGTAAAAAAAAAAGGAAGAAAAAAAGTTGTGTAGCTCCATGAGGGCTTCCCTAATACCCATATGCTACCATTAGGTCTAGGACACATAAGTACTCCATCTTTGCTGGCGGCAACAATATCCCACCGGAGACACGTCCCATCTGGTAATCTGTGGGGAGCTTCGACGATGACCTGGTATCATGGAGACCGGTGATTAGGATTGCTGCTTAAAATCCTCCCAGTGATTCCCTGGGCAACATAGAAATAACATGATGTCTTTCATTTATATTTCATAATAAAAAGATAAAACTCGGTCAAACTTATTTCAAAACAAATGAATACTGGACTGAAGTTGAGGGAAAAAAATTGTAAACAAATTTAAATGATTTTATAATTGTTAAAATAATTGTTTTGCATACAAGAAAATGAATAACTTTTTTTAAATTCAGTACAAACAAAATATTACTCTTTTCATTATTTTAATTGACTAAAAACTACTGGTAACCTAAATAATTATATTTACGTGTTAATTGTTAGCATACACTATCAAAATTAGTAATAACTGTACAGATCTCGCAGTAAAAAAAAAAAAGAAAAAAATAAGTAGCAAAATCATTTAGCAATTTGAAAACATATTAATATTTAAACAAAAAGTAATATATTTTTAAAAATTCAAATTAAATTTTACAAAACTTACATTTTGTAAAAAATATTTCTGTCTTACTCATACTCAAAATGTATTTACAATTTGTCTGACTCCTGCAACAATTTATCCAATTAATACTGGTTATTTTAATTATATAACATTCAAATTTTCCCTTCGAATTTGAAGAAAAACTACTTTAAGGCAACTGCTTGAAAACAAAAAAGAAAATTACAGTCTTTGTATTTGGTTTTATAAAAGAAAGGGATATTATATATATATATATATTTGGTCGA
>CM077099.1:1366546-1380993 GCA_039619505.1 Cimex hemipterus | reverse complement strand
ATATATATATATATATATATATATAGTGTATGTTGGTCAACCTATCTAAAATTGCCACTTTTACCTGAAGAAAATGAAACATCAGTTGAATAGGCATTAAATATGCACATCAATACATATTGGTACTGTATGACTATATTTGAGTATTAATTAAAAAATGTTTTGGTTAAAAATTAAAACTTTTAAACTTAAAGCTCAATAAAACATTTCAACTAGGATGAACTCATATTGACTAGTGGTCTGTTGCATTTTCAACATTAAGTTTGACGACAAATAAACTGATTTGTCAATAAATAGACTGAGACATTTTCTTGGGATAATAGTAGCTTTTAATACGATAATAATTTTTATTAGCAAGGCACTAGGAAAAATAAAGGCACCGTCGCTTGCTTAAATGTAGTTGTGCTGATAGCCCTCAGCACCAGTGAAAATGACATCGACCCAAATCCTCATAGCTTCTGGGCTTGGTGCTTCAAGGTTGTAGAGTCGATTTGAGCTCTTCACGACAAATGTGACTTTCGAATTGGGAGACTTGAAAGTATTGAGGTGATCAACATAGACTTCTTCAATTGCCTAAATAATAATAATAATAATAATCAGTATTTGTAATTGAAAGTATAACAAATGGATAGTGCAGTTTTGGCTGTTTCTGATCATCCCTGAGTGGATAGATCTATCCTTGGTGCTTTTGTTGACCAGGATGATCAGAAATAACCAAACTTCATGTTTCTTATTACACTAATTTTATAGAGAAATCATGCAGTGTGTTAATGTTATTTAGAATTTGGTTTAGGAATTAATAATTTAATCAAAATGCCATTTTTTTTATCGAGATCTGTTTTCTTATTTTCACAGTTTTGGCCTCACCCTGCATATATTCATGACCAATCACTGAAAATGGTGAGACTGAAATGCCACTGACATGCCAAAAGTTAGAAAAAAAAAAATGATCAGAAATGACCTAGTTATATATCTGCAATTTGATCGTTTCACTATCATCAGTGGAGGGTTTTGGGATCTTGGTCCCCACCATACTCGATTTCCTGACCGATCACTGAAAATGGTATAAGGCCAAAATATGTCTGATAAAATAGTGAAGACAGAAATTGTAGGAAACGACAAAGCTACATGTCTGCAATTTGATCGTAACATCCTCAGCCAACCAACAACAACAGCCAATCTTCTCAATTTTGGCCTTTTTCCTCAATGGTGGGTTTTAGAAATTTGGTCTCTCCCTGTCTGTATTCCTGATCAATCAGTGAAATGGCAAAATACCACAAACACAAAAAATATGGTAAATGCCAAAATGTGATTGAACAACTTAAAAAGCCACGAGAGGAGACAGACCTAGTAAGCGACTGTGCCATTTCAACATAAACGACCAAATTGCAAGTTCATCACCAAGCAGACTACAGGAGGAAATGTGATTTTCAAGCTAGATATTGTTGAATCATTGTATTTCATGAGCTTAAATTTATCTTTAATGAAAAAACAAATATTACAATTTCATACTTTGAACATTAACAACTATTGCAAAATGTGATAAACCTGTCTAAATTGTCCCTGATCCATGGTCTCAAATCGTGCTTCTTTTTAAAAATAAAAAATGTGTTGATATTTTACTGCAAGACAGACAAAAGGAGCAAGAATAAATTTACCATGGCACACTTCCCAGGAGAAGAGGAACACCCTCCCTCTGATGAGCAATGAAGGCTAGCCAGCTACTGCAGCAAGAAGAATCTCTCCCTGCTGGTGGGATGTGATGCCAACACACATCATCAAATTTGGGGAAGCACCAACCAACAACAAAAGAGGTGAGGCACTCATAGAATTTTTGGTGAAGGAAAAAATAGATGTACTTAATATAGGATCAATCCCTACCTTTGTCACCAAAATGAGACAAGAAGTACTGGATATCACCATTTACAGCCAAGCCCTACATAAAGTGATAAAAAATTGGAGGGACCAAGGTTCAACATGAAATCAGAAAGGATAGACCCTAGACCGTTCAGAAACCCCAAAATACAAATTGGACAAGGTTCACTGAGATGGTAACAAATAGTTTAGACCATGCAACAGTGAAAAGAGTACTGTACACCTAAAATGAATTGGAACTTGCAGTTATGGAACTTAACAGGGAATATAACTGATGCATATGAATCAAGCTGCCCTGTTAAGGTTCCAAAAAGTATACAAGAACCACCTTGGTGGAATGCAGAACTGGACAAATTAAGAAAAGATTACATCTACAAATTCACCATGACGATCGGGTATGATATAGAGAGGTAACACTTCACAGACCTAAACCATTATTGAACTTAATATTGAAGAAACTGCAAATGGAATAAGCAATTATATGTTAATTAATGCAGAACTTGCACTTTCTACCTATCAAGGAAACAGCAAAATGTAAAAAGTGCTATCTGTGGTATGTGCCACTAAATCAAGTACATGTAGTAACAAGTTATGCCAATATTTTTTGAAATAAATAGGAATATACCAAATATGAATTTTTGCTGCATAGTTTCAATTTCTTTTTGTTTTGATTTAGACTATAGTATATAAATTATACTCCATAAAATAGTAAAAAACAATTAATTAAGGTTTTTAGTTGAGATGAAAAAAGTCAATGGCATGAGCGAGATTCGAACCCACAATCTTCGGCTAGATATGCCGCTGCATTACTACCTGAGCTATCGTGACCTCGATCCACTCGGACATCAACTTCCTAGCTCAACCCCACCTTATGAGTTTTCTCTCCTTAATTAATAGTAATGTATCAATCGGTCGAGAGGACCACTAAATTAGGGAATGGAATAGTAAAAAACAATCACCTGAAAATATGCTCCACCTCTCACTTTCTTCTCAGACTTGTCCGAATAGTACGAAAAGGTGCGATTCACCCTGTCGAATACGAACCACCTTTTGTTCCACCTTGAGTTGAATTTTGTTGACATCTTGTTGAGGTAGCCGCGGCATGAAGTCGAATCGATGGTTAAATGAGGGCAGAGGTCTACTTGGTGACCGGCTGACTCGATATGCCGTTTCAGGTCAAGTGTGTCACTCCGGATGGGGAGATACCGGGTCAACGGTCGCTGGAGGTTCATTGACGACTTGGACCGCAGCTTCACATTCTGCTGGTCGTCACTGTAACCCGATGCATCTGAGAGAGGCCGGCTCTCTGGTGTCACACTGACTTCGACCTATAATATTGTAACATTTTAGTTGTTTCAAGTCATCATTAAAACACTAGCCATAAAAAAAGCCATATTTTTTTTTCTAATTATTTAACTAAAGCAACCAATAAAACAAAACTATGTAGCTTTTAGAGCTCCTTAGCACTACCTGCAAGCCAAAATTAGTTATTTTAAAATTTATTAAATAAAGAATAGATTTTCCTCTCATTTATGCTTTACAGATAATTTTTTGTGCCAATTAAACTTTTTACCTAAATGTTTGGTCTCACCAATATATTATAAATTACAATTTATTGTGTCATTAAATTGCTTTGGTATGCTTGTGTAATTAAAAATAAATAATGTTAACGAACAAAACCTTTTCAGAAAAAAATCATGCATAATATGGCACAAGAGATTCCAAGTCATCTGCGTAGAGTTAAAGACTGTATTATTAAACCTACCATCAAAAAATCAGCCTAACAAATGATTTGATAAAACCACAAATATAAAATAAAGGCAAGCTTACAGATTTTGTATTGCTATTTCTCCTTTGATCCTTTGATTTATTAATATTTGCATAATTCAGCCACATTTTGTTATTTCACGCGCACCGTTCAGACTTCTGAGACAAAAGGGTCTTGTATGATGAAAACGAAGCCTTTGCCAAGTTGTCATATATAAACCTAATTTCTTTTTGCCAAATTTGCAGAGGGACTCTTGTTTTTAATTTACGTTAAACGATGTTAAAAAAAAATCCGATCCATACAAATTTAAATCATTAATCTCATGCAGGATTCAGTCGCCTTTGATACTTACAATGTTCGGTTGAATTGAATTGATTGTTTTTCCACGAGAAAGACAAGATTGACCTTACAAGTTGGCTTTCTTCCTCGGCACAATATTTTTGTCACTCTTTCAATCTGGATATTTGCCAAATTCATATGAGAGTCTGAATATTTTACAATTAATTGCCACTGGTATGAATCACTTATTCTGCCTGGTAGTATTTACATGTAAATATTTTTAATAATAATCATATGAATGTTATTTAATTTATACAAAATGTTCACGAAAAAGGTCTTCAAAATGTAAAGATGTAAATTTTTTTTACTGTTTTAAGTTTTAGTTAAATGTATATATTTATTCTGTTAATGACATAGCTTAAGACTTTTTTCTCAACTATTATCTTGAAATAAATAGAAATCTAACAGGTGGTACATTTGCTGAATGTTTCTTTCTTAAATAATAATCTCTATTTATTTATAATTTGACAAACATTCGAATTAATTGAGAATTAGTGCCAATAATGCATATTTTAAGAAAAAATTAAAAACATACGGGAGATGGTTTATTGTGTACTTCATCCACTGGCTGCAAGCCTTTTTCCGCTTCTTCACTGCTTACACCACTTAAAAAAATAAAATAAAATAAAAAATAACAAAACAAATAAATATTAAAATTAAATAAATAAAATTCGTCTAATGTAAGTTAAATCATAATGAATGAGAACCAATTGTAAGATACTGGATTTGTAAGGATACCCTAAAAAAGTATATAATAATGGGGAAAATGTATGAAAAAAAGAAAAGATTATTGAATCAAATTCTGGAGTACAAGGCAAAACTGGATAAGCCAAATTTCAGTATTTAGGTTTGACAGATTGTTTGTAATTTTTATCGTCAGAATTTGAATTTTATAAAATGTTAACACAACACAAAAAAAGTTACTACAAACATTGAATTTGTACCAAAGTAGGTCTAAACCTTAAAATCCCCAGTCTTAAAACTTGTTTTGAATTATTCAGTTTTGCCCTGAATATGCAGATTGTGTTGTCAAATAAACCAATAGTATCAATAGTTACATTCACTAATTTCGTGGTCCGCTTGACCAAATAATATACTTCAGTTAATTAAGATTTTTAGTTTATATAAAAAAGTCAATGGCACGAGCAGGATTCGAACCCAGCATCTTCGGCTAGATGCGCCGCTGCTCTACCACTTGCACTATCGTGACCTCGATCCACTCGGACACTAACTTTCCATCTCAACCCCACCTTTTGAATTATCCCTCGTTTTTGCCATTTTTCAAATGTCGGATTCTTGTATTGGTGGGATTACACGGCATAAATAATATAATGACAAAAATACATATAGTTTGAAATAACCTATAAAAAATAATAGTGTCCAGTTCTTTTGTCTTCGATAGCACTCGACGAAAATCTGGACAGTTGAGAATTTGGCTGCATTGCATAGCGTAGAGGAGGTAGGGTTGCATGGTGTCAGGTAGCTGTGCAAGGGGAAATTGGATTTGCGTTGTGCAGCTTTGGATCATGACATATTGTGTTCATTGTGTGGGTTCCCTGGTTAAAGGAGGAGCCAAATAGATGGAGCTGGATGATGGAAATATGAACAGATAGAGGTTCCACAAAATTAGCAGATGCTATCGAAGGGACTCTCAATTCCACAGATAATAATAAAATGCAATGCGGCTCCCAGCCTTGGAGAAATGATCGAGAGTAAACATTATTAAAAGGGCAGAAAGAAGGGAAGCATGTGCAGGCCTGCATGCAGACGTCTATTCGGTCAGACTGATTGTCACTCACCAGGCCATTATAACAAAACACTGTCATAACAAAACATACGGCCGATTGCACCTTAACATTGTACTTATACACAATTTAAAACTAACTTAATATTAACGTACATTAGATAATATAATATAAATCTACTACAGTTTTCAGCAAATTAATAAATTAAATATAAGCTTTTAAAAATAAAAATAAAAGTAGTGGCTTCTTGATTGACATCAACAACATAACTGTCAATTAGTTGAGAGACAAATGGGCAACTTAGTTGAATCAACCACCTGAAAGAGGCTTTTAACATAACGCATGCAAGGGATTTAATGCTAGCTATGTCTGTCAGGGTTGGTGGTTCCTCACATTTTTTCTGAGAAAAATTTCTTTGGCTGCATCTCCTCTGTGATTCTCTTGTAAAACGCAATGTTAACGACCCATTTTAAAAGGAATAACTGTGGATGAAATGCGGTTCTTCTGCAGCAATGTTCGGACAGGAAAATCCTGGGCAAATGCAGCAAACCACCGTTAACAACACCAAAATCAGGATTACATCCCATGAAGGTAATTTTGTGCGAGGTGGAATTGGAAGGAGGTGCTTTATTATGAGCTTTTGCACACACTCAAAGCGTGAATTCTAGTGCATACTGCACACATTCATAGCAATCAAAGTCAGCAATTGATGAAAAATGATAATACGTTGGCAAATTGCAAGGGGATAACACTCTCCCCGACAAGCCAATTATTTGAGCTACCTAACTACCCATCCTCCAATATTGCCTATTTTAATTTCTATTGATGGGGCATTGGTGGCCGCAACAGTTTGTGTTGACTTGTCGGTCATCAGTGTAAAGTTAAAGTTCTGGGTTCAAATACAGCAGCTTTGCATTCGAACTGTCATATTTATTATTTTTTCAATTTTTAATTAAAAAAAAAAAAACCACATCTTTTGAGGCCTGTAGGGTAAAAAGAAAGAAAGAAAGAAAAAAAAAAAAAAAACACTGAGGAGTTCATTACTCATAAACCTGAGAAGTTCTGGAAGGACAGAATTACAAAATTACATCAAAGATGGCAACAGGCAACTGGTTCATATGTATATTGTTTACAAGTATCTGAAATTTTCATGCAATTTACTATAAAACATTTCTATGGATTTATTTTTACAACCCACTTTTCTTAAGAAAAAATTTTTTTTTCCGTATACAATAAGGCATTTTAAATGTACAAACCTGTCACGTGTTGGTTCAAGACTAGAATCACTCATTGAGGTGAATGACTGGCAGTTGCTGTTTCTGTTTAACTGCCACTGTGCTTTTACTTCATCCTGGACCCTTTTTTTCAATTCCTCGACCCTTTGCCTCTCTTCTTGAATAACCAGGCTTCCTTGGTTGGCAAGGTGAATCTGCCGATTACGCTCGATCTCTTGCAATGATGCTATTGTTCTCCGACCTAGAGAATTGCAATCTCCCATGTCGATCGGTGCGCCCGAGGTGACTCGAGATATCCTATCTAAATCATCCTGGCTTGTCACCCGTCTCCTGACGACACCGTCCGTCAGACCCTGAGAAAATTATGAAAGGTGAGGACTCGTGTGTATTGAAATGTCGTAGAATTGAATTCTTAAGTGCTTAAATGGGGGCCTTTTATACAGCAATTATTGAAGGGAATTAGTCTTTCCTCTTTTGTACTCCCACTCTCTGTTTAAACAGGTTTTGTTGATATATTCTTCAAATAAGCAAATATCAATTGATATTTAATGCAAAATATTAGGGGACCAAAAAGTAATGTCTTTTACATTAAATTCAAAAGTAAATTTTTAGTAAGTGTTTATTTTTAATCAATGATGTAATCACTTTCGTTATCAACAACCTTTTGCCTAGTGATTATTTGAAGATTGTGAGATGAGGTCTGGTGTATGTAGGTGTAAAAAAACATTTTCTTTATCGTGTCAATGTATAGACGTTTTTGGGCACTCCACATCACACAGTAATGGTACATCTACACAGAAAACAAACATTTTGAGCCCCCAAAGATGATCCTAATAAAGATCAAAACATTGACACGATAAAGAAAATGATTTTCTAAACTTATGTCGCGCCAGACCTCATCTCACGATCTCCAAATAAACATTAATTAACGGTCACTAAACACCACACACTTTGCCTAGTGTGCAAATTTTCAAAGCCAAGATCCATAAAATTCAATTGGTTTTTGAGCAAAATATCTAGACATGGCATTCTGGACCAACAACAAAATTTTCCAATTTTTTGTGGCAATCAGAATAAATGAAAATCAGATGGCCTAATATCTGGCAAGTACGGAGGGCGAGACAATACCTCCTACCCAAATTCATTAATATTTTCCAGGGTTCGTCTTGCACAGTGCCACCTTGCATATCTTTTCAAAATGTGCCTTTTTCTGTTGTCAATCGCCAGGCACTTTTAAATTAATGATTGCTTTTTTACTCGATCTAATTGTTCAAGTAAAGTTCTGCGTTCACAGTTTGTCCAGGTTCCAGCACTTCAAAATGAACGATCCCCAAGAATACTCCACCAAACACACAAAAGTGCCTTTTTTGAAGGTAAACCTGGCTTAGATGTACTTTGTGGCAATTCACTGCCTTTTGCAGTTTAGATTATCGTAGAGGACCCATTTCTTACCTCCAGTGATCAAGCGATTAAAAAACGCTTCTGCATTGTGCCATTGAAGCAAACACCTGGTCTGCTTACTTTACTAAACTGCTGCAATGTTTTGGTTTAGCAATTTCTCAATTTTTTGATGTGGATTTTCTTCCACTTCTACCCTTAACATGTAATCATCTAAAGTTGTTGATCTTCCTGATTGAAACAAAAGGAGAATATCTCATGCACTTGCATAAAGATCGCAAATGTTTTTGGTAGCAACTATTGTTACTACCCTTGTGAAACTCAAAAAGCATACAATGCCAGATATACCTCTTCTAGTGTTTAGCTGGCCATTTCACAATAAATTAAGAAAAAAAATTAATATCTGATTATTTGCGAGTAAACAAGTCATTCTAAACTTAAATGTCTTTGGTATGACTGGAAGTACACAATGAGCTGATAAATGACAAACGAATATTGACACGGGAAGAAACAACATTTCTTTCTGCCCCCCCCCCAATAATTAGCCTTCATTTGACTTATAAATCCCTATTTTTTCAAAAAATAATGATGAAAAAAATACTTACACTTACTTTGACAGTCTGTTTCACAGAAATTGCTTCAATCTTTTCGTTGATTTCATTCAGTCTATTCCTGCCCTATAAAAGATACCAGATGATATACCCCTCCCATTTGGTAAACATTTGTTTAAACAAGATAGCCATACCTCTTCAATTTCTTTCAGATGGACAATTCGCTCAAGCTCGAGCTTGTTATTGATCGTAGGCCTGGCTTTTATCAATTCCTCAACTTTAGCTTTTCGTAACTTATGCCGTTCAATAGCATCGTTCAGTTCTTTCTGAAGATCCTCTCGTTTCGACAGCCATCCTGCCTCCTCCTCGAGGAGCTGGAACTCTAGCAGCTCGTGGGACTGAAAATGTTCAGTTTAGCTTTATGCAGAAATTTGAAACAATTGTCAATATCTTACCTTTCTTTCAACATCTAACAAATCCATTTGTTCTTTCAAAGACATATTAAGTTCATATTTCATTGTTTCATCTGAACAATTTCTAATTTTATGTTCTAAACTGTAATCAAAATCATAAATAAAAACACACTAAAAATGAAATATGTTTAGTTCCTTACGTCTCAATTATTGATGTGTGCTTTGCTTTGACAATGTTGAAGTGTTCTTGACTTTCACCTTGTTGTGCTAGGCATTTTTCCATGGCTATATCACACTCGCTTATCCTTTCTTTCAAGACTGCAATCCTCTTTTCATCCTGCGTGAGCTTCTCGTCCTGAGCATTGAGCTCACCACTCACGAGGGCTTCCTCGAATGCGGTCTCTTGGATCATTTCTTGCTCTTGGCGCTCAAGGTCCTTGATTAAGCTCTTGAGTGAAATAAGCCGCTGTAGTATGCTATCCTTCTCGACCAAAAGCTTATGTACTTTGTCAGGTGGGATATCATCCTCGGTTTGAAATTTAACTTTCTCTTCGGGCCCTGTCAAGATTTCATAATCGGGGAAACTGTTCATATCGAGCTTAGGGTTGGTCCAAGATGGTGATTGTGGTGCGCAAGTTGAGTCGTTTTGATCACAAGTCTTGTACGCTGTAATTTCATTATAATTTTTAAAAGGAATTTTTTTAAGGGTTTAGCACGTGTAAATTTATCTTTATTAAATTTTTTAAATTACCAATGCTATTGGGTATGTGCAAAAATAATGCAGGTTTTGAAAATTTGTTTTATTTTCACAGGAGCTTGTCACATAAACAAAGCTAAAGCCTCAAATTTAACTTATGGATTATAGTAAATATTTTCAACTGTTATTTTTTATACAAAATATTTTAGTTTATATTGAATTTTATAATAGTGAGGACCTGTGAAATTAAATATGCACAAACTAGATTTTATTCAAATTTATTTGGCCCAAACGAAATCCATACAATTTAAGGGGAGGAACACATTAGCGAATGCATGGTGCAGCAATGGTTTCAGAGATTTCATCTTGGAGATTTTCTTGTGTTGTGTAAGATGACCAACTCAAAAGAAAATTCACGTAAGGAAACAAGGGAAATTGCACAATAGCTTAGTGCATTTAACTGTTGTTCAACATCTGGAGCAAATTGGTGAAGTAAAGGAACTGGGCAAGTGAGTACCGCTTGAACTAACTGTAGCTCAAAGAAATCGATGCTTTGAAATTTGCATGTCTCTTTTATTGTGACACCAAAATGATCCATATCTTGATCGAATCATCATGTGCAATGAGAAATGGATTCTGTTTGATAATGAGAGGTGTGCAGGCCAGTGGTCGGACTTGGAGTGCCAAAACACTACCCGAAACCAAATTTGCACACAAAAACAGTAATTGTGAATTTTGGTGTACAGCTGGGGTTGTTCACTATAATTTCTTGAATTATGGTGAAATTATCACAGCAGAGAGATATTGCCAAGAAATTGACAAAATTCACGGGACACTGCAACATTTTTCCAGCATTGGTAAACCGTTAGAGGGCGAATCTTCTTCACGATAACACCAGGCTACATGTCTCAACGCCAACTCTAAAGGAACAAGTACTTAAGATATAAAACCTTACCACACCTTACATATTCGCCTGATCTCTCACCTAAACTTCCACATTTTTAAACCTTTTGAGGGATAAAATTTGCAAAGAATGCGATTAAGCCAAAAAAGCATCAAAGACTTTATTGTGAGTTGAAATTAAGATTTTTATGTCAGTGGAATAAAAGCAAAAATGTATAGATTGTGATGGAAATTTTTTAAAATAAATTTTCTACATTTCATAAAATTTAATAATAATAAAATAATAAGTAATAGTCCTAAAATAAGCCTTTTCAAAGCCTGCATTATTTCTGCATTAATTTCCAAACTATTACTTTTTATTATTTGTTTATTTATGTAAGAAGTTTATCCTTCTTTTTTTGGTTGAAAACTTGAAGTAGTTATGAGATTTAAAAATCAGGAATTTTTGAATTAAAAAAATTATACCCGAAGAATTTACTGGTGAGTAGCCGAGGAAGTTGTACTTCATGGCTTTAAGCATCTCAGTCCTCCTCTCCGTGTTCTCTTCAGCTTTACTATCACCAATCGGGCTTGTTTCACTCGATGGGCTTACATTGTTGTAGATTGGAGACGCATTGTTGTTTTCCCTTGATGGCAAGGGTCCATTGACCTGTTTGAGGTCGAGGACCAGTGGAATCCTATTTTCTGCACCATTCTCTTTTCTGTGAATACATAAAATGACAATACCTATTTCCAGATGTAACCATTGTTATATCTTACATTTGGTTTTCCTTGTTCAGAAATGTTTTAATCCTTGGCCGAGGGCTTCCAGAAGTAAAGCTGACATTCTCGTAAGTGTGAAGCTTCTTTTCCTTATCTTTAACATGATCAGGGGATTCACTGTTTCCAAATAAACTATTTATAATTTAATTTTTCGCGGTGAAAAAACAAAAATAAAAAACAATAAATTTTCAAAACCTGGAGCTAAGAGGAGAACTTTGTGGAGATCTTTTTTCTCTTGGAAGGGACCCGTTTGTCATTATTCTGTTTTGTACTGGTTTACTACTTCTTTCGTGTTGCATTTGCCGATCGTATTCTGTACACATGTTCAATATCTCTTCTAAAGCCAACTGGCTATCGTGCTTGTCATTTTTCCCCTTGTCCTGCAATGCAATCTGTTACATTTTAGATGCTACACATTCAAAAAATTTCAATTCAAACTTACATTGTGTACTGGATATTGTTGAGAGCTGTTCTTTATTGGAGGTTTCTGCGAGGAAAATTGTGATGGATCTCGATTGTACGAAGGGCTCGGTAATGATTTTTTCGGGCTTCCGACTTCATTAATTTCCCCGTTTTCAGGCGAATACCCTAAAATTGTATTTTTTTAGTTAGAGAATTGTTAAATAAAAAACTGCTTTCAAAAAGTACCTTTAATTAAAAACTGTGATAGTTCATTTAAGGCATCTCTTGATCTAGACTCCAAATGGTGATAAGGAGTATGCCCATCAAGTCCTAAAAATAATTAAATATTATTTTTCTTAATTAATCAATTGATTTTTTGTTAAAGTTATTTTTTGTAATGTCTTCACCTTGGTAGAATGTAAGGACTGTCGACTTAACATCAGGGAGGCTCTTTTTAATCATCCTCGCCTGATCTGGATGATTGAACCTGAAGAAGGTAGTTTTCCCGAGTCCCAGGATAGAACCCTGAGTGAGCCGCCTGGGCTTCGTCACCTGATCACCATCGATTGTCGTCACACCCCAATGCGATATCAGCGTTAATACACCGCCATCATTCTCGATGGAACAGTGCACATCTTCTACTCCCTGTCCGGATACTTGTATATCGGCATTTCTTCCAGATCCAAGGACTGTCTTACCTGAAAAAAAGAAAAAAAAAAAGATTATTAAGTAAAACTAAATACCGAATGATAATTATATTATTTGGACAAATTTCATAAAGAAAAATTTACAGTGACATTTGAAAGAGTGAAAAGAGAACGGATTATATGTGTCCAAAAACTAAATATGTAAATAAATTTAAAAAATAAATAAAAAGGGAAGTACACAGTCACACAACTGGATTTACAAAACTTATTATTTAGGACTATATCTAAGATAATTGATCACTTCAAAAAGCTGTCTTTATAAAAATTTATATACAACCAAGCATACCATCAAAATTGAGGTACTCTGGATCCATATCTGAGGAAATTATTGTATTAATGCAATTAGCTGACTGACTAAACCATAAAAGACTCCTACGTAATTTCTAATAAGCAGAAATATGGGATGTTAAGCAGAAATTTTAAAAGAGTGAAAAGGCAACATGTGGCAATTATACAATGAAATATATAATCAACATTGTTTCCTTAGCTTCCAAAGAATTGGAGAACCACAATTGTCCAATATAATCTATAGGCCTCCATGGTCTAACGTGGAGAGCATAACTCATCCCAATTATGATCTCTTATCCTGTCTTTTTACT
Organism: Cimex hemipterus; assembly: GCA_039619505.1. Classification (NCBI taxonomy): domain Eukaryota; kingdom Metazoa; phylum Arthropoda; class Insecta; order Hemiptera; family Cimicidae; genus Cimex; species Cimex hemipterus. The sequence continues at coordinate 1,367,599 of CM077099.1, read as the reverse complement.
TCTTGAGAAATGGATTATTTTTAAGAAATTTTAGTTTAAAGCAGCAACACAGAAGCGGTCCACTTCTTGCACAATAAACTGTAGTAGTTTAAAAAAGGTTTTAAATAAGAATACTAATATATGAATGTTTGAATAAATAAAAGCAATAAATGATGAAATACATAAAATAGTGAATATTCAAGAAAAATGTTGAAAAAAGATGGCAAACAAGAATGATAATTATATAAATTCATAAATATAATTAAAAAAAAAGAAAGAAAGAAAAAAAAGAATGAACAGCTTATAAAAAAGTTCAGACGCAAAAAACTAAATCTGAATCCTTAGGTCAAAAGTGGATAATTCAAATTTTGGTAAAAGAGATAGGGGAAAAATTCCTTGGTCTTTAGACCTGACAAGCTTTGTATATCGAGGCTGAGACAGAAGCCTCAGAAAATAGAAGAACGGAAAGGAAAAAGTAATAAAAGTAATAACATATTATTTAATTTGTGCTAAAGGCCTGATCTGTAAAAACCCGACCCTAAAAATATGTGTTTTTGAATTTATCCAGTTTTGCTCTGAGGGTGCAGAAATATGATTGCATATTTCTTCCATAAGTTAATAAAAAAACCTGAAAGGAATATAATGTTGGTTATTAGTTTTTTTTTTTTTTTTCAACTAAACACACCATTTTCGCCTAAATACGCCACTGCTGTAGCCATTTGAGCTATCCACTCGCCGATGGTCGTAGGTTTAAAATCCTGCTTCTGACCCTGACTCAACCAAGACCTTAGATAAAAAGAATAATTCATTAAATCAATTGTGAACTTGAACAACACCGGGGTCACTTATTTGGTCCGTCCTCACTCATATGTTTTTAATGTTACTCGAGACTTTCAACTGAACCAATCTTCAGTGAGAAACATTCTCTTTGTTTGTGCATAAAAATTATTATGGTGTTGGGCCATTTCTAACTTATTGGGCCAAAGAAAGCAAAATTTCTAGGTAATTTGTCAAGTAAAATTTTCAAAATTTTCTCTCTCTCTCTCTCTCTCTCTCTCTCTCTATATATATATA
>CM077099.1:1347321-1366146 GCA_039619505.1 Cimex hemipterus | reverse complement strand
ATATATATATATATATTTTTTTTTTATGGGGGGGGGTTCTCTTGGAAGGGCCTACCTATCCTTGGCATTTTGGTGATCAAGTAAAGTTTCCATCCCAATGCAGTCTTCAAGAAAAATCTCTAGTTTTTAAAAAATCATCACAATTACTGGTTCAACATGAACTTAATCAACTCGTCAAGGTAATCAGGTCACCAATCAGGAATCCCGTGAGTTAGTCATACGAAAGTGTTCTCGGACAATCGGAGAACACTTGGTGTAAACCCCCCCTAAAATTATGTGAAACGCCGACCTTTATTCCGTTCGTGACATATCATTGCCGATAACACAGACCCACCAGCGATGACCTTACGGGGGACGTCGTAAGTCGGTCCCCGGGGGGTTCCTTTAAACGAATCTCACGATCTTGATTAGTTTCATCGACGGACAACTTCCGCCTAATAGAACCAACGCGATTGGTTGGTAAACGAGTATTAATAAAATACTGCTTCCTCTTGTTTATGCTTTAAATATAGACAAGGCGGTATGACATCTCGGCTCGGCCGGCACTCTCTATCTTGGCCCTCCTTTCGATTTCCATGGGAACGAGCGACTTTCATTATCTTTTTGAATAACGAGGACTCTCATTTTCCTAATTGTTAAACGAAAGGGTTTGTCTAGCTGGAATTAACATTCGAAATAATGAATATAAATTATAAAGAGTTTTCATAGGAGCACAATGGGTCGGTGAGGGGGTGGGTGATATGAAATAATTGCCTTCTTGGAATTTCTTCACTTTCATTAAAAGTCACATAAAAATGAGTAACGAATAACTTCGTCTTATCACATGGCAAACTATTATTTCACAAAGAGGTAAGCAAAAACTTTATTTGCTCTCCTTCCCCAATTTTAAATCAAATTGTCTATGGAGAAAGCAATGGGAAACAAAAACAAACAGTGACAATCAACAAGCATGAAAATTAGGCGGTTAATCAGGGTTTTAAACGTATTAAGCAGAGACGAGTTAGTTATACGCGATAATTAGAAAAAAAGTTAGAGTTTCGCCTAGAAGAAAGTTGTAACTCACCCTGATTATAACCCTAAACCCTTTTTGCCACCGAAGATGGCCAATGACTATGGCGTGACATATAAGGACCAATGAATTGAATTGGTGAGGTTTCCTCTTGAGGGCAGATGGGTGGTATGAACCCGTAGTTAATGTCTTTTTTTCTAGTTTTGAGATTGGTTATACGTTCAGTATAAGTTCTGGCGGGGTGACGAATCTTAGTCATTTACGATCATCTTGGTATGCCTATTCTCGCTGTTTGCCCTGACCTTTCTTCAGTGTTGAGTTTGTTTGATACGTACGCTTTGCGTACCTGCACCAACCATGTTGATTTGCTTGAAGCGTCATTGTCTGGATTGCTCGATCCAATAGGCTCATTGCGCCAGGAAGTAAGTTTATGTCACACCTTGCTTATACCCTGACTAATCCCTGAAGATGATAAAAAGCTCAAGACACTTGCTATCCCTACATAGCGAGAATGGACAGACCAGAAAGCTCAGAAACGACCAAATAACTAGGAAAAACATTGAAAATCATTTGCGATATGGGGCCACCACCTTAATAGAAAACCTGCTTATAACCCTTACCAACACTGATGACCACCGCTTAAGAAGTACGTTGGTCTAAACTAGTAACCAGACCGGAACTACGAATGCAGTTTGTTTTTTAATAAATTTTGCGACTTAACTAAACTAAACTAATCAAATTTGTTTGTAAAAACTGTTCAAATTAATGAATATCTGTTATCTTGAAGTGTAATGATGAAAATGAAAAATCTAGGGTTCTTCACCTAAATCTACTGGATAAGCCATAGAACTTGCATACAAATCCACACTTCTTCATTCTCTTATAATAATTCTTACTGACGTAAAATCGTAGTCATCAGATCATCAATCACTTACCCCTAGTTGAATTTGACTTTTAAATAAATTTCAACCAGATCGAATGGAAGCGAGCTCCTTTCCGTTGTGTTCGCGAAAGAACTCCAGATACACCACGATGACCTCTTTCTTTCTGGGAAATGAACTCAGGTACTCCCACGAGGATTGTCCAAGGTGTGCCTTGTTTTCGGATGGGAGTGACTTTCTACCTCTGCGCCTTTGGCACCTCACTGCACGGCCTTCTTTCAATTTATTCACTGACGTCAAACCTTTCACGAACGATTGACCGGGCCAGACGATTTTTACGTCGCTCAAAGCCGATTATACACTCTTGACGCGATACCGTTACCTTTGACTGTGCCGGGGTAATTATTAACTAACTGCTTTGAAGCCTGACTTCTTCTTATAAGACAGCTCACAACAATGATCGATAAAAAATCAGTTTATCATTAGTTTTCTGACTGCAATTCAATTTTTAACCAAAAGATTCGGTAAAATTGCACAAAGTTGTACAAATCTTTGAAATCTGCTTGTAATTCTTAATTATTTCCTGGCATTCGACTCAATGTTGAACGTGCATCAGAAGCACTTTAAAGGAATACAGGCGCCAGTTGGATTTGCAGGCTTAGAAAAACAATACGTAATACACAATTTTTATATATTAGTGATGAACAGACACACAAAACTTTTAAATATTTCCATTTTAAGTTCTAATTTTGTTTAAATAAGCTTGATATGCTTCTGTTTAATAAAATGGTTCAACCAAGTACTTTAGGTCTAGAAACAGTACCATGGAATAACTGAAAACTACCAAAACTTGTACATTTGTTACGCTAAAAGTTGCACAACTCATTCTTAGCAAAAGTCGTTCTTTCCAAGCTTTACGGTACGCTTTTGCTCATTTTAAAGGTTAAAATATAAATTCATATTTTGATAAAGTCGTTCTACAGTCACAATATAACTCGATAAACATTGATTTGCCTTTGTGGAAAAGGTTTTAGTACTAATAGCCTCGAATGTTCTAAGATTAAACCAAAAAGCCAAATCTTAATATCTGCTTTTTAAAAGAAGATTATGGCAGAATTTTTGGAGTATCACAATATTTGATTTAGAGTTTTAATGAAAGTCGCAATCACCCAATGTTGCTGTAGATGATGTCTCCTTATTTGAGTGCCATTGAAACTGTTTCCCTCCCCAATTTATCGTAATTGGCGTTACATGCCGATTGATTGCCAAATCGGTGCACGTTCGCTTCAGGCTTATCGAAAATTTACAGCACGGTCGTTTCAGATCAAACTGTCTGCTTATAGTTCCTGTTGTTTCGCCATCTTCTGAAGTGATAAACAGAGTGAGTAACAAATTCTGGGCTAAAAGCGTCGGACAGACCAGGAAGATCGGAAATTATGAACTAAAAGAAATTTTGTTTAATATATAGTTCGCGTGTACGTTTTTACAAATTGTAAACATATTAAGTTTAGCTAACACTCGATGAAACATAATTCATCTATAAAAGTAACAAGATTTGCATAAATTTGGTAAACTGTTGGTTCAATACAGCTCAACTTGCTTCTGAACATCTTGATCCCCCTATGCTCGTTGGTTTGGTCAGCCAAGCTTAGGAGATTTGATGATGTGAACAGGGTTTATAAGGAAGGTGACGCTAGGCGGATACTTCATTCCAGGCAAAACACGCAAGGCAGACAATACAATTAATACACTAAGCATTGTAATTTTCCTCATCTTCATGAAGAAATCTCTCAAGAAGAAATCTTACTATCATGCCTTGTACTTTCATCGTTACCAATGGTCTTAATCTGAGGATCCTTGGTTCTATCAGACGGGTTTCGACATTTTGCCGTATTCAGCGGTTGTCGACGAGGTAGATCTTTCCGTCTTTCCACGTTAAAACAAGAAAAGGATAAACTAAAACACTTTTTGTTGTTTGGACTTTTGGCTTGTTTCGAAATTTCCCCATATTCGGTAAAGACAAACTTACAGTAAAACCAAATAGGAGGGTGATGACAAGCAAGGGTCACACCATTTTCAGTGATTTCAAGGAGAAATGAGGACGGCTAAACTATAGGTTTATCGTTACAGAAGGGCGAGAATAATTATTACAATTAATTCCTAGTAGTTTCTACCATTACGATGATTTGCTTATCCTCCCTGGTTTTGTATATCAGCGCGTACTTTTTCCATCTTCGGTTGATCGGTGCTAAAATGGGCGAGGAAAGGAACAAACTTACAAGAGAAAAGCAGAAACAGCGAGGTTGACAGAAAGGTGATCGGAAATGATCCAAATAAAACCCCCACAGTTTTGTCTTATCCGGTCATCCTAACGTTGCTGGTTTGATCTGTTTTGGCCCGTTTCTGCCTTTCACTATCTTCAGCAATTGATCGGTGCTAAAGCAGGACAAGGAAAGATACAAACGTCGAGGAAAAACCATAAATAGAGGTGAATTACACACAATTATAAGAAGATCAAAAACGGCAAAAAAAGTTGTTGTTTGGTCATCCCTAGTAATACTACAGCATTCATCATTCCGTAGGACGAAATCATTATTTTTTCTTTGTAGTTTCGACGTTTTCATTGATCGTGATTTAACCATCCTCGCTACATTGGTACACCTCACTCGCATATTATATGGTACATGGTTATAAGCAATAAACAAACTAAAATAGTTTTCTATAGTTTGGTCGTTATTTAGTTTATAGGAGGATCGAGGGCTGTAAAAATACAGGTTCAGAACCCTCAAAAGAAATCATAAAATTATCTCATTATACGTCATTTACCACGATGTTGAGTTGCCTATTCTAGCTGGTTTGATATATCAGACGAATTTCGTTATTTCCCCACTTTTTATAGGCAGGGTGAGATAACAAAATCCAGAAGAAATCGAAAGTAACGGGATAACAGATAAGGGTGAACGGCAAACTAAAACAGTTTTCTATAGTTTGATAGTCTCTGGTCATCTCTATCGTTAATGATTTGGTCTGTTCATTACGTTATTTCATCCTCTTCAGTGGTACTTTTATCTGACAATCTAAGACGACCAAACTGCACTTTCGAAAGTAGTATTATGAACTTAAAGACGAAATCTAACAACTCCTTGCAGTTTAATAGTATTGGATGATGGACGATCCAGATCGACCTCTTCGCTAGTTTGGAGCATCAGATGCGTTTCGACATTTCGCCAACTTGAGCGGATGGTCAGGGTATAAGCAGGGTGACACAAGACACGAACGTCTTTCCAGATGAACAGCGGCTAACAGAGAAACAAGTTTAAGCAGAAGGCTACATGGCAAGAGTGAAATAATGAAGTTGACCTTACAAACGAATAAAGATACTAGACCTTAAAAAAAGAACACGACACCAAACCACCATTGAAATGGCAAAAAAGTGAAATGCGTCTGACATCAAAACAGCTTACTCCGTATTAAATGGTACAGATATTTTCTTGCATGTGGAATCACAGCGCAATTTCAAAAAGCCTCTCAATTTACCCAAAATTGTCAAAAGTCTACTTCGAAAAGAATCAATTGATACGAGCACGTCACAAACCAAGTTAAAACCACTTCAAGATATCACTCAACTTCTTCATATAACGTTAGTTAAGTCTCCATAAGTTTTCCATTAATTTCAATTGAACTGCAAATCTTACTATTTTATACCTGCCTCCTGTCAATCAATCCAAACTTCTTCTCCGAAAGTGAATATTTTTTAAATAGTTTTCTATACGGTTCCAGTGTTAGGTGATTGGTCAATGGTATCTGCGGTATCTCGTCAATTCTAAGGCCAGCGAATGCACGGGGTGACCTCGAAGAGAGATCAGAAAGAATCCCATTCTCACTTAGATAGTTTCTGTTGGCTTTACAAATTATATGCAAATCTTATTGTTTTAAGTTAATATTATGTCTACGTTAATTCCAATGAGAATAAACTAAATTGGGAAGAAACTACAAATAACAGTCTACTGAGACTAAAACTATCAAGTGAATTAACGTTGGTAAATGCCTGTTGGGAGAAATAGATCTTATAGTTGTGACTAAGCACGGTTACGGTGATTTCCGAGTAACTTTTACGAGGCAAAGCTAATTTACAATTTTACAATCACTTTTTAAAAGTCCTTGGAAACGTTTTTACTCCGTTAAGCATTCTTCCACAGTATCTCCTATTGGAATATCCGCAAAGACAAGGTGAAAATGTATTTCATGGCAAGTAAAATTGACGGCAAGGTTGATTATCTGGATTTTATGTTTTACGATATACTGCAAACCATGCCTAAGAATAAAACTGACATTGCTCCAAGGGAACGACCTGAACTACATTTTGTTGAACTTGCTCACGTAGTTGGATCCAATACATTTAAACAACACAGGAATCCGCTTAACTATGTAACAATTCTAAGGGCCCTGAAGTTGCATATATTATGCACTATAAGACGTGTGTGACTGTTTTTTTTTTTTTTTTTTTTTTTTTTTAATAAGTTAGTAATAAGTTGTTAAATAATATAACAGTTTTCCTACTTGTTAACATTAATCCAGTTTAAAGTTTCGACTTTTGAATCAAGGTCTAAGGACCTATTTCATGTGAAGCATGGTGATCTAAAATATTATTTATCAGCCGATGCTTATGAGGAGTAAATGAAAGCGAGAATACTGATTTGCTTAATACTTCTGTTCATAACCTAGGAAAGATGTATTAAACTCTAGTCATTAATAGAGAAATTGGTTACATTTATAAAATAACTGTTAGTTGGTTATGTGTTTAGTATATAGTGAATATATACAAATTCCACACTCCCATTGTATATATTGTATATATAATCCAAGTTTCATGTTTTTTTAAAGTTTAATAAATATATTATAAATGTTAAATGTAAAAAAAATAAATGTAAAAGTTTTTGCCTAAAAATGTAAAAAAAACAATGTAAATTGAACGGGTTGGCTGGCTCTGTAAAAATTACATACTTTGAACCTTTCACCTTTCAAGTCGCTTCTCCACACTCTTTCATGCCCACCCGGGATCATAGAGCCAATCTACACTCATCTGTAAAAAGTACAGCAAACCAACCACGAAAGCTGTGTTCTCGAACAACTCTGTGTTATGGTCAATTTTGGTCTCTTAAGGGGCGAAAAGCCATACTGATTCAATCTTCTTCGAGCTGTGCGTTCGGAAATTTGGATACCTCGTACTTCCTGGAGCTGACGAATCGCTTGAACACCAGTAAGGTGCCGGTTTCGCAAAACTTCCAAAGTAAAAAAACGGACATCCTGTGGTTCTGTTACCCTTGGGCATCCAGAGCCGAACCTTCTATGCTAGGAGCCAGTTTCTAAAAACATCTAACATAGTCTCACAATTTCATAGGGAACTCCGATGGCGCAGCCGCGCATACACGATGGAACGACGAGCAACAACGAACATCCTCAACACTAAGTGGCACTTTTAAGTTATAAATTGATATTAAGAAAACGAAGATGAAAACTAAACAGTTTATTGCTTCGGAATTCAAATGAGTCTGAATAAACGTTTTAAATTCCGCAAAGAGTAAACAATGAAAAATTCTTCATTCTTGTTTTGGATTAAGGATTAAGTGTGTTTACATCTAAAATGATATTCCGAATTTAAAACATAGCGTAAATAAATATTTATTAATAAAAACAATGAGACAAATTAATGGCAGAAAACGAAAAAAAAAATCAATTGGGTGGAATTTTTTTGCATAACTATGTGCTGACTTATATCAGCGTATATAATAAGTGTATATTTGTATATATATATATATATATATATATATATATATATAGTAGTTACTATGTTCATAAAAATATGTATATTATTTATATACATATAGTATGTATTTGTTTAGTATATCTACCAGTGTATTTATCAGTATATATATATATACTTCAATGGTTGTGGTCATCTGCGTGATAAGTAAATAAAATAGATAACTACCTCACTTATAATTATGTTATTTTATATCAAAAGACTGGTCTGTCTTCGATGTACATGACAGCAATACGCGATTTTGAATTTCCCCATCACCACTGAAATTGAGATAACGTTCAATTCGTTCATGAATCAAAAAATTAAAATCTTACAGAGATAATGTTTGCGACGAAGGAACAAGTGGAACAGCCGAGTCGTAACGACTAGTCGTTCTTAATTAGGAGGTCGAGAGATGTTTTAACGAGGGTGATGAATATTTATGCCAGTCCTATCTCAAACTCTTCTCAGTTATTATCAATTTATCGGACGGTCAACGGACTGGACGTTGAAACTAAAGCAAACGTAAAAGTTAAAAGTGTAATTAAAAATGCAGTACAAGTATAACAACTATAGACTACGGACAGAGCAAAGAGAATATAGAAAGGAAATATCTTAATTGAAAAACGATAGTTTGGTATTGTGTTATGCTTTGACGTAGAAAAAAAACTGCAATAAAATTGAGAGATGCAGGCGCTAAACAACAAATTGGCTTAGTATAGTTGAATAATTGCTCTTACAATTTAATATTTAAAACTATTTTATTTATTCACGAATTACGATTTTTTAACTGCGCAAATTCCTATAATTGAAAAAATGCCTTTTTTATCAGCTAGCGTTATATAAAATATCGGCGCAAGATTTGTTTATCTATTTATATTATGCTTTTATAAACAAGTTTGTTAAAAAAAAAGTTATCTTATCGTTACAATTGCAGGTTTTGCACAGATTCAAGAATTCATTCATCACATTACAATAGAGCTACAAATCGAAATGTGAAACTATACTGATAATGAAGCATATTAACAATTTGATAGCAAAGTTCCAAGGTTTTAACAAAAACCCTATCGATAATATTCCATCCTTGTTTAAAAGATTTACTATCGATTGAGAATATAACTGAATTACAACTTTTAAGTTCTAATTTAATTTGCTTGTAGGGCAGATTACATTGATGTTTTTAATGGGTTGATGTCCTAACGGCTGATTCCTTTATATTAAAAAAATTATCCTAGAAAATACGCCAAAATGGTCAGACACAATTAAACGATTAGCACGTTTTTTTTTGTAACAAGCTGTAGGCCTAGCTGGTAATGTAGAAAAAGTTTACCCCGTTTAGCTATCTAAGTATGGTGTGATGAAGGTTCCCATCTCGAGAGTGGGCACTTTCAATACGACACGCAACAATGGCACAATTACACAGAAGACAAACACTTTGAGCTCTGAAGATGATCTCAATAAAGATAGAAACGTAGCACGACAAAGAAAATGTTTTTCTGAAACCTACATCACACCAGACCACATCTCACGATTTCTGAGTAATTGAACGCTGTGGACTGTACGCTGTGCACACCTCACTAAAAAGTGGCAAGGCGTCGGATAGCGTCGAATGGCATAGTGTGGGGTAAGTGTGTTCCCGGCTTTATTATTATACTATCTGATAAAATATTGTATAATTTTACTAAATAATTGTTATAAAGTAAAACTTACCTCGTTCTAAAGGGTGGATGGTGATGGCAGTGCTCAATCGTCCACCTCCGAGGCTAACGAGGTGCGGCTTTGATGCGACAACCCTCACGCTCGTTTCTCCCTCTTCGACGCACACTTTTGACATCTGCAACAGGGCTCTGAAAAAAAAAAATGGCAAGTGTAGATTTGAAGAATATACAATAACAAGTAACAAACTAATACTGGTTTGACTAGGGTATATGGTTAATCGATCTGGACATTTCAATGGTTTATGTTCAATTGCTGGTTAGAGTATAAGCTGGTAGAGGCACAAAGTTTCATCCAGGGAAAAATTTGATTGAAAAAGATACCCCATCGTTGTTAGCGTTTGTTTTGGAAAGTATATATTTTTTTCTTTCTGTAAGGAACGAAAAGTAGCAGCAATATTGCTGGGCAGAAGGATCGGCAACGACCAAATTACAGGATCATCATCCTCGCAGACCGAAAAAAACTTCTTTTTGTGCCAACTAAATCCGTTTTGACGAAAACTGAATTGGTAGACTTTACAAATAGAACGGAAGACAGGACACGAATTCTAATAATTATCGTATCATATTTTCTAAGCCCTCTTAAGCTCCGGTTTTGATTTACATTTTATTCGACCCGTAACGTCGTTCCACTTTTACTAAGAGAGACGTACTCTGTGATAAATAGTCTAAGTAGTTCAAGCGAGCAAGGGTACTTTAGCCTTATCGATTTAATGAAGAAGAATCCGACCTACTCACAAAGACGTACTGTATGTCTGGCAGTTTTATTTTCCCAAATGGAAACATATCAATGTGACAATGTCCAATTCACTCGCCAAACTCTTTCAATTAATATCGGATCAAAGTCTTATAAAATCATTTAATGTACGAATAATCCTTACATTTCTGTTACAGTAGATAATCGAAAACAACAGAATAAAGGCAGTTGGCTAAAGTAAAATTTTAAATCAGCATATTGAATATGTAAACATGAACTATTGTAACAACCGACACGAACACTTAGATAATGTATTCGTCCGAAAGGAGAGCGATGCCCATATCCGACAAGCCCGTTTCAGATTATGAAGCACTTCGCCGCCAAGGAACCATAATTAGCCACATAACACAAGCCAAGCACGATATTTCACGGAGTTGAATATCTCTCTTTTTTAATAATGCGGTTTACTCGTTTGGCAGGAAGATTAAGGTTGACACGAGTAAAGGGCGTATGAGGAAGGGCAGTTAAAAGGGCACTTCAAAATTAGGGTAATAATAGTACCTCTTAAATGTTAATTGTTTTGTTATTTTATCCAATAAGCCGTTTAACTTTTAAGGACCAAAATCTATTAGTTTAACGCACTAAAGACAATTAATTAAAATTTCTGACGTTCTGTTTCTTTGGTCCGTTTATCCTCGGTTTGAATGTCCGATGCTTTCGGCATTTTCATCACCTTCCAATCAGACTTCTAAGGAATTTATTAGATGAGGGAATTATCAAGTTACAGATTTACGACTGTAATGAATATCATCTAACTGAATTTTTACGGTGTTGCAAGTAGAAAAAAGATAAATGAATGTAAATTGGACAGAATTTGTAGTAATGATTTATTCTAACTATAATGCTATAAAATCGCTGGATTATTCATTAAATCGGTATTACTTCTTAATTTTTTTTCATTAAATTTGTATTAAACGTTTATTTTTATGGTTTTGCATATCGGAAATGTTTTATCGTCGGTGTATTTTCGATCGTACGCTCCCTGAAAACATTGAAGGCTTCTCGCAGGAAACAGTCCGTGGAGAATATAAAAGTGGCTAGTCCCACAAGACAATAATTGCAGCGCCAGATATGGTGGGAGCCGCTGGCAGAACGCCATCCCGAACAAAAGCTCCATATTCCGTGGGAGCTGAGCTTTCTATCTATGAGCTTGTTTGTATCAATAACTGATCGTGGCCCAGGCCCTTTTCTCCCGGGTCAGAAATGAAATTACATTTTTATTTTATTTTTTAAACTATGAACTACCGAGATTGGTACTTTATCTGCAGCGGAGTAAGCAAAGATAAAATCGAAAGAAAGTTGTATAAGCATTTAAAGAACGATCCAGCCAGCCATTAACCGCCCGTATAATCGTAAAAAGATCTTTTCCGAAAATAAAAAAAAACTTTGGAGTTAAGCCGAAATTAGTAAATAAAATATAATTTTAAAAAATACTGGTAATTTGTGAAATAAAAAACTAGAACATAAAGCAATTTAATGTAAGTGGCTCATCGTAGTAGCACTTGATAATATGAAGAAGTAATTGGAACGAAAACCTAGCCTGCTGATATCTAGAGTTAAAAATACCTTGCAACGCTGGTGGTGGAACATGTTTAAATAATAATTAAATACATAAGTACATAGACGGGCCGAATATGGATCAGCCTATCCTCGCTGTTTTGAAATGTGAGACGAGTTGTTCAGGTCTGGGCAACAATTTCCCACCGATGAAGATGGCAGTATATGATGAATGTTGTTTTTTATTGTTTTCGATCATGGCATGCGTCTTTCAGTACTCCGCCATTTTCGGTAGTTAGATAGGGTTGTACGAGGGACGAGGTAATTTTCGTTTGACAGAAGATTCTGAACCTTTCTTTAGTTATGGGGGTGATGGACTTGTACTCTACTCTAGTCGTTTCTGAAGAGTGTGAGATTCTCTTTTATTGTATGCAGGGTGATTAAGGGGTTGTTTGGTCTATTTCAAACATCTTAGTCTACCTATTCAATTTTGGATTCCGCCATCTTCAATGGTTTGTCATGGGTGTCAACATGGGGAGGCAACTGAAATTATTCCCAGTGCAGATTGTAAGTTTCTCTTTTTAGGTATGCACGGTAATGGAACCTGTAGTTTGGTTTTTTTCTATCATCTGTGTCCACGTATTCTCCCTATTTTGGATTCCACCATCATCAGTGGTTCGTCAGGGATATAAACAGGGGGAGGCAACAGAAATAACTCCTGCTGATTGTAAGTTTCTCTGTTTTGGTATACAGGGTGATGGAACCCGAGGTTCAGTAGTTTTCTATAATCTTTGTCCACATAATATCCCTATTTTGGATTCCGCCATCTTCAGGGGTTCGTCATGGTTATAAACAAGATGTGGCGATAGAAATATCCGTCTACCGAAAATTGTTCGAATTCTCTGTGAGGTGTGTGAAGTGATGAAGCTGTCGTTTGTACGTTTTCGATCAACTTAGTCTACTTATTTTTTCCCTTCTTTTTTATCCGCGCTGTTTTCGTTTCTCAGATGCGTTTCTGAGAGGTTTGCCAGGTTATGTGTTGCATAAACACTAACAAAACGAAGTATGTTTGTTTTAACCATCGTGTTACCATAACACCAAAAAAGAATAAATATAATATAATTAACCATTGTTTAATGACTAAAAAATCAACATTTTAACCTTCCTCTCTTCTGCTGTCAAAGAACACAACTTATTTAAGTTTAAAATGAAAACCTATTGAAAAATGAGTTCGTTTGTTTTCTAGTATTTACTGTGATCTGGGCTCGGGTCGTTTGGTACTATTTCTGTCTGTTTATAAAGAGAACCCTCCCGAGCATAGCCGATGCTAGGGCCACATCATCCAAAACAAATGACATTTCTTTAAATATTAAGAAATATCTTTAAACAAACGGTTTTCTTTTTTTCTGGCCTTCTCGACCACAGGTTATACTTTCTTGGATCAAAAATCCAGGAAAACTACCTAGTTTAGACCCTGAATAGTGATTTCACGATACGTACGGAATTTTACTTATCTGGGCACTCTCAACACGACATGGCACAATTACACAGAAGACAAACACTTTGAGCCCCGAAGATGATCTCAATAAAAGATCAAAACGTTGGCACGATAAAGAAAATGTTTTTCTGATACCTACATCACACCAGACCGCATCTCACGATATCTGAATAATTTTACTTATCGCAAAAATATTAATACTTTAAAAAAATACATAGTTCTGGGGGATTGTTTACTTACAAATGGTAATAGGCTATTTATTCATGCCTGCTTTAATTCGTTAATATTTAAACAATCTGCAATATAATTGTAGACAAGGGTAAAAACAACAAACAATAAAACGTAGAATTGGAATTTCTTACAATACAATTATTTAAGTCTTAAGATTTGGTTCCACGAAAGAACGGAGAAAGGTCATCCATCAGATGTGAACGGCCTGTAAAGAGGCCCTCGAAAGGGTTCTGTCCTTAAATTACACACAGCCTAACGCCTTGTACACATGTGTCTGCTGTCGAGGGTTTAAACTTCTAAGATTTGACAAGAAAGATAAAAACATGTCGTTTTTACTTGTAGTTTCATTCTATGTAAGAAACCCGAATGTAGGACCCGTCGTGTCTGTTTTCTTAGGAACAAATAACTTAAAAGTGTTGTAAAGGGCAAACAAACTTTCAAACATCTAGCATCATGAGCACTGTGCATCTAAAAAATATGTAATTAGGTAAACGTAAATACTATGTGCGTATTGTCTTTTGACTTTTAACATACAAAGTGATATATTGAATATTAGCTGTTTTCTAGTTTTTCTATGAGTATATTTTCTACAGAAAGAGAGATGATGACATTTCTGGTTTTAGGTCATCCATTGAAGAAAATAAAATTTGGCAACGATTCAGAGATATTTCAAGAGACACCACTCGCAGAATTTCGCAAATGCACGTTTTCGGTAATACAATACAACCGAAGCGGCCAGATGTTCCGGAAATGGTGGGGTCTTTCGTTCGGAAAATTCTTGGGGTGGGCTTTCTTTTATCTCGCGATTGTCCTCTTATCAAGAAAGCTTTAATATTTACGACCTGTTTGTTCTTGCTCAAACGAAACGATAAGAAAGTCAAACAAACGCACGCAGCTATTTTTCCAATTACTTTTGCGGAGAAAGTGTTCACGTTGCGTCGTGCTCAAGTTGGCAACCGGACACTTATCGTCACTGCCAATAAATCAATTCTCAATAACTACATATTTACAATAGGAAAGCGCATAGTGCGGACAAATCCAGCGAGGGCAGTCTGGCCAGGATGAACAGAAAAGACCGAACTACATAGTTATTTATCTATGATAGCTCCTATCAACAATGGATGTTAAACGAAGTAGAATTTTTTTCGACAAGTAAAAGAAAAGCTAATAGCTTATATTGTCATTAATTGTTAATTAAACATGGCAAATTAACGTCCGAATAGCTCGTCTTGTGGTTTCACAACTTGTTGGAAGTACAACTCCATTTTTTAATTTTCAAAAAGTGTGCGGAATGAAATTTGTCCATTATGTCCATTAGAAAGGTTTATGATTGTTTATTCAATTAAAATGTTTTTCCCTAAAAGTATAACCAGTCTGTCGTAGTATCTTCGGTTATACATATATGTTTTATAGTTTATCTCCAATTGTTGGGAATGTTCTTAAACACAATGTCCTCACTTTCAGGTCATTTCCGATGATCTGGTCTACCACCTATAAACCGGAAACACACTTACCCGACGCAAGTACATGTCGCGTTCGACGCATCTTTTGTTCTTATGTACTATTTTGAGCAAAACCTTGTAATAAATTGTTAGTTAAATTTTAAGAGCACAACCATCTAATAAATTGTTTGTTAAACTTCGTTGTTTTAAATAAAGGTACTCCTAACCATCATAATTAAACAACAATAAAACAACTTATGAATTTTTGATATCGTTTAATTTGGTTTACATTAAAATAACATGTTGTAATTTATATAACGACAAAATTACATGTACTTAGTTTGAAATAAACTAAAAAAATAGGAGTGTCCTGTTCTGATGCTACCCGACGTTACAAAACAATGGTGTTATTTTACGAGCAAACCTATAAAATAAATTGTTAATTAAATTTTATGATCAAAACCGTGGAATAAATTGTTCCAATTTTAGTATATAATGGACAGAAAGGTCTGTCTTCTCATGTAGCCATTTGTCCAGTTCAAGTAAATAAGTACCACCGAAGCGAGCACAATAAATTGTTAATTACAGTAATTGTATCAAAAAATCGTACTCCGGTGTTTTGATTAATTTTCTACAAAACCATTAAAATTATTTTTTAAAATAAAAACTAATTAATTTTTAATCACAGTTAATTCGGTTTATAATAAAATAAGTATGTTGTAATTCATTTAACAACAATAATACATGTAGTTTGAATAAAAATATGAGTGTCCGGTTCTTCTGTCTTCGACTGTACTCGATGCGACAGGACGAAAATCTGGACAGTTGGGATTGCAGCGCGTCGGGTAGGCTAGCGTGGCATAGCATCGGGTAGGTGTGCACGGGGGTAATGTAACCTTATGGAAAATCGGAGTTTGGATTTGCATCGGGTAGCGTCGCATGGCGTAGCATCGGGTAAAACACATACCAGGATAGGCAGGCCCAAATATTCAGGTCAAGTAAGGAACAGATGTTTAAAAGGACTTCGACCATACTGTTAGAAGCGAGCTGTCGGACCGAGTTGGTCGAAAATGACCCCACTACAGATTACCTATGATTATGCAAGTTACTGTTTAATTTAGCAAATCTAACATATATATTTTTCACCCCCTACATACATGTGTTCCGTGAGATATAACTCTAACCGTATTATTATACTTCTAATTTTGCTAGTAATCCCTTATACTTATTTCTTATTAGTGTAAGTTATACAGATTTTAATCAAATGATGTAAATTTTTATTTTGAAAACCATGATTTAGTTCAGAAAACGTGGAACTAATACTGTTGTTCAATAATTTAATTAATTATATGAATAAGCGTAAGCAACTTCGGCATTTCGCTATCTTCAGTAGTTGATCAGGTTATAAGCAGGGTGAAGAAAGACACAAACTTTTACATCCGTACATTTCATACTTCGTAACTTCGAGGTCAGATAATCACCGAAACTGAAATGCACAAACACCGACATAACATTAAAGTTTTACTATGTAGGGTAACCATCATAATACAACAATACAGGACTTAACAATAATAAAAAATGGAGGTTGTAGTTTGGTTGGTTTGCCTGTGCTCATTGTTTTGGGCTTGTGTGTTTTGATTTCTCGAAATTTTCGGTGTTTGTCAAGATTAAAAGCACAGCGAAGCGAGGCTAAATTTCATTCCAGGCTAAACGCGCAAAAAAAAGTTACAAGAAAAACAGCAAAGAATAAACCTACATAACGAACCTTGACTTGAAAAAATAAATTTCGTATAACCCATCGCTAAAGATGGCGAGAACCGAACGCTTCAGACAGATCAAAATGAACAGAAACGACCCTACTAGAATACATGATCCATTTCAAAACTGAAGGATTTTTTTAAAAAAATTGTAAATTCTTGCGTAATTCATATAACAAAATGTTCAATTTAGCTAGGCGTATGGTGAGACGAAATATATTCGATATTTTAAAAAGGGGGCTAATAATGTTAATTTTATTAAAACTGAATGGTTAAATTTTGTTACATTGTAAATAATGTATGAAGAATAGCATACCTGCTGGCCTAACCATAGGAAAATTTTCTTTTCCTTTTCCAACGAATAACATACAAGATAGATAGATTAATTTATTTTCCTGGCATTAGAGAAATGGTCATCGTTCGTCTTGTTTTGTCATCATCATTATTGCAAAAACAATTTTTTAAGACCAACATTTATCTAGAACATCCACTATAAAAAACTGGGCAGCTAATCCGATTACTACTTGACAAGTCGACTTGGATATGGATGCAAGGTGGATGTAAACTTGAACCCTGCAAAGCCACTAAGAAGTATTTATCCCTGAAACAAACGATCTAATGAAGGCTACTATGATTTTTTGGCAGGACGCCGAATCTCATGTAAAATTTAGAATACTAAACACTATTTTGGTATTTTCACGATCAAAAGGTAACTTTCGATTTTTACATTAAATAATACGGAATGTTTTAATCTAATTTAATTTTGAAAGGGTACATGGAACATTAAAAAATTGAACTCCAAAAATTAACAGAAACTATAAATAAAGACACGGGGGATTCAAGATTTTCAAAACTTATGTAAGCAATTCTATGCACTAGGGTAACTTCGTCTTAATTAATTATTCAATATAATTATTTGTTATCAATAATGATAGTTTTCATTCTTTCATTCATAAAGTCTTTTCTTAGAGAAGACCATTGAAGTATTGGCCATTATCCAACAATGATCGATTGAAAGAAAAAACAACCTTTCATGAGTGGTGCCAGATTATTTTTAAGGGAAGAGAAGAATTAATCAAATAAAATTTTAAAAAGTTTACCCAAATGTAGCCCGAAAAGGACAATACGCATTGGTTGAAACGTAATTTATAATAGTTATAACTACTAATAAAACGTGGCCCATACTATATCTTATAAAATAATAGATAATAAATCAAAAATTAAATCAAATAAAAAGAGAACCTATATATGGGAGGGGTTTTAACAACTTGCGAATTTGTTAATTTCCAAGAAATCTCATAAAATAAATATCAAACGTAGATCGCGACATCTCCCTGAGTTTCGTATTGATTTTTTTACACCCAACTTGTAAAAATCAGTGTAAACATCAATCAAAAAATTAAATTAAAGTGAACGTACTCATAACCATAGACTTTTTTTAAATTGAACTAACTACTATGAAGTATAAAAATAAACCACTTTTTGTGATATTCAGTGAAAAATTAAGAATCAGGCGAATGGTTTCGTTGGTATCTTTTTATAACGAGGCCTTGTATACGCCCACAAGTGGGAAAATTTTATCTCGTAAATAAACGTAACAGACCTTTTAAAAAGTATTGACACAATTGCGTTACATCCGGATCCAATATTCATTCTAGGTGTAAAAACGGAAAAATAAATTGTGGAATTCTACACAATTGTCTCTGTAATTTTGTTTTTAAATGAGCATTTGTTATATGAATAGTATGTCAGTCGCTGGTTTTAAAGTTCTAGTTTTTAATATATGACACTTTATTTTAGTAAATAGGACATGTCCGAAAATAAATGTTTACAGATGCAGAAGATAATATCAAATTCAAAATGTTTTCATTTAATTCCAAATGTATTTTTCTTATTTCATGACGGAGTAAAAGTGTCTATTGATGTGACCATTGTTCAGTTTCTTTTTGAGTGGAATTCAATAAATTAGGATTTATACAAGAACGAAAACAGACCGACGATAAGGACTAAATTTTGCGTTTAATTTGTTTTCTTGAGATTTCTGCTTGAACTTTGAAATAAATAACGTTTGGGCACTAGGAAGGAACGAAAGCTTATAATCGTACTGACGGAATGTAGTACGAGAGAGAGGGAGAGAGGGGGGGAGAGGGAGAGAGAAAGAGAAAGAGAGAGAGAGAGAGAAAGAAAGAGAGAGGGGAGAGAGAGAGAGAGAGAGAGAGAGAGAGAGAGAGAGAG